>JASFAT010001625.1:0-578046 GCA_031353405.1 Baronia brevicornis
ATGATCATAAAAATATTATCATTAATTTATTTATTATGTATTTATTATTAAGACTTCAATTTTTATTTACTTATACAATTTATATAATATTACAATTAATTTGAAATTTCAAAATACAGTTTTAAATTTTCACTTCTGTCGTCAGTCCTCATGAGTGCCTCAGATTTTTTTTGAAATCATCTTACAAACTTCAAGTGCATCTAATCGCCCAGTGTATAATGTGTGTAGTCTTGAGGTAGGAAAAATACGGTGTATCATCTTTAAATATTATATAAAAATTTAATTCTAATCCATCGAATATTTTTATGGTAGATTCGCAATATATTTCCTCGTTAGTTCGCCAGAAAATTGTTCAACCGTAAATACAAAGTAAATTATTACCTTTTTGTGCTCTACTGGATTTTATTTCGCATATTTTCCAATTTTATTTCCACAAAATATTATATACCGACCGATTAGCTCAGTGGCGGGGCCCTCCGCCCGCGGAGTCAATGGTCGCGGGTTCGATTCCCGCATCGGAATAAATATTTATATGGATTTATAAATGTTTATTCCGACTCTGGTAACCCCCCCAATCCGCATTTTCCTTTCCTGGCCCTTCCTTTCTTCTCTATCCTTTCCTTTCCTCTCCGCCAATCCACGGTCTGCCGTGCCATTGGACGCGTGGCTAGGGGCGAGCCTAGTCGTAAACGTGCCGATCGTGCCGGGGTCGGGCTCCCCCGGGGACTATCGTGCCTTACCTCAGCATGCAGGGCTCTGCTGGGGCTGACCTCCATCCTCCGTTGCGGCTCGTGGGATTCACTAAGACGAATTTATTATACCTAATTTGTCGAAAAGTGACGGCGAAGTGGTTCGCCACCCGTCACATCCTGATTCTCACGAGGGCGAAAAGCGACCAATGACGAGCCGTTTCGCTGCGATGAATGGCAGCGGATGGAGCTCTGTGGTCTCTGCCAACCCCTGCGGGGGATAGGCGTGAATATATATATATATAAAAAAATATTATATTATAAAATTTTTCGTCTACAAAGCGGACTTTGTAACGAATCTTGGTCATATACGATTGTCCTTTTCTAACCTACATATATCCTATTATTTTAACACACTGTAACTTGTACCTTTGTCTCCAATGAAATGAAAATAAAATATGTGTTACTTTTTTTCTTTGATGGCAATTAGTTAAAACTATTATGCCAGTGTCAAGTAAAATAGAATAATATCGAATCTCTTGAAATGTCTAGACAGCTTGTCACGTTACGTGTTGATAAAATGGTAGCTACCAAACTCTTCTATGGACTTTTTCAGTCAATTTAATAAGTCAGAATACACAGAAGTCAGTAAGTCAGAATCACTTCACTTATAAGTCTTAATCGAACTATAGTGTATTATACGCCATCACAATTAAACAATATAACTGATAATAATATAAGATCATGAAAATGAAACACGGCGACGTGGTTCGCCACCGTTTAACACAGAGAAGAAAAACCACAAAAAACCTTAAATGTGCCATACAGCACAGAGGCATCTTCAGGTATAGTAGACTCTACGGAAGACAACCGAAAAGTGTTTTCTGTTATTGTTTTGCTTGTCGCGGATCTTAGCTAAGTAAAACTTTGACTGTCCATATAGGATTTCCGCAAAGTAACGCCTGACTCCATTAATAATCTATAAGAGCAGCAAAATAGCAATAAAATAAACAACTCAATTAATATATAATTAAAAAGACCTATCAAACAGGTCGTACAATTAAACCAACTTCTAAGAGTGGGGGCCTCTTCCACTCTGGGCCTCTTATGGACTAAGTTCAGCACTGAGTGTCATAGGGAACTTCCAATTTACCCTTAAAACAACGAGAATAGATTCCAAGCTAACACTGTATCTAAGTTACTTAGTTAAAGTTGAAGTTACTTCTGGACTACTGTCTAAGAGCTGTCCACAGCCAGGCGACGGGCTCTGTAACTCTAAAACAATTACCTAGGCGCAGACAGGGTGCCAACTTTCTGTTTGTTAGCTAACTATGGTAACTTTGTCTAGGATAGAGATTCTCAACGTTTATTTTATTGCGTGAAAATGTATCTTCTAAATATAATATTTAAAAATTTGCCAGCATACTTAAAATATTTTTTTATATATTCACGCCTATCCCCCGCAGGGGTTGGCAGAGACCACAGAGCTTCATCCGTTACCATTCATCGCAGCGAAACGGCTCTCCATTAGTCGCTTTTCGCCCTCGTGAGAATCAGGACGTGACGGGTGGCGAAACACGTCGCCGTCATTTTCAACTAAAAAATTAGGTATATTAAATTCATATTAATGAATCCCACGAGCCAAAAGGGAGGATGGAAGTTAGGCCCAGCAAAGCCCCGCATGATGAGATAAGGCACCATAGTACCCGGGGGGCCGATCCCGGGACGGTCGGCACCCTCCCGACTAGGCTCGCCCCTAGCCAAGCATCCATTGGCACGGTAGACCATGGATTGGCGGAGAGGAAGGGAAAGGATAGAAAATAAAGGGAAGGGCAGGAAAAGAAATGCGGATTGAGGGGGGGTTACCAGACTCGGAATAAATATTTATAAATCGTTATATGTATATGTTTATTCCGATGGGGGAATCGAATCCGCGACCATTAACTCCGCGGGCGGAGGGCCCCGCTACTGAGCCAATCGGTCGTCACTGAGTCAATATAAAATAAAATAATTTTAATAAAAGTACGTTGCTATGCTTTGTGTAAAATGTTCACACGATACAACAAAATATGTCCCCCGTAAACTAAAACGCCTTTAAGAAATGTGTAGGCTTATTTCTTGAAGGTTCGAATGTGGTATCGGTTCGAAAATACCGCTGATGGTAGCTAATTCCACAGAGTGGTGGTTTGGAAGGCAATTACGGCGAAAACGGAGCGTGCTATATCACCAACCATCAAGATGGTGAAAATTAAGCTACAACTTTCAACTTGTCCACAGCTGGATATGGGCCTTGACTCTAGAACCGGTATCTTCCCTGTTAATATTTGTAACAACGCCATCTATTTACTCGACTATATATTTATTTCACACCCTATATATGTTCCACAACCAATTGACTCAGTGGCGGGACTGCAGCCAATGGTCGCGGATTCGATCCCCACATCAGCATAAATATATGTACGGCCTACAAATACTCATTCTTAGTTCGGTTACCACGCCAATCCGCATCCGAGAGTTGTGGTGGGTCAATGTTTGTTCCTCTACAAGAATCCATATGTATAATATATTATTTACTATTATTGAGCCTTTATTGCTAATACTATTTTTTGTGTCCTGTGACACAGGCCTCTTTCACCTCTTTTCATATTTTCGTTTCTTTGTAGTGTTCTGGTAATTTCTTGTTTTTGTATAATGTATAATATATAGGCTGTGAAAAAAAAAGAACACAATTCTATTGTTAAATGGCAAATGCAAGCTGCCAGTTATCCCTCATGTGAGGGTCCTTTAAAGGTACAAATGGTGTTGATAATACACTTTGCCTTCTGTACAAGCATTAAGGTACCGACACACATGCTTATTACTAGCTCGAAAGCATGCCATTAAAGAGCAATTACTTATTATTGGCACGTGTGTCAAAATATTGCTAATAATGAGCATGTTTATTTCGATGAAATTCTCAAGAATCAATCATTCGTTTGATTTGTAAGCATGCTACCTGCGTTGCGGGTGGAAGAGGGGGTATTTCTAGCATGCGTAAACAGGTTTGCTTATGAGCATGGTAGTTACGATTTGATCCTGATCTATAACTGGTATGTTGTAAATGCGTTTCGTTTAAAACTAATATTTAACGTTAGAAAGAAGATAAAACGTTAATTGTCGTAACATCGAAGTCATGAACAGTTATGAATGACTTTGGGCACACGACCAGTTTTACTTTCGCTAGAATAGCATCTCGCATATGGGTGTTTTGTTTTTTTTTATAAAACATTCAATTTTAGAGAGTAGCTCGTCTCCTTGTCAGCAATCGATTACTTGCTCCTAGCATTTCTTTTCTATTTATGGCCTAATCCTCCTTTTTTTGTTCTTCTTTTTTTAAGAAAATATTTTTATTTTTATAAAATTCTGTTGCCACCAATATGATTATTTAGTTCGCTACGGATAGAACGGACACTAATATATTTTTATAAGGAACGACGATGATTTGTACTTTCTTGCGAAGCTTTCATTTTGGCCTAGAGCCTGTACTTAAATAACATGTGTGTACAATTACTTGCTTTGAGCATGCTTTTAATAGTGGTAGAGCCACGCTGCAGACGAATACTTTGTCTAGAATGACATAATATTTGTCTGTAGCATGAATGGGCCGGCTCGCCCGGGGAAGTACCACACTCCCGCAGAAAACCAGCGTCTGCGTGGTAGCTTAGCTACCGCGCTTCGTACGGTGAGTGGAAGGGTTCTTAATGCCCAACACCTTTCTCCTCCCTCTCCCCCTCCTCCTCCCCCGCACTCTTCCATTCCCGCTCGACAATAACACTTTCTTTAAAGGTCGGCAACACTTCCGCACTCAATATAGCGCTGCGGATGTTTATGGGCGGCATTGATTGCTTTCCATCAAGTGACATGCGTGCTCGTTTGTCTTTCATAAAAAAAATGCTTCTTTAATAGCATGCTTAAAACTAGCACACTAATCGCTAGCAAAGGTGAATACTCGCAGAGCATGCTAATTTTAAATATGCTTGTAAGCATACTCTATTATAAACATGTATGTCAGTACCTTTACAATAGCATGAGATCAAGCCATTTCCAAATTAAATATCGACCAAGGCGCACGCACGCCTTTGATATATCCCTCCGCCCAACGTCAATAGTCAACTGATGTTTTCACGAAAAACATTCCCAATTGAGCCCCACAGAAAGCCCAGAGAAATCACAAACACACATACACATCTAACTTAAATACATCCAGTGCGTATTTCGTATCTAATCACGAAGTTAAATCTAAGTGACATAGTTGTCGGCATTCTGCGTGGAAACTGCCAAGTGAGTGCGGGCCTCGCCCACAACTATGCGACGAATTTAGTTTGAAACAATTACCTAGACGCAGATTGAAAATTAAGGAAGTTATAGTTCGCTCTTCAAGCGCCTTCACACAAACACACACACACACACACACATGTACACGCCCCCTCCCACGCGAAATCCTCCTGTCGCCTGGCTTCCGTGAGGGGGAGAGCCAGTGACGGACCCAACGTAGGAATAGGTTCGGCCACATCTCCACGACGCGAAGTCGTTAAAGGCCCAAAAGCCGCTGGGAACAGCAACATCTAGGACCGGGGACGGTCGAACCTTTGAGTTGCTGCACGAGCAGTGAGGTTCATCCCTAAGGCTCGATCCCACACCCCTGTGGATGTGGATGTCCCCGTATTGTATTGTACATACACACAACTCGTAACCTCCTATATTTTATTAGAAATATCATAGACACCAACTACCTTCAGCGGTATTTCCGCACCTTCTATATGACGTTCGAACTTCTTCTACACGAGATTAGATCCTTCATAAAACAAGCCTACTTATATTTCAAAGTTCGGCAAAATACAATGCCTATATTTGCGTTGATTGCTTTCCATTAGGTTTCTCTACTCGTTTGCCTCCCTATCCCATAAAAAGGATCGATTTATACGCCCAGTAGATTCTTCGCAAATCTTAGAAGACCTGAGATATAGTGATAACGCCAAATAGGTGTTGGAAATATAGGGTATATAGACGAATGTTCGCTATTGCTTTCTATCAGGCGAACGCTTGCTCGTTTGCCCTTCCTGTCACATTAAAAAAAAGAATAAACTTTGTTTTTACATGACCGACTATGGAGCTATAATTTCAAATTATTAATACATTACAAAATTCTTGCTAACTACCTGAGTTAGTAGTGAAACTAGCACTTTTGAACACAATGGTCGCAGGTTTAATTTCCTGCATCGGAATAAATATACATACATGTGTATAGCCTACGAGTATTTATGAGAGTCTGTTCCGATCCGTTCCCTACTGTTCCGTATTGGAAAAGCATGGTTGGTTTATGTCTATTCCTCCAGAACTCCGTGCCGCGAGGCCCGTGCCCAGCAAAAGATCATAGGGTGTAAAAATATCGAAACACATACTTATTACAAGCTCGAAAGCATGCCACTAATGAGCAATTACTTATTATTGGCACGTGTGTCAAAATATTGCTAATAATGATCATACTTATTTCGAACATATTTAAATACACTTTAATATTTATTTATATATAATATATATCAACACTTTATAGCGTAACCATAAACAATAATATACGTTTCAATACGTAACAGTGGGCGGCTATACGGCAATAAATCTCCATTTAATTCGGACACTATCTCTGATTAAACGTATCAAGCTACAGAAGCAGCTGAAAGTTAACAAACTCATCAACGGTGCATATTCCGTTATGATTTATGTGAAGCGATGTTTCTAAATTTATGGTTATCGTATTAATTACAATAAAATAATACAAAACAATAAATAAAATCAAACAATAACCAGATTAAATTACAATTAAATAATACAAAACAATACATAATTTCAAACAATAACTAGTTTAAATTACAATTAAATAATACAAAAACAATACATAAATCAAGCAGAAATTGGTGGGCGTGTAAAATACTGGAAAATAATTAAACTGTAAGAAACATGAAAACTATTAAATATTAAAATACTATAAACATTAAACCAGCGCTTATTTCGCAGGACCTCGTATTTAGTACGACGGTTTCGCCAAAGCATGCTTAAGCTAACATTGATTACGATTTGGGTATAATTTACGATGTGGTGGGATCCCAGCAGCTTGCAGCGCAGCGCTTTGTTGTGGCGACTTGTGAAACACAGGTTGAAAATTCACCTTTATGAGTAAATTTTAACTTTAAAAATTTCCGGTCTCACGTAAATAACTTCATTCCACGCACCACCACGGTCTAGCTAACTTCAGCGGTATTTAAAATCAATACAACTTTACGTGGACAGTCAGAACTTTTACATGGCTTAGATCCACGACAAGCAAATAAGAACAGAAAAATTATTTCTCTGTTTTCGCGGATCTTAGCTAAGTAAAAGTTCTGACTATCTATGATGGCGTAGGCCTTTGCACTAAAATAAATTAGAAAATATATGTATATCGACTACAGAAAACGTATTTGCTGTAAGTAGAAATTGCTGTATTTTGTTTTATACACGATTTGAATAAAAACAACTGCGGTGAATAGTCCCAGTCATTTTTAAAAGAATTAAAAAAAATAAAAAGACGTTATTATTTTCCTGATTCAAATGTCGTGCAAAACCAAAATACATTACATGTATTATGGCCTACTGTTATTTATTCCGAGTTTGGTTACCCAGCCAATCCACAACGGACAAGCATAGTGGGTTAATGTCTGTTCCTCCAGAAATAGGGAGGCCCGTACTCAGCAGTGGGACTGTAACTGTAAGAAAAAAATTTTTAATGACACTTGTTATGATACTTGTTAGATTAAAATTATTTTATTTATGTTTTGTTGATTTATTTGTACATTATAATATTATTAAGGTTTTAAATTTAGTTATTGCAAAAAAGAAGGCGTCATAAATAAAGTTTTTTCTATTTCTAATAATAATTAAAAATACAAACGAAATGAGAAGTAAAATTATACACCACAGAAATTAAGCAATATCTGAATAACTTTCCACGTATAATAATAGTTTGAGGTAAAAGTTTTTTAACTTTGCGGTCTTGAGACGTGTTTGAATGGAAATTCGTACCTCGAACATGATTTCAACACAAAATAGTTTTACATTAATTTTAACTTTTACATATAGCTTTTTGATATTTTATTATTTTTCTTATAGTCCTATATTATTATTATATTTAATAAAGTGTTGGTTTGTTTTCATTTATTTTACGGCATGGCATAGGCCTTCCTAATACTGGAGGATCGGACATTTACCCATCACACTTGTCGAATTAGCGAACCAGATGGTTGTAGCAGCCGCGGAAGGCCTAAGCTCAGATGGCAAGCTGGAGTCACGGACGACTTAAAGGCAATCGGTGTGAGAGGCTGGAGAAAGCTTGTTCTCTCTAAGCAACCTAAGATCCGACTGGAAAAAAATATTGAGCCAGGCTAAGGTCCATCCGCGACTGTAATGCCTTAATGATGATGATGCTTGTCCAATGCGGATTGGCAGGGTAAACAGATTCAGAATAAATTGTTGACGACCAATTTGCCCAGTGACGGAGCTGCCGCTTACGTAGTCAAAGGTAGCAGGTTCGATCCCCGGATCAGGATAAATATAAGAATGGCCAACAGAAATATTTTTATATTTAATTGAAATTACGTAAACGAAAAAGCATTAATAACTCCAAGAAAAACAGAGTGTCACCTGATAAAAAACGATAAATGCCGTTCATATACATCCGCAAGACTATAGTCATTGTAGTAACGTTGCCGGCCTTTGAGGAAGATTATGTTTAGAACTCTAATGTCGTATAGGTTTGAATTTAACAGTAAAGGTAGCTGGTTCCACAAACTAGAGGACGTGTAGAAAGCATTTTCAGGAAAGATGATAGATTTAAAATTTCTATTTGGCGAATTAATATATATAAGAATTAAGTTTTAAATAATTTATATAATTATTCCGAACAAATCCTCGTATCACCCCCCCCCCCCAATTTCAAAAGCAATAAAGGTGTCGAAAGTATATCACGTTTATACGCGTATATCGCTTCACATTGCTTAAAAATCTAGCTCTTCGGTTAGATCTCCGATGTTTCTTAATCCGGTGCAACGGTTGAGTAAAGGCAGCTGATCCCTTTCACCAGGTAGCCCGCATGCTCGTTTGCCTGCTTTGATACAAAAAGACAAAAAGAGAAGCGTCATAGGACGCTTGGTTGATGTGAAACATTAAAATTACTACTCGTCACAGTCGACTAGAGGGAAACGTAACTAGAGTCGATGCGACAGCTTGATCTCTACCCTATACTCACGGCCACGTGTGTCTCTGTATAGAGCCGAGTAGAGGGGAGCGTAGCTTGAATCGAGACGACGTTTCGATCTACAATTTCACTACTCCCATACCCTACGATTATATATTTCACAATTTGTAAATTAGGTACCATTTTTTTAAGATTTTTAATTATTGATTGATTGATATATATGCACTTTGGTTTACAATATGTATTTTTTTAACTGACTTTTAATAATATTTATTCTAAGAATCATTCGGTACAAATAACTCAGATAAGCGTTTCTATTGTTTAAGTTTGTAGCGCTTTGATAAGACCGTAAATTGAAGAATACACATCCAATAACCGACGCCGAGTTGTGCTCGTAAAAAATTTGGTAAGGCAACCAAATTTTTAATCTCCACGTAACGTAAACGACTTTAATGACCTTTTTAAATTTACATACATACATATCGTCACGCCTGGCACAGATATCCATCCGCTACGATCCCGGCACTCCTTCCTTGCTTCCTCCACACTCATCCATCTTTTCATCCATCCTTCCTCTAACATTGATCGTAGCGAAACGGCTCTCCGTTAGTCGTTTTCGCCCTCGTTGAAATCAGAGCGTGACAGGTGGCGAACTAGGTCGCCGACATTTTTTTTAACAAATTAAGTCTATTAAAATTCGTCGTAGTAAATCCCACGAGCCGCAATTAGAAATTTAATATATCCTCTTAGTGTATTTTGTTTTTCATCCATATGACTTAATGAAATACCAGTAGATGGACATCTTCCACATTAATAAAATCCAATATTCGATCTTCATACCGCCCGCCAAACGTTAGGATTACTATCAATATCAATATATTGTTTGGAATAATTCCCGTCGCCGAATTCCACAACTGCACAACTCGCCGTAAAGGAAAATTTCATCCCCACCATCTGGATGAGTGGCGAGCTACTAAGGTGCGTTTCTCTCTTAACTTCTTTCCACGCACCACCAGTTTGTGGAACCAGCTACCCTCGGCGGTCTTTCCGAACCGATACGACATTGGAACCTTCAAAAAACAAGCCTATACATACCTAAAAGGCCGGCAACGCTTCCGCGACTCCTGCGATGTCGCGCTTGTCTATGAGCGGCGTTGATTGCTTTCCATCAGGCGACACGCTTGCTCGTTTGCCCTACTATCCCATAAAAAAAATATCAATATCAGCCAACGGCAGTCTACTATAATATCTAATTAAATGTAATGTTTACATTTGTTATCTTTAGTATGTGTTTGTTTTCCGTGTAAACTAAAGTGACTTCCGACATTAAGTTCCAAAAGGAATATCGCACGCAATTCCGCTATTACACAATACGGGGGAGAGATCCATTATTATCAATTTGAATAAAAAATGGCTTACAAATGTAAAGTAGACGAAATATGCCCCTATTTCGGTAATGCCATTTGTCAGTGTTATTCGTTTTTTTACATAAGTTGTATTTATTAATATTGTTGTATGTACACATTTTTAAAAAGACACAATAATTTAAAATAAGTCTTCTAACGCTAGAGACCGGTCGGTAGCTCTGTTCGTTCATCTAGTAATGAGGTGATCTGTGCCCAGCAGTGGGATATATATGGGTGGTGAAAAAAATGGTAGAGAAGAGAGAAAGATATATTTATAGTCACCTTTTCAATGAATATACACAATTTTGAATTGTGACAATATATTAAAATATTTACTTAACTCCTACGATTAAAAATTCGATATTATATATAAATATACATAGGGAGAGTGTGAACTCTAATTATATACATTTATATCATCAGTCATTATCATCAACAGCCTGCGGTAGTTCACTGCAGGACATAGGCCTCCTACAAGAAACGCCAGCTAGCTCGATCTTCGGCTTCACGCACCCAGTTTCTGCCAACCGCCCTGTGCAGATCATCGCACCATCTAGCCGGGGGGGGGGGGGGGTGCCACATTACGTTTGCCGAGTCGCAGTCTCCACTCCATTGTCGGATCTCCGACAAACGTGACCAGACCATTACCACTTTAGTTTGAAAATTCGAATAAAAATATATTTATATATATCATGTTCAAATTTTTAATCATTAATAAAATACTTTTCATTCAACGACTTATGTTCAAATTAATTAATTTCGATGGAATGGTTCGTTTGCCTTCCTATCCCATATAAAATGTATATTGCAATTCTTATATCATTAGGAGCGGTCTAATACCCATCAAACACGATAACAATACACACCAACGCTACTGGTGGAGTTGTAGATTACTAATTAATTCGTAGCTCACGTATATATGCAATGCTTCCTTCATTATCACAAGGAGGTGTCTTTCCAGAGGCGAGTAATCTATCAGAAACATACAAAATTCATGTAGTCTGTGGCCGCGCGTAATGTACTTCGTCCATTACACTAGATCTTACCACAAAAATAAAAACAATGTCCTGATATCCTTAATATTATATATTTTTTTTATATATATTCACGCCTATCCCCCGCAGGGATTGGCAAAGACCACAGAGCTCCACCCGCTGCCATTCATCGCAGCGAAACGGCTCGTTATTGGTCACTTTTCGCCCTCGTGAGAATCAGAACGTGACGGGTGGCGAACCACGTCGCCGTCATTTTCGACAAATTAGGTATATTAAATTCGTCTTAGTGAATCCCACGAGCCGCAATGCGTGAGTATGCTAAAAAACATGTAAATAAATAAAATAGTATTCCTAGGGTAGTAGTGTAATTACATGATACGACTATATGAAGACTTCTCTGTTGCTGTTTATGGTGGAAAGTTTTCCGATTGCTTTCCACTTACGTTGTACGAATCTCTCTGGTGCAGTCGACGAAGACCTTAAGAGATCTTCGTGCACGCCGCGCCGTGTTCAGCCGCGTTCGCTAGATAAGCCGACGCTTATCGTTCTATTGTTCTAAAGGAATTGTTAATGCGATCAGGTGTCAGTCTCGAGCTTGGATTACTGGAATGTGCATTTTAAACTATAGTAATACAATACCACAATAACGTTGTTAATTATAGCAAATACTCTTCAGGTTAATGACTCGTAATGTAAAAAAAAAAATTTACCGCTTTTACCATGGGAAGTGCTCCGAGGAATCGTTTGGAATAATTCCTGCCGCTGAATTCCACCGCACAACTCGCCGAAAAGAAATGTTTCATCCCCATCATCTGGATGAGTGGCGATCTAGTACGGTGCGATTCTCCCAAAACTTCTTTCCACGTACCACCATTTTGTAGAACTTAGGTGGGATGAAGCGAAACAAGTGTGTTGGGATCGTAGCAGATGGAGATCTGTGGTCTCTGCCTACCACTCCCGGAAACAGACCCGATGATATGTATGTAGGTATGTACATACATATCATGTATGTGCACCTACTGTGTTATTCTTCTTCTAAGAGTGCTAGTTCTCCGACTAGTGAAGGTTGGCACCCAATTCAGCACAACTTTCCTCCTCCTTCGCGAGATGCAGCAGTTCTGGAGCACTCGCTACCCCGGTCCATTCCCTGATATTACTTATCCCAGACTTTCTTTTTCGACCAACTAGTTTTTTGCCCGCGATTTTTCCCATCATGATCAGTTGCAGCAACTTTTACCTGTCATGTCTCATAATATGACCCAGGTAAGCAACTTTTCTACTTTTGACGGTGTGTAAAAGTACGTTTTTGCTTGACTCGTCGGAGAACCTCGTCATTGGCCACCCTTTGAGCCCAGCTAATAGCGAGCATCCGTCTATATGTTCACATTTCGAACGCTTTCTGGGGTCTTCTTTAAGTGTCCAAGCCTCACATCTGTGTAGAAGAAGATTATTATTGTTATTAATACAATGTAAAAGCACAAATATCAACATAATGTAGAAAAAATCTTAAAGAATTGTACGATTCGTATTCCGTGTTTCACCCTCGCAATTAAGCGCCCAAGTAAATATTTGGCCGCGTGAGAAATATTAGTTTCAGCTTATGAGTGTGTCGCTCGATTGCTTCTCTTATTACCTCCCCATATTGCACACTGTTCAACCTATTTCTACGGCATATTTCACAAATAGGAATCTCGGTCGACAACTAAAGCTTTTATACAGCAGTATATTAACATAAAATGCGAAAGTACTGTAAACTTTTTTTCACAGCCCATATATGTTCCACTGCTGAGTACGGGCCTCTACATTTCTGGAGCAACGCTTAACCCACCGTGCTTACCCGATGCGGATTGGCGGGGTTACCAGACTCGGAATAAATATCTGTAGGCCATACATATATTTATTCCGATGCGGGGATCAATCCCGCGACCGCGCTACCAAAAATTCTAATAACATTGAAAGGAGATTAAAAATTGGAGACCTTTCCAATTTTTAAATATTTTTCATTTTAAAATTTATTTTATTGAGACTAAATTTGTCCCTGTTTTCTTTTTAAAAATTGAAATCTTTAACCTTACATATTTCTACAACTTATAAACCATTTGCTAAATTTATATGTATGTAATTATCATTTTAGTACAGTACGGGACAAATATAGTAAATAGTAAAAACTGTTTCTAAGAGTCTAATAAAATAGAAATATAAATAATAATAGATTATATAAGTTTATAGAAATTATATAGAGAATGGATGCAACTTAAGACGCGCACTTTATAACACGGGAGTGCATTCACTTCAGTAACAATAGGAAGAAAGCCTCATCTCATACCTCCGAACTAAATAGAAGTGAAGAGTTTTATTTCATCACGATAGTGAAAAATAGATATTCCCAATGGCTATTGACATCTCGCTGCCCCCTTATCTGTACGGGAAGCGAATGTCCCATATAAGTATTATCAATTTTTTTTATATATATATTCACGCCTATCCCCCGCAGGGGTTGGCAGAGACCACAGAGCCCCAACCGCTACCATTCATCGTAGCGAAACGGCTCTCCATTGGTCGTTTCTCGCCCTCGTGAGAATCAGGACGTGACGGGTGGCGAACCACGTTGCCGTCATTTTTCAATAAATTAGGTATGATAAATTCGTCTTAGTGAATCCCACGAGTCGCAAGGGAGGATGGAGGTCAGCCCCAGCAGAGCCCTGTATGCTGAAATACACCATAGTACTCGGGGGAGCCCGATCCCGGGACGATCGGCACGCTTGCGACTAAGTTCGCCCTTAGCCATGCATCCTTTGGCACGGCAGACCGTGGATTGGCGGAAAGGAAGGGAAAGAATAGAGAAGAAGGAAAGAGCGGGAACCGAAATGCGGATTGGAGGGGTTACCACACTCGGAATAAATATTTAAAAATCCATATATTATATTTATTCCGATGCGGGAATCGAACCCGCGACCATTGACTCCGTGGGCGGAGAGCCCCCCACTGAGCCAATCGGTCAGTCAAATATTATCAATTTATTTCTTTTTCCAACATAGCGCTTAATGTAAGTACATACTGAAAGTAAACCAACATTTTATCAACGCTCACTCACTGTATCCACAACTTTATCAATGAGCCATTTCCCATAGCCGCACCATAACAGTTGAGCTCTATATCTGCTTACGGAATAGTTTGTTAGAAAGTTGAAGTTTGCCCAACAGCTTATCGGATCCCTTAACAATCGAAAATGGAACAGTTTTGTTAATAAATAGTTACCTAAGTGGGAAATGGAGTCAGTTAGTTAATCGCTTATGTTCACATACGTGCAAATCTAACGTTTGATGTTGAAATTTTCTGGTTCACTCTATTTAAAGAGAGTTAGTTAAATGTGATTTTCTAACAACACACGCACACGTACACACACACTGGCATAAAGAATAAAAAGATTATTGGTAAGTAATAAATAATAACTCTTTTCTCTTTTTGATGGCAATTAGTTATAACTATTATGCCAGTTTATTAATGGAGTCAGGCGTTACTTTGCGGAAATCCATCACTATATGGACAGTCAAAAGTTTTACTTAGCTAAGATCCGCGACAAGCAAAACAATAACAGATAATTAATAATGTGTGTTTTTCCGTTGGGTCCAGTGGATTTATTTGGAACTTAAACCAAAACCTTACCGAAAATCTACATATATATATATAATAGAGTCTACTGAATATATATAATAGAGTCTACTATACCTGAAGATGCCTCGTGTTGGGGCGAAACACGTGTCGTGTACAAGATGGAAAAGTGATAGTGTGTGTTTGGCGTTGTGTATAGTGGTTGGTGGGTGAAGAGTTGATGGCCGATTTTTGGTAAGTTTTTGGTTTAAGTTCCAAATAAATCCACTGGACCCAACGGAAAAACACACAAAATATTAATTTTCTGTTATTGTTTTGCTTGTCGCGGATCTTAGCTAAGTAAAACTTTTGACTGTCCATATATTATGCCAGTGTCAAATAAAATACGATAACATCAAATCTCTCAAAATAACTTGTCTGACGTTGCGTCTTGATAAAATGGTAGCTATTCTACCGAAACCTTCTATGGACTTTTTCAGTCAACTTAAAAAGTTATGATACACGCATTTATTTCATATTACTTCACGTATACGCCTTAATCAAACTATACTGTATAATACGCCACCACAATTTAACAATATAACTGATAATAAAAATGAAATAAAAAGCCAAAGTTGATGATGAAAACTGATGTAAGATGGCGGGAAAAGTCATGCTACCTCTTATCACGAATATTTTATAAGAATATGATACTTTTCTAATTCAGCCAGTTCGTTTAATTATAATATTATACGTGCTTCTACCACTATTAAATTATATTTAAAAAAATTAAATACCTACGGACAATGTAAGTCATAGATATTTTTGGTTAATAGAAATGTAATTATCTATAAAAATGTTAATTATTAAAAAACATGCACATCAGCAATAATTCATCGATACAACAAATTAACGCGCCATTCACGCTCGATCAGCTGTGCCAATTAGCGGCCATTACGGTCATATTGGCACGGCAATATGGCGACGGGCGAAATACGCGGGAAATTAATAATGGCGTATTTGAAGGATGATATTGACAAGGTCAATAATAATACGAAAAATGGATGTTTCGTGACAAATTATAATGGAAATATTTTAATATGGATTTATTAAGTTTTGAAAGATTTTCTTTATATTGAATCTGACTCTATAGAATCACGTATTCGTAATTTTAATCTTAGACTGTCATTAATCCATAAAGTGACTATACGTCCCATTTTGAACGGGACTATTCCTTTCTTCGGCCACCTGTCACTTTATCCTTAAACGAAAATCCGAAATCCGAAACCCAAATAGTCCTGTTTTCCGAAACCAAGCTAAACTAAGCGCTGTACATAAGTCTATAATAGACTGTCATTCAAATCATTACAAGTTATGTATATATATAAAAATGGGGAGCTATTTTGTTAGTATCGCTAAAGCTCAAAAATTTCCGAACGATTTTAATATTTTTTTTTATTTTGTTCGCTATAATACAGAAAGGTTTACTAATAAAAAATATAGGAAAAACATAAAAGAACAGCTTGAAAAATGAAAAATTTTTTTTCTTCTAATTACTTTCAATAGATGGCGTTCGTGACGGATTTATCGTCTAACGGACGTGTTGATATACAAAACTGTCGTTTCTTTTGTGTGGTATTGCATTCCTAAGTACCAACATACCAGGAGAAGATAAATACAGGGGAACATAAATTGTAGATGAAACGAAGTTCAGCGGGGCATCTTGTATATGTATATATTTCCTTATCAATATTCAGTGACAAATGTATGCACACTCTCAAAGTTTCGAGAAACACACCGTTCCCTTATTTATTATTTACCGTTTGTTAGGGAACAGAAAAGCAAGCGGGCGAGACGGAAAGATGAATATGGAAACAGCAAAACATTAAACCCACAAACTTTGCCAATAACTCAATAGAGCTACGTTTCGAACCCGCGTCAATGGCAGTCGAAAATGTTTGCCGAACGAGAAGTTTCAGAACGCACCTGACTGTTTAGACTTAGTACAGGAGCCAGAGTTACAATAGTATATAATAATATAATAGCAATAGTAATAGTGAGTGTTTTGCTAGTGGTAGAGCCACGCTGCAGGCGAATACTTTGTCAAGAGTGGCATAATATTTGTTTGTAGCATGAATGGACCGGCTCGCCCGGGAAAGTATCACACTCCCGCAAAAAACCGGCGTCTAAGTGGTAGCTTAGCTATCGCGCTTCGTACGGTGAACGGCTGAGTTCCGGTGGCCCTACCCCCCAATCTTTTTGTCCTTATGGGAGAGGAATATATATTTAATGGGAGTAAGGTACGGTGGTTCGACGTTAAACTTTAAGTATAAATATAACAGATTTCAAAAAGCTTGTCAAAATCACTATATATCTTTATAAATACCTTTATATCTTTTTATGTATTCGTTTATTATTTACGGTTAACCTATACTTGTGTGTGTAAATATGTATGTATATATATATATATATATATATATATATATATATATATATATATATATATATATATATATATATATATATATATATATATATATATATATATATATATATATATATTTGATAATGGCTATTATCTTTGTTTATTAATATTTTTCTTTCTTCCCTATCATTTGTATATAAATATTACAATCATTAATTGCTTTTATTCATCTTTACAAAAAGCTAGTTCAAGATTTTGCGTCTATAGAACGATGTGTAATTTAATGCATCGAACTACATTCTTAGCTCTTGAACTACGGAGAAAGTAAGCCATTTGAACTCAGTAGCGTTCCACAGATACAACATCGAAAAGTTATGACAGCTTATATAAACGAGCGGGATACCGCGAAATAGCTTCTTTTGAATGAACTAAAAGTTACAGTTAGATCGATACAAAATTTTCAATGGATGAACACATATATTACACGAACGTTTCATGTTCAGTTGGTTCCGCCTGGGAACAGTTTTGAAATTTTAATAATTTTCTATTTAAAGTTGAAGAGCTTTACTTTTTATATAAAAGAGAAATATGGAAACAAGCAAGCGGGTTGACTGATTTTAAATAAAAACCATTGTCCTTTGAAATCTGGACCACTAAAAGATACGCTGCCTACAGTCTAAAAAAGTCAGTAAAGGAAGAAGAAAGAATTTGGAGGAGACCTCAGGTCTTTACACTCATTACAATATACGAGTAAAATGGATTTAAGACCTTCACAGATTATAGGTTAAGTGGTAACGATTTACTGACTGACTGACTCAATTTCTTTTCTTTATTATTTCCTTTCCTATTACTTTCTTCTTCCCCTCCCCCATTAAATACTCTTCTCCCTCCTGTTATTTATATTTTTTTCCTAAGGTAGACAAAGCATTCTTCTTATTAGAATGCCTCTGCAAATAGCGAAAGTTGGCTACCAAATCAGTACAATATATAGAGATAGCATACTACCCGAAGGATTCAGTAGCATGCTATCCCTTTCCAATTTTTGGTGTTTTGCCCGCAATTTTACACATTATAATCAGCAGCAACAATTTGTATGTGTTAATTCTCATGATGTGTGGTAAGCAAATGTTCAACCTTTGACGGTCTGCAAAAGTTTACGTTTTTTGCTAGACTTGTCGGAGAATTTCGTCATTGGCCACTTTTTGAGTCCAGGTAATAGCGAACATTCGTCTATGTTATTAATGGAGTCAGGCGTTACTTTGCGGAAATCCATCACTATATGGACAGTCAAAAGTTTTACTTAGCTAAGATCCGCGACAAGCAAAACAATAACAGAAAATTAATGTGTGTTTTTCCGTTGGGTTTAGTCGATTTATTTGGAACTTAAACCAAAAACTTACCGAAAATCAGCCATCAACTCTCCACTCACCAACCACTATACACAACACCAAACACACATTATCACTTTTCGAAAGATAACCGAAAAGTGAAACTTTTCGGTTGTCTTCCGTAGAGTCTATTATACCTGAAGATGCCTCGTGTTGGGGCGAAATACGTGTCGTTTACAAGATGGAAAAGTGATAATGTGTGTTTGGTGTTGTGTATAGTGGTTGGTGGGTGGAGAGTTGATGGCCGATTTTCGGTAAGTTTTTGGTTTAAGTTCCAAATAAATCCACTAAACCCAACGGAAAAACAGACATTATTAATTTTCTGTTATTGTTTTGCTTGTCGCGGATCTTAGCTAAGTAAAACTTTTGACTGTCCATTCGTCTGTGTCCATAAAGGTTACGCAATCTCAAGGGCAGAAAAATCGACATCTATTTTATATAAAAAAAAATAATCTCTAATCCTTAAAGGTCGACTATTTCTCTTAATAGTTTCTGTAGACATAAAAATCAAAATGTCTCACAATTTACATGATATCGATATTATATATAATCAAAACCCTTTATCGTGTCTGTCGGTCGTAACCTACCCCACGTCCCACAAACATTGCCTCAACATGATAATCATAAAAAAAAATTAAACAAACTTTCCGATAACGTATGCCAGAGAAAAATAGCTCCTATCACACACCAATTAGGTCTGTGTGAACCGCAAATGATTTTCGTGATTAAACACGTTACAAGCACACATTTGACACGTAAACCGACGTGTCGTATCTAATCTTTAAAAAAAAAATGAAGCCATAAACAATGTGTACAAAGCCAATAAACAGAGTTTTTATGCTTGTGTTTGAATCGAAGCGGATTTATTGAAGAAAAATATTTTAAGAAATAATATAAAAGAAATACACGGTCTACCGTGCCAATGGATGCGTGGCTAGGGGCGAGCCTAGTCGCAAGCGTGCCGACCGTCCCGGGAGCGGGCTCCCCCGTGTACTATGGTGCCTTACCTCAGCATGCAGGGCTCTGCTGGGGCTGACCTCCAACCTCCCTTGCGGCTCGTGAGATTCACTAAGACGAATTTAATATATCCAATTAGTTAAAAATGATGGCGCCGTGGTTCGCCACCCGTCACGTCCTGATTCTCACGAGAGCGAAAAGCGACTAATGGAGAGCCGATTCGCTGCAATTTTTTAAATTAAAGTTAATTCCTACTTTTATATCCTGCTAAACATATTTAGCAAGATATAAAAATAGGAATATGATATATATTATATAGGCAATGAGAAACCACTGCGCTGAATTCCCAAGAAAATCACTATTAAACTCACGAAGAAAACAGCTAGTTTATCATGAAATGGAAGAGTCTAACGAACCGCTGGATGAAGTCTGGTGATCGCGATCATCATACATGAAGGCTCGACCAGAGAGAGAAATGTGTTATATAAGAGAATTTTTTTTGTTCCCATATAAAGCTAAAATTAATTAATGAATTAATCAATATTTGAAAAAACTGTATTTACATCAAGCGTCATCCACTACAAGTTTAAAAAATGTATTTGAACTTGCGCGGTTGAATAAAAAGTATTTTATTAACGATTGATAATTTGAACAAGATATAAAAATATGTACATAGAGAGAGCGTAAAATAATTAGAAGAATTGAAAAAAATCATTCTTTTCAAAATTTTGATTCGAATGAAATCCTAGTACAAGCATTATTAACTAGAAATAGTGGCTAAGAAATTACATACATACAAATATATTGTTACGTCTGTTTCCCGTAAGGATAGACAGAGACCGCCACGATCCCGGCACACCTTCCTTGCTTCCTCCACGCTTATCCATATTTTCATCCATCCTTCCTCACACATTCATCGCAGCGAAACGGCTCTCTGTTAGCCGTTTCGCGCCCTCGTTCGAATCAGGACGTGACGGATGGCGAACCACGTCGCCGTCATTTTTAACAAATTAGGTTTGTTCATAGGCATATTTTAACAAATTAGGCTTCATAGCGAATCCCACGAGGTGATTTACGCTTTAATTTTAATATCTCTTCTTCGTTTATTATGGAGTCTGGGTGTACCATGGAGCGTTGTTTTAAAATTAATTACTTAAATACCCCCATGTCTTCGTCTGCATTGACATATACATGGTTTTTTAAAAATACAACTCTAATTGGTGTTTGCACCAAAACAAAAATGAATGAGAGTGTTGAAACAACTCTTTGCCTAATCGTTTAACACTTGGATTGTAAAAAAGGCAACCCGCATCGCCTTTTGGGATCGTTAATGCCTTTCAACTTGCCCTAATAACTTGCCCTTTCACATCACCAAATGTACTGCAGAGCGTACGTGTGAATGAGCTGTCGTGACACTTCCACTTTATCAGTGGCGATAGATAACAGCTATGGTGGAATGCTTCATATTGATAAACTTTTAAATAGTTTGTTTTTTCATTTATATATTACACTAGACGGCCCGTTGAATTTTCTTTCACCTACAATTATATTTTTTTTTTATGGGATAGGAGGGCAAACGAGCAAGCGTGTCGCCTGATAGAAAGCAATCAACGCCGCCCACGGGCAACCGCGACACCGCAGGAGTCGCGGAAGCGTTGCCGGCCTTTTAGGTATGTATAGGCTTGTTTTTTGAAGGTTCAAATGTCGTAACGGTTCGGAAAGACCGCCGAGGGTAACTGATTCCACAAACTGGTGGTGCGTGGAAAGAAGTTACGAGCGAAACGCACCGTAGTAGATCGCCACTCATCCAGGTGGTGGGGATGAAATTTTTCTTTACGGCGAGTTGTGCGGTTGTGGAATTCCGCGGCGGGAATTATTCCAAACAATTCCTCGGAGCACTCCCCATGATAAAGGCGGTAAAAAATGCTGAGAGATGAGACATCTCTCCGCAGCGCTAGAGAATCAATATGGACAGTCTACGGAAGACAACCGAAAAGTTTCACTTTTCGGTTGTCTTCCGTAGAGTCTACTATACCTAAAGATGCCTCGTGTTGGGGCGAAACACGTGTCGTTTACAAGATGGAAAAGTGATAATGTGTGTTTGGTGTTGTGTATAGTGGTTGGTGGGTGGAGAATTGATGACCGATATTCGGTAAGTTTTTGGTTTAAGTTCCAAATAAATTCACTTAACCCAACGGAAAAACACACATTATTGATTTTCTGTTATTGTTTTGCTTGTCGCGGATCTTAGCTAAGTAAAACTTTTGACTGTCTACATAGTGATGGATTTCCGCAAAGTAACGCCTGTCTCCATTAATAATCACCTACAATTTATGTTCCCCTGTATTTATCCTTAGGTACGCAATACTTTTCAAAATCGCACATAACCAAACGACAATTTTGTATAACAACACGTCCGTTGGACGATAAAGCCATTGCGAATACCATCTATTTGAAAGTAAAGCTCTCTCTCTCATATATAAATACCCGAGAATACTATAATTCGCGTTTGTAAAAATATGTATGTCAAAGAGAAAAACGTCTTTTGTCGGCAGGTTGCGCAACTTGTTTTCATTCATAGTTATCCCTTCCGTACGTAAATATTACGCGACCAAATTAGGTTGGTTTGGGTGCAGTTCATAGTGGAATGATAATGATGGCTATTTGAATTAGCAAGATTTTTTGTTGTATAATTTTTGGTGTATATTAAGGACATTTTTAATAAATATTTCATGAAAATAAAATGTTTTTTTTCTTCGTCAAATTTAATGTTTATCAATAACTGAATATATTACTTAATTTTCTCGGGTAATTAAAAAGTCACGGTGTATATATTATATATATATATATATATATATATATATATATATATATATATATATATATATACCTGGGGATATTTTCTAAACTGATTCCATAAGTACTTTGATGATGATACCACATTCCGATTACTATACACATTATCGTGCGTAATTCGTTAAGCACGTACAGTATCTAAACGACACCGAGCACGGCATGAGGGCGCCAGCGCTAATGGTTTCAAGCCGGCTATAAAGATTGCCCTGCCGTAGTATCGTAGCCATCGGGAACACTCCTTGCGTCTGGGTGGGGTGAGCCAAATGACGTCTTGAATGGTGATGTACATTTTTGCATTTCATCTTCTTACAAAAAGATGCGTAACAAGTTTTTGAATTCATCGGTAGAATAGGACCGAGAATAGCATATATGGGAGCAATTTTTTTTAATGGAACAGGAGGGCAAACGAGCAAGCGTGCTGCCTGATGGAAAGCAATCAACGCCGCCCATAGACAGCCGCGACACCGCAGGAGTCACGGAAGCATTGCCACCCTTGTAGATATGTGTAGGCTTGTTTTTTAAAGGTGACAATGTCGTATCGGTTCGGAAAGACCGCCGAAAGTAGCCGGTTCCACAGAGTGGAGGTGCGTGGAAAGAAGTTTCGAGAGAAATGCACCGTAGTAGATCGCCACTCATCCAGATGGTGGGGATGAAGCTTTTATTTATCAGAGCAAATACCAGAAGATGGACAGCTACATCTGAGACTAAAATTTAGTTTGCCGCCCAAGCGT
This sequence comes from Baronia brevicornis, assembly GCA_031353405.1. Lineage (NCBI taxonomy): Eukaryota > Metazoa > Arthropoda > Insecta > Lepidoptera > Papilionidae > Baronia > Baronia brevicornis. Next base: position 23,305 of record JASFAT010001625.1, read on the forward strand.
TTACATCTGTGATATAGGAGAGAAGCCAATGCAACAGTGGACTCTTATACCCACATTTATAATGATGATGCTCCATTATCGCTCTATTATTCGGAAAAGCATAAATATTTTTATTAGTCAAAATAATTTACAAACCTATGTACTAATACTAATATACTCGTCAAACTTAATTTCCATGGCGAGATGTGCTTAATTTCACTTAATTATTCCATCCATATACGATAAGTCCATCGCTAATTAGTAAATCAGCAAGCGCCTGGGCCTCCGGAACTCAACCGCTCACCGGAAGAAGCGCGGTAGCTAAGCTACCACTCAGACGCCCGTTTTCTGCGAGAGTGTGGTACTTCCCCGGGCGAGCCGGCCCATTCATGCTACAGAAAAATAATATGCCATTTGACAAAGTATTTGTCTGCAGCGTGGCCCTATTACTACCAAATGCTCTATATTCAATAAATCAATACATATCTTTTCTTCATAATCAACTTCTCTGCTATATGAGTGGAAGTTTGGACTGAGAGTCCATTTTCACTCTATGATATATGTTCGTATGCGTGTGTATATATATGTTAAATCAGCTGAATTATAATTTAATATGTACTGTGTACTTAGTACGCACTGTAAATTAATATGTGATTTGTTACCGCAGACTGTAATAAATAATTACAATATAATAATAAATTATTACATACATAGCGATGATAAATATATAATTCTGCAGTAGAAATAAGACTAATGACAGTCAGTCATAAGTCTTCGGCAATCTACTATTTTATCTCGTTAAAAACGGGGTACAAAGTGAACGACTGAACCTTTGCTAGTCGACAAAACATACTAAGAAATAGAACTCTACTGCTATAGCCTACTACCCTACCTATATATATGTATATTATATATATATATATATATATATATATATATATATATATATATATATATATATATATATATATATATATATATATATATATATATATATATATATATACACACACACACATAATAAAATAACATAAGTGCCAGCAAGTTATGCTACTGCCCTATTAAAAATGCATGTCAATTTGGTTCATACTAAAACTATTTGAAGACTTAATCTTCAGGCTCTGTAAATCTCTCAATACATCAATACATGTGGTTATGTTTCTGACAGGATTATCAAAATAAACTACACCACAATACATATCAAATCAAAATATTATATCAAGTCAAAATATTCTGGTAACCTCTTTTATCATGTGATTGATACGTCAGGTAAACATGTAAGACGTAGGAACGTTAAAGATTTCGTTTTCTCGTATCCGATAGATCTATTTCTATCATTATAAATATATCGTACGGTATTCTCTATGTGTGATGTGTGTGTGTTTTTTTTTGGGGCATTTTTTACCCTGCAACGTATATCGAGTGTAGGCCCGAACGCAGATGGCATAGGCAAATGGAAGCGGCGGTCTTGCTTAATTACTATACTTTGTAAATGTTATTTTTGGGATTTAAAAAATGTTCAGTGCTTGTTTCAAGCTTTGTGATAAGTCCACTGAAAATGCTCAGACGGTTTGGGCACATAGAGAGGTTGGAAAGACGACTGTAAAAAAAAATTGCGTTGCGTATGTGGATGGATGGCTGATGTTCTCAAGAGAAGCCAAGTCAAAAGAACTCTTCACCGTTGTCATAAGAACCCGTGTCTGTCAACCACAGTCCTTCTTATTTCAAAACAATATTTCTAAGTCTGACAGAATTTCGCTCAAGATTTTTTTTTATGGGATAGGAATGCCAACAAGCAGGCGTGTCACCTAATGGAAGTGCAGAAGCGTTGCCGGCCTTTAAGAGGTGTCATTATGAGAGGGAGGTCCTCCGGAACTCAACCGATCACCGGACGAAGCGCAATAGCTAAGCTACCACTCAGATGCTAGTTTTCAGCGGGAGTGTAGTACTTCCCCGGGTGAGCCGGCCCATTCATGCTACAGACAAATATCATGCCATTCTTGGCAAAGTATTCGTCTCTAAGCAGCGTGGCTCTACTACCACTACAAAATTTTTTTTCGCAAATCATAGCAAAGTAAGTTTCGACTCTTAAACTTATTATGTGGGCTATTAAAAAGTTTGGTTACTTTAATAATAAAGGTGAACAGAATCCCCTGAGCGGTTACTAGTTAGTGTAATGCGATTATTAATATTCCCAACGGAAATCTTACAAGGGGCATCCACACACGGGTAGAACAGTTAACACTCAAATAGGTCAAATTACACAGGCCTCCACAATAATCCGGGATACGGCCGCAGATAAAAGAGCCTTGTGCCAGTCCGTATGGAGTTTCGGGCCCATTGTTGTTACGGGCTCGTTCGATAGGCGTGTGCCGAACGGCAACCTGACAATTTTGCGTACCGTTGGCAAAAAAAGGAAAATATGATTTCATAAATTTTAATTTAAAAATGCACATAATTAATTATTATTTTTTTAATGGCATAGGAAGGCAAACGAGCAGGTGTGTCACCTGATGGAAAGCAACCAACGCCGCCCATAGACATCCGCAACGCCATAGGCAGTGCGGAAGCGTTGCCGACCTTAAAGGAAAGTAAAATTATGGGAGTGGGAATCGGAGGGGGAGTGGGAGTGGGAAAGGGGGGGTTTGGGCCTCCGGAACTCAGACCGCTTACCGTACGAAGCGCGGTAGCTAAGCTACCACTCAGACGCCGGTTTTCTGCGGGAGTGTGGTACTTCCCCGGGCGAGCCGGCCCATTCATGCTACAGACAAATAATATGCCATTATTGCCAAAGTATTCGTCTGCAGCCTGGCTCTACCACTATGAAAAATTAAATCTATAAAGAGAATTACTTAGGTCAAGTAAATATTAATAATATTTTTGTTGTTGTATGTACATATGTATAATCATTAATTAAAAACTGACTTATAATATTCAGTTTAACTAATACGATATTAATATAAGAGAGCGATATAGAGTAAAAGACGACCGATTGGCTCAGTGGCGCGGCCCTCCGCCCACGGAGTCAATGGTCGCGGGTTCGATTCCCGCATCGGAATAAATATATATATGGATTTATAAATATTTATTCCGAGTCTGGTAACCCCCCCAATCCGCATTTCCTTTCCTGCCCTTTCCTTTCCCTTCCTCTCCGCCAATCCATGGTCTGCCGTGCCAATGGATGCGTGGCTAGGGGCGAGCCTAGTCGAAAGCGTGCCGACCGTCCCGGGATCGGGCTCCCCCGGGTACTATGGTGCCTTACCTCAGCATGCAGGGCTCTGCTGGGGCTGACCTCCATCCCCCCTTGCGGCTCGTGGGATTCACTAAGACGAATTTAATATACCTAATTCGTTGAAAATGACGGCGACGTGGTTTGCCACCCGTCACGTCCTGATTCCCACGAGGGCGAAAAGCGACTAATGGAGAGCCGTTTCGCTGCAATGAATGGTAGCGGATGGAGCTCTGTGGTCTCTGCCAACCCCTGCGGGGGATAGGCGTGAATATATAAAATAAAATAAAAAATAAAATAAAATAAAATAGAGTAAAAGAAGGTATCGTGCCAAAAGTTGAGAATCAGAATAAATATGGTTCTATAGCCTACAAATATATTTTCCAAGTCTCGTTACCCTTCCAATCCGAATTGAACTAATGTGGTAGGTCTTATCGTATTGTCCGTTCCTTTACATATGAGAAGGTCCATGCACAGCAATGGGCTTTAAAAAAAATAATGAATATATTTTTATTGGCACAACATACATTTCACAATAACAGTAATAACATGTGATAAAATTGTTCTGTAGCGCTAGTGTTTATCCCCTGGATATTATGCGGAAGTCTGGATGAAGGTGGAAGGCTCCACTCCACTCATAAGTGCATCACAGTGGGCGTGCGGGAGAGGATACGCATGTGTGCTAGTGTGTTGTCATATGAAATAAGAAAAGGCTAATGACATAAGACTTAATATTGTGACGCATTAAACCGGAGGCCAAACACCCCCCCCCCCCATCCCCCCTAATGATCTCTCGTTAAAAGCCGGCAACGCTTCTGCACTGCCTACGGTACTGCGGATGCTTATGGGTGGCGTTGATTGCTTTTCATCAAGTGACACACCTGCTCGTGCCTTCCTATCTCGTAAAAAAAACGAACTAAAAAATTTTTGCATTATTATTCGCCGTTTATCCTCATATAAAAAAGAACAAGTAAAAAAATATTTAACTTCAAAATCACTCAAGTTTATATTCAATAATAAATATTATCGAAATGATTATTTTCGCGCTGACTGTACAGCCTATGGAAAGGGTTAAGCGGTTTCGGAAGCGAGTTCAAATGATTTATAAAAGGCCTCTTCATTTGAATTTGAATGGTTAGTATAGGATTACCTCCCATTTTTATCCCCACCGCGCTTCGAATTATTGGCACTTCTCGTTCTGATATAGACTTAATGGAAAGAGAAAGTACCCACAGATAACAATATATATATATATATATATATATATATATATATATATATATATATATATATATATATATATATATATATATATATATATATATATATATATATATATATATTACGTGTACAAATAAGTTTCCGCAGTTTTTTATAAAAAATTAGGAATTTATTGTAAAGGAAAAGTACATTACGTTTTATTCAAAGTATTTTCCATCATTTGCCACTACTTTTCCCCATCTTTCTGGCAACATTCGGATACCCCGTCGAAAAAACTCTTCATCTTTTGACGCTATCCACAAATCTACCCAATTTTTGGTGTCTTCATATGATGTGAAGCGCTGCTCAGACAGACCATGTGCCATCGACCGGAACAGGTGATAATCAGAAGGGGCTAAGTCTGGTGAATACGGCGGGTGGGGTAAAACTTCCCAGTTGAGTGTTTCCAAGTATGTTTTTACCGGCGCCGCAACATGTGGACGAGCATTATCGTGTAAAAGAATAATTTTGTCGTGTCTGGAGTAGTAATGGGCGCGTTTTTCCTTAAGTGCCCGACTCAATCCCATCAATTGTGTTCCGTAGAGAGCTCCAGTAATGGTTTCGCTTGGTTTCAGCAATTCATAATACACGACACCAAGCTGATCCCACCAAATACACAGCATGAGTTTTTTTCCATGAATATTCGGCTTAGCTGTCGATGTTGATGGTTCGCCGGGCTTAACCCATGACTTTCCCCTCTTTGGATTATCGTAGTGAATCCATTTTTCGTCACCAGTGACTATACGATGCAAAAAACTCTTTTTTTTATTCCTGGCAAGCAGCATTTCACTCATGCATAATCGGCGTTCAACGTCTCTCGGCTTTAGTTCATATGGAACCCAATTTCCTTGTTTTTGAATCATTCCTAACGATTTTAAACGATGTGAAATTGCTTGTTGAGTCACTTGTAGAGTAAGTGCAAGTTCTTTTTGCGTTTGGGACGAATCTTCCTCCAATAGTACTTCTAATTCCATGTCTTCGTACACTTTCGGCCTTCCACTGCGTTCTTTGTCTTTAACGTCAAACTCACCGTTCTTAAACTTTTGAAACCATTCCTGACAACTTCTCTCACTTAAAGCAGCTTCACCATATGCTTCTAGAAGCAATCGATGCGCCTCAGCTGCAGATTTTTTCACATTAAAGAAGTAAATCAAAAGTTCCCGCAAATGATGCTTATTCGGAATAAAACTTGACATTTTTGCACGAAAAAAATTACGTGATGCTGATACGGAATCACTAGTACTTTAAGGTTATGGTGTTGCCAGATGACTAAACTTGGGATATTACGTTTTACATCTGACAATTTCTCCATAACCTTCTGGTGGGGCCATCTTTTGACAAACCGCGGAAACTTATTTGTACACCTAATATATATATATATATATATATACATATATACATATTTATATATATATATATATATATATATATATATATATATATATATATATATATATATATATATATATATATATATATTCACGCCTATCCCCCGCAGGGGTTGGCAGAGACCACAGAGCTCCATCCGCTGCCATTCATCGCAGCGAAACGGCTCGTCATTGGTCGCTTTTCGCCCTAGTGAGAATCAGGACGTGATGGGTGGCGAACCACGTCCATAATGGCTATAAAAATAATTTGATATTTTTACAACATACATTGACGACCGACTGGCTCAGTGGCGGGGCCCTCCACCGGCGGAGTTAATGGTCGCAGGTTCGATCCCCGCATCGGGATAAATATATGTATGGATTTATAAATATTTTTCCTAATCTGGTAACCCCCCCAATCCGTATTTCCTTTCCTGCTCTTTTCTTTCTTCTGTATCCTTTCCCTTCCTCTCCGCCAATCTACGGTATGTCGTGCCAATGGATTCCTGGCTAAGGACCAGCTTAGTCGCAAACTTGCCGACCGTCCCGGGATCGGGCTCCCCCGGGTACTATGGTGCCTTACCTCGGCATGCGGGGCTCTTCTGGGGCTGACCTCCATCCTCCCTTGCGGCTCGTGGGATTCACTAAGACGAATTTTAATATACCTAATTTGTTAAAAATGACGGCGACGTGGTTCGCCACCTGTCACATCCTGGTTCCCACGAGGGCGAGCAACGACTAATGGAGAACCGTGTCGCTGCGATGAATGTGAGAGGAAGAAGAGATGAAGGGATGGATGAGTGTGGAAGAGGCGGGGAGGGTATGCCGGAATCGAAGCAGATGGAGCTCTTTGGCCTCTGCCAACCTGCGGGGGATAGGCGTGAATATATAAAATAAATATAAACAACATACATACGTAGAATATAGAAATAGAATAACTTTATTGATGACATCTGCTGCTGAGCCTTCCAATAACAGAAATAAACATGCAAGTTTCGACCGTAGCGTTTGAAAGAGTGGCGATTCAGTACGATGTATTTTTCTTTTCACACAAGGCTACTTTCACAGTATATTCTACTTACAACGACATTAGAACCTTCACACGCCTGCACTTGTCTCAAAGGCGGGCAACGCGTCTGCAATACTTAGAAATAGAAAAAGAAAAATCTGCTTAAAACCTTAATTGTATTATAATATACAAAAAAAAATACAAAGAAAATGATTTTAATCAAACAAGTGTCATAAAATGGTTCTTGCTCAGCATATGCTGGGCGCTCTATTGGAGCATCTGGCGCTAGTTTTCAACAAGAACCAACGTGGTTAGGTCGCGGACCACAGTGACGTCATCCATACTGACACACACATATACATACACATACATGAATATATATACTACTACCCGTACTCATATACACACACATACAATACAATAAAATTAAAAACAACTTATGTAATAAATTCACATATCACGTCTATCACATCCTTTCAGAGATAGAAAGAAATTAAAAAAATATGCATAAGGTAATATTGTTAAATCTGACAGCAACAAATAAATAATCTAATATATGCACTGTAATAATATATATATATATATATATATATATATATATATATATATATATATATATATATATATATGTGTGTGTGTGTGTGCGGCAATAGGATGCTATGGGATTTAAATGTTGATTAAATATTTTGAAACAGCGTTTTTAATTCTAGTAATAACAATATACATACATTATATATTCTTTTTATTATAATTTTCAATAAATTTACTTTTTGATTTTTTTCCGAAGGCTCTATAATACCATTGTCAAATAAAAGAATATCAAGTACCTATCTTGAAATGTAATTACAAAATACGTCTTGATAAAAAGGTGACTATTTTACCAAAACCTATGAACTTTTGCAGTTAACTTAAAAATTCTCGATACACGCATTTATTTCATATCACTTCACTTTTACCCCTTAATCGAACTATATTGGATAATACGCCACCATAATTAAACAATTAAACTTACAATAACATAGGTATGAAATAAAAATAAAACATCAATAATGTAAGTTAGCGGGAAAACTCAAAATGAATCTTATTTGTTAATTTATTTCATTCATATATAATAGTTAGATTTTCGCGGCGGCCCCTCAATGCTACGCAAGCGTTTCGTACTGGCAGAAGTATATACAATTTCAACAAAATCGGCCCATAAATGAGCTTTGTACGACGGCCATCTTGTTTTCCGCCATTTTGGATTTTGTTTTTCTAAGTATGTTAGAAAACACACAAAGAAATTTATAATAATGTTATGAAAGTACATATTATAACTGTACGCACGCCTTCCTTTCGCTTGGTTAGGTTTTTGTACGGACCGTTAGAGCCACCCGGATTGATTCTCCGATCACTTGCGTCGACGTTTTCCCGGTTAAGTGGATTCGGACGCTTTGGAGACTTACAAATCGTAGTATTTTGGGCTTCGTGAAAATCGTAATGTATTTATTTTTCAAAGATTTGTCTGTGGGGGTGGGTCAAAAAAATTTACTACGTAATATTTGTTCCTCGATATTTTCTTTGATCTGACAAAATAAGCTTTCGACTTTTTGAAGCTCACACACATGTATAAAAACCTTCATTGTTATTATAGTTATAATCAATCATGACTATATATATATATATATATATATATATATATATATATATATATATATATATATATATATATATATATATATATATATATATATATATATATATATATATATATATATATGTATATGTATATGTATATGTATATGTATATGTATTGGATACTGTTCTCATCTCTGATGGCGACTGATGTTACTGTTATTAAGCGGCGTTAATTGCTTTTCATAAAGTAACTCTAATTTTTGAAAACTTGACTCTGCCAATGGATACCCTAAACAAGATACCCGAAAACTATTTTTTATTTATTTACAGAAATGAAGAAAACGACGATTTCAGGCTTCCGTGCGTAAAAATGTCCCCAGGGAACACTAATGTCGTTCCGCAATTTGCCAACAGCCTTGTCAACTCCAAAAAAAACTTTACATTCATCCAAAAACGGAAAACTTGAAATAAAACGATGTTTTTTTTTTTTCTAAGAGTGCCTCTCCAATTTGCGAAGGTTGGCAGCCAATTCAACTTTCCTCCTCCTTCGCGAGCGATATTACGTAGCCAAGACTTTCTAAGGAAAGACTGAGGAGTAAGGGGAGAACGAAACTTACATCATATCCGGCCCAAGTCAACCTCACCTGCACGCGCTATTGCGACAGTACTCGAACGGATATCGAGTGCTCTCTGCTAGACAACAGACGAGGCTCTGATGGCCGAGCAATGACGGTATAACCGTAATCCCAACCATAATGACGGTAATCCCAATCGGGAACCTCGTTGGAAGAGGCTACAGCGAACCTCGGAGTCCAAATAACTCCAAAAATGTCTGGTGCAAAAGGCAACGGAAAACCATTGCACTAACTCTCCCTTGTTGTCAATTCAGACACACAAACACAATAGATAAACGATATTTAAAAAGGCGAAATGTTCGATGTACTTAACAGGTACTCGATGTCAAATTGAGAGTTTATTTACAAAATCTACAGCACTTAAATGATATTCCAAATAAATTATTTACATATTGTACTGCCAGTGAAGGATTTACGTGTTATATACAAGCCTGAAGAAAAAAGTGTTCGACCAGTGTCTCCTGCCTATAGGTACTGTCTTACAGCGCAGCACAAGCTCGGAGTTTTTCCGGTAGATATGGTTCAAAATGAACAAATCCGCCAAAGAACTAAAGTCACCGACATAGTCTTTCAAATTAGCAAACTAAAGTGGCAATGGGCTGGTCACGTTTGTCGGAAATCCGACAATCGTTGAAGCAGACGAGTGCTGGAGTGGAGACCGCCTCTCGGCAAACGTAGCCAGAACCAGAAGCGTGAAGCCGATGATCGGGCTAGATGGCGCTTCTTGGGGGGGGCCTATGTCCAGCAGTGGACTGCCGCAGACTGTTGATTGGTTGATTGATAGAAGTATTATTAAAATTTAATGAAGACAATTGGACAATTAAAATGGACGATGCACTTAATTTCCGCGTTTGCGTTATTATGTGAATAAATGAATAGAATGAACGGAAGACAACCGAAAAGTGTTTTCCGACTTTTCGGTTGTCTTCCGTAGAGTCTACTATACCTGAAGATGCCTAGTGTTGGGGCGAAACACGTGTCGTTTACAAGATGGAAAAGTGATAGTGTGTGTTTGGCGTTGTGTATAGTGGTTGGTGGGTGGAGAGTTGATGGCCGATTTTCGGTAAGTTTTTGGTTTAAGTTCCAAATAAATCCACTAAACCCAACGGAAAAACACACATTGTTAATTTTCTGTCATGGTTTTGCTTGTCGCGGATCTTAGCTAAGTAAAACTTTTGACTGTCCATATAGTGATGGATTTCCGCAAAGTAACGCCTGACTCCATTAATAATAGTTCTAAGAGTCTTATCTATAAATATTTTATATTTTAATTATTATTATTTAATTTTATAACCACCGGAATGTTCAAAATGTGATTAAATAATTTTAAAACATCAATTTGTTATTCTGGCACATTTTGGAAGTAAAGGCCGGGTTAGGGTAGGACACCAAAGAAATATTCGGACCACACGTGTGTAGGGCGCGGCGGACAAATCACGTGTACTGATTAATGGTGTCCATTCATTTGAGGATAACAGGACACATGCTATCCCACGGTTGTTGATTGCATTAGCCCATGATTACACTAATCAGACCGAATAGAATACGTAATATCGTATGCCAATACTACAATCCGGCGAAAACCAGAAGACTTTTACCGCCAACTTATATTAGTAACATTATATAGTTTTCATAATCTTGTTATTATCAATTATATTTTTAATTGTAATGGCTTATTATACACCGTGACTTTTTAATCACCCCAGAAAACTAAAATTCGCGTTTGAAAAAATATTTATGTCAGCAAGTAACATTCAAATATTATAACGTTCATACAAAAATATTGTTTTATGGGACTTCAAAGAACTCCTGTAAATATTACGCGACCAAATTAGGTTGGTTTGGGTGCAGTTCATATTAGAATGATAATGATGTCTATTTGAATTAGCAAGATTTTTTGTTGTATAATTTTTGGTGTATATTAAGGACATTTTTAATAAATATTTCATACAAATAATTTTTTTTTCTTCGCCAAATTTAATGTATATCGATAACTGAATATATTACTTAATTTTCTCGGGTAATTAAAAAGTCACGGTGTATATAACCTATATTTATGTGTGTATATATGTATATGTATTGATTATTAATATTCTTTTCTTTCTGTTCTATCATTATGACGATAATGTATCACGAATCAAATTATCTTTTTAACATTGTATTCATCTTACGTTTGTCTGGAAGAAATCGCTACTAGCGATAACACCGCCATTTGTATATAAATATTACAATCAATAATTGTATAACTTTGTTTATGGTGTACAATAAAGAATGTATCTATCTATCTATTACACAATATAGTTGGACTAAGGGTTGAAATGATATGAAATAAATGCGTGTATCGTGACTTTTTCAGTTGACTTCAAAAGTCCATTGAAGTTTTTGGTAAAATAGCCACAATTTGGTCAAAACGTTACGTGACAAGCTGACTAGTACATGTTTAAATACTTGATATTATTCTATTTTACTTCACACTGGCATAATAGTTATAAATAATTGCCATAAAAGAAAAGACTAATTTTTGAAAATCGGTATACGATTTTCACGACAATAATAAAAATGTGAATTTCAACTTCTTACGTAAATTGTTCTACCTATTTGAGCTAAGCACATATCGACGGGTCGTTCGGTAGATTCCCAATACACCGGGTCAAGTCCTCAATGACCCTTTTATGCCTTCAACCATATATCCTTGAGCAGTTTCACGGTTAAGAGGCCCTTTATTAGAATTTAGGAGCCGTTATAACTAACTTTTTTATTTTGATATGTAAGGAAAATATTCAGGTGGAAATTTCTCATTATATAAGACTTTATTGAAGGATGGAAAAGATTTATTATATAACCTTATCTGCTAATAGTAACCTGTTATGAACAAAAGCAGTTCTGACGACCGGGTGATGTCGATAAAACAGGGCAGTACAGATGGCGTTATTATATGAATTTCTATGAAGTTTTTTTTTCTTTTATTTGATGACAATTAATTATAACTATTATGCCAGTGTCAAGTAAAATACGATAACATTAAATCTCTTGAAGTATAACTAGTCAATTTATCACGTTACTTCTTGGTAAAATGGTAGCTATTCGACCAAAAACTTCTATGGAGTTTTTCAGTCAACTTAAAAAGTGACCATACACGCATTTATTTCATATCACTTCACTTATACGCCTTAATCGAACTATATTGTATAATACACTACCATAATTAAATAATATATCTGATAATAATAATATTATGAAAATGAAATAAAAACAATGTCACAAATATAAGTTTCTTATTCTCTGAAATTAAAAAACCGTCTACTCAATGTCCTGGTTGCAACCACATCCTCACAATTCCAAATCCATCATTTAGGGTAGGCCTATGTCTGAGCTTCTATAAGTTGTAAAGATTTTATGTGTGTGTGTATGCTTCGTTTTTTTTTATTCTTGCGATCTATGTGTATGAAATACAAAATTAAACAAGGAAATTAGTATATTTTTGCGATTGGATCCGAAACTAATAGCACGCTCTACGTGCGTCTCGTTTAATTAATATAAAAAAATCTATCGATACATTCAAAAAGCAACCATAGACGATTAAAATCGTCAACAATGAAAGATTTCAAGAAAAATAGTTGAAAGATATCGATAAATATATAAGATATATATACAATTAAAATACGCCCGAAATTTTGGCAACCGTGGTTATCAAAAGCGCGCCAATAAAATAAAAAAAAAAGATGAATTTAATATAATTGTAAATAAAAAAAAATATAGATGATGAAGACATATCCAAGAAACTTTCATTATACATGCTTAAATTATTATATTTATATATCGTTCGCTTAATAAAGAGAATTCGTAACTCCAAAAAATAAATTAATCGTTGCTGTAGGTTTAAGAAAATAAGTGTAAAATATTGCTAAAAAAATTCGGAAGCCCAACCACCCTGATCCTCCCCCTCCCCTCCTCGTCCCATAATGACCCTTTTCTTAAAGGCCGCTATGGCTATGGCATTGCGAATTTCTATGGGCGGCGTTAATTGCTTTCTATCAGCTGTCACGACTGCACATTTGCCTTCATATCTCGTAAAAATAAAATTATAAAAAGAATATTTAAGTAACACAACTATGTTTTGTAGGGTACATAACAACTTTCTTAATAAATGAATCTCTCAGCCGTCAGTACTCCAGTTAAAGATTTAGAGTTCGTCACACGCACCCATATCTGTAATCAATAATATAATGACGCACATTCCGACCGTCCCATCTGGCTACACCATCACATCAAAGCTCTCCTTATTACTGCACTGCCTGCCTGCCTGTCTGTCCATCTACAGAACGTTATTAATATCGTCTTCCTGTTGCAACGCTGTGTTCTACACGGCGCTAGCTTAATACCTCCCATTAAATAGATAGGTGTTATTCTTATTAACCCAATTTTTATTTTACCAGTAATTTTATAGGATAGGAAAGCAACAAGAAAGCATGTAGCCAAATAGAAAAAATCAAAGCAGTCGAAAGACATTTCAAACACATACCGGCATTACAGAAGCATTTGACTTTATATATACTTTGATTATAGTTCCATAAAGTGTGTGAGGGAAGAAGTTTCGGAAAAAAACTCACCTCAATGAATTACCACTCATTCAAGTAGAAGGGTATATATTATTAAAAACGATAAACAAACACAGTATTGTAATAGATTGGCAAGGATTTTGAACGCTCGAATAATTAGCATGCATACGCGTTTGCGGATTTTCTTTAAAATATAAAATAGTACGTGAAGGTGAGGTGTAACAGCTAAGGTATCAAGACGTTATGAGACATTCTTATATCCTGATAATTATTCATTTATTTAATCTTTTTATACTGAATACACAAAGTACGGCAACCGACAATCGTTGGAGCAGACGAGTGGTGGAGTGGAGACCGCGTCTCGGTAAACGTAGTGTGGGACCCTCCGGCTAGATGGTGCGACGATCTGCGCAGGGTGGCTGGCAGCAACTGGATGCATTAAGCCGAAGATTGGGCTAAGTGGCGCTTCTTAGGGGAGGCCTATATCCAGCAGTGGACTGCCGCAGGCTGTTGGTTGATTGACACAAAGTACAAGTGCGAAGGTGAACTTAATTTCAGATGCCATTTCAAATGATCATCATCAAATTAAATATATGTAAATATATAATATAAAAACTTCAACCCTGACATATTATGTCAGGGATGAAGTTTTTTAAATTAAGTAGCATTGTTGCTAATACAAAATATTTTAGACAAAGAACATGAGAACAAAGATACTTTTGTGTGCTTCTCTATAGCATTTGACGGTCGTCGAATATCCGACACTGCTGCGTCAACCGCCCCCCCCCCCTCCGAATTCATGATCTCTGAGAAATGTTTATAGATGTATATAATATAATTACTTCACGCGAAGTGGGAAACATATATACACATATATAATATAGTATCTTAAATTAATTGCGAGAGCGTCAAGTGGAACGCACCTAAACAATAATAAAGCTTATTTATTCAGCTCTCAGCGTCTCTATCCGTCTGTAAACTACATTAATATCACACTAGCAACGCGTAACCAATCTAGATTGATATTAGTCCTTACACACCTCTATCTAGCTCTATCTATCTCTTATAGATATAACGCCATGTACATAATAATTATGAGAACTGCATTTTCGGTGCTTTTTCTGGATAAAAGAAAAAACCTGCGAGCTTGCATGAAGAGAGTGATGAATGTGGAGGAAGCAAAGAAGGAGTGTTGAGATCGTAGCAAATGGACATCCGTAGTCTCTGCCTACCCCTACGGGAAACAGGCGTGATGATGATATGTATCTATGTATGCATATATATTTATTCCGATGCGGGTATCGAACCCGCGACCATCGACTCCGTGGGCGTGGGCCCCCCCTGGGCCATGCGTTAATTGCTAACCCCAAAATGATCCGCTTCCATGTTTACCTACGTTTTTCATAAAAACATACAACGTGTTTCGGTTATTTTACCCACACATTGCATGAAAAAAAAATATTTATAATAATCAATTTATGTATCCCTGCCCTCTCCATTTGTTGGATCTCTGATTAGCTCGTTTTATGTTAAATTTAAATTCTATTTAGATTTTTTTTAACATTAAGGTCTTGTAAAAAAGATATGTCTCAAATAAACCGTTTCTATTCCTATTTATGTATTATATATATTCACGCCTGTCCCCACAGACCTCCCGGCAGAGACCACAGAGCTCCATCCGCTACCATTCATCGCAGAGAAACTACTCTCCATTAGTCGCCATTCGCCCTCGTGAGAATCAGGACGTGACGGGTGGCGAACCACGTCGCCGTCATTTTCAAATTTCAAAATTTCAAATTAGGTATATTAAATTTGTCTTAGTGAGACCCACGAGCCGCAAGGGAGGGCGGAGGTCAGCCCCAGCAGAGCCCTGCATGGTGAGGTAAGGCACCATAGTAATCGGGGGAACCCGATCCCGGGACAGTCGGCACGCTTGCGACTAGGCTCGCCCCTAGCCACCTCTATTGGTACGGCAGACCGTGGATTGGCGGAGAGGAAGGGAAAGGATAGAGAAGAAAGGAAAGTGCAGGAAAGGAAATGTGGATTGGGGGGTTTACCAGACTCGGAATAGGTATGTATAAATCCATATATATATATTTATTCCGATGCGGGAATCGAATCCGCGACCATTGACTCCGTGGGCGAAGAGTCGTGCCACTGAGCCAATCGGTCGTCTATTTATGTAACATGTTTATTTTCCATAAACACGTTTCGATTTCGATTGTTAATGGATCTGGTAACATAATGAACATATATGGGCCATGAAAAATAAATAATAAATGAAGTGACTATTAAATATTATTAATTAGAAAATATCAGAGAGCACGTGGCGTTACATTGCAACATATGGCCGAAACGACGACGGCTTTTTGTACTCGCCCCCTATTTTATTCAAATCCGCCTCCTGGCATGTTCCATTTATAATTAATTACTTAATTAATTAACAATCATAAAACACTAGTAATGTCAGAATGCTTAAAACAGCATGTAATTTGATAGAAGAGATAAAATAAACGAGTAAGCGGTTTACCTGAATACTACATATCAAAAAGTAGTAAAGGTTATTTTCTTATACTTTTTTTATGGGATAGGAAGGCAAACGAGCAGACGTGTCACCTGATGGAAAGCAATCAACGCCGCCCATAGACTTCCGCAGCGCCATAGGCAGTGCGGAAGCGTTGTCGATCTCTAAGGAAAGTGTCATTATGGGAGTGGGAATGGGAGGGGGAGAGGCTGAGGGAGGGGGAGGGTCACGGCCGGTTTTCTGCGAGAGTGTGGTACTACCCGAACGAGCCGGCCCATTCAAGCTACAGACAAATATTATGCCATTCTTGACAAAGTTTTCGTCTGCAGCGTGGGTCTACCACTATGTGAATGTGAATAATATAAGAAGTTTTACATTTACTTTCATTTTCAATTTTCAGTTAAGTCAGTGCATTCAAGGTATCATTCATTCATTCATTCATTTACTTGGGTGGAGAAGAAGAAATTAAATGAAGTGTAAAAAAATTTGGATATAAAATCACTTGATTAAAGGACGAATCGATAGTGATGCAATACATCACTAGCCAATCTTGTCAGTAAAACTCATAGCCATTTTCTGTTGAAAACATCAATGTCAAGTACGAGTTTTCGCTCTTAAAAGGCTTTCCCTACAAAAGCAGAGCGGTTTCCCATCCCGGCGCCACAGGTGAAACTAGTCTATGCTCCTATATGGTGAACGCGCATTTCCTGGGTCGGACCGGACCCAATGGCATTCCTGAGCGTCTACATATCGAGGTGACTTCATATGCTAAGCAAAAAGACTTCATACGGCACTATTTCACAAAGATGATTTTCACTTGGGGAAAAAATATTAATATTTTTTTTATTTGTTTAATACACCAGCAGCATACATGTAGTGGTAATCCCTGGTGATTACCAAAATATTTTTCCAAAATGAACTGATACCTCAGACCCCCATAGCCAAATTATTTTAAAAATATCATCCCTATTTTTATTCCTCTTGATACAAATACTTACCAATTTAAAACCTTTTTGTTGGTTGGTGGTGAGTTTCGACCCCAAGCTGTCATCGACCGCTTTGGTAATCCCTGATGTAGATGAAATCTTAAATTATTTTTCTTGAAACATAACATTTATTGTCAGTGTGAAGTAGAAGTAAATTATGAAAGAGAAAGAGAATTTTTAGCGAATAAATACGGTGATTTTTACTGTACTCTGTGTTCCTACGTTGTAAGAGTAAAAAGTCGAATGAGAATCATGACGAATAGTTTTATTGATCTCCAAAAACCTTCCTAAAGACGGGGAATTCAAGACGTTAGCTCCCACATACATGTATATAAGGGCTTTTTTGTACATACAGGGAAATACGTACGAAATGACATATACGGACAAAACAACACATCGGCCTTTATTCGAAATGGGTGGATCTGAAAGAGCCCTAAGTAATCACCCACGAAAGATTTTCATTCATTCATTCATTTGAATTAATGGCTTTCAATAGTGCCAAAATGGTCAATACATAGTATACATCTTGATATCTTGATTTTGATCGTCCATGTTTATTGCTTTTTGAATGAATCCTTTTATTTTCTTAATTACTCGAAACGCACGTAAAGCGCGCCCTTAGCTATATAAAACTATATTAATAAACTGAAGTGGATATCATCACGCCTGTTTCCCGTAGGGGTATGCAGAGACCACAAATCTCCATCTATCTGCTACTATCTCGGCACACTTTCTTTGCTTCATCTCTCTCTTCTTCATGCAAGCAGTAAACTGCCCAAGACGACTGATCAATGATGATTTTTTTTAACAGCCCATATGTGTCCCACTGCTGAACACGGGCCTCTCTATTTCTGGAGGAACGGACGTTAACCCACCAGACTTGTCCAAAGTGAATTGGCGGGGTTTCCAGACTCGGAATAAATATTTGTAATTCATACATACATATATTTACTCCGATGCGGGGATCGAACCCACGACCATTGACTCCGCGAGCTGAGAGCCCCGCCGCTGAGCCAATTGGTCGTTATGATGGTGATTTAATACTTAGAAATTCTAATTTACCTTTTCCTTTCTAATTTAGATACATTTTACTGTTCGAATCATACATTTATATGTACGTATGTTGAAGGCACTAAGCGAGTAATAGACACACGAATTGATTAATAACTTGGAGTGAAATATATTAATAACGCGGCGTGACACGGCGAACAATAATGAACGATAAACACAAACTGTTGTGATCCGGGAGGGTTATGTGTAGGGTGACCATGACTTTTATTAACAAAAGACATTTTTTTTTATTTTTTTAAGTAACTTAGATATAACTATTATGCCAGTAACAATTAAAATATAAAACATCAAGTATATTAAAAAGTGGTGGCCACTCTATCAAAACGAAATCGCTCGTGAATCGTGACGAATCGCAAAGTGAAATCGCTGTAAATGACACAGATGTCAGAAAAAAATTATTGCATATTCGAATCAGAAAAAAAGTGCTGCTTCGAATGATCTGAGCCTCAAAGCATTACAACCAATAGAAAATCTAGTACAGCGTTGAATCTGACTATTTATGAGTGATCAGATACAATTTTTTCAGAAACCACAAAAGGTGCTTTTGGGTGTGACGGCAAGTTTTAATTTTGCAATTTAATATGTTGTCGTTTTTTTGCATCGATATATTACCAAAAAATGTATTGAACGCAGTATAACACTATTCCGCATTGGACCAGCGTGGTGGGTCAACATTCGTTCCTCCAGAAATGGAGAGGCCCGTGCTCAGCAGTGGGACATAAGGGCTTATAAAAAAAATAACACAATAAAATGAAAAATAAAATAATATCTATGAATGAAGAAAGTATGGTAGTACTAGTCAGAAGTTTGACACGTGCGGTCAGGGTCACAGCTGACGTGTGGGGCGAGTTGACGATTGACTTTTTTTTTAGGAACAAACAAAAGAAATAAACAGAACGTTGTCGTAACTCGACTTTCTCGATTTGAGTAATGTATACAAATGCTTATGTGACTTTTCCTCTGTTTTATACAAGTTCTGTGGAATATCTTTTTTCGTAAAGTCTACGACGCCGATCTCTTATGATTGCACTTACTTTATTTATTTGGAAACTTCTTTCCACTTTCTTGGAAAATTCCTTTGTAGTGGTAGAGCCACGATGCACACGAATACTATATCAAGAATGGCATATTATTTGTCTGCCGCTGCTG
Organism: Baronia brevicornis; assembly: GCA_031353405.1. NCBI lineage: Eukaryota > Metazoa > Arthropoda > Insecta > Lepidoptera > Papilionidae > Baronia > Baronia brevicornis. The sequence continues at coordinate 42,690 of JASFAT010001625.1, forward strand.
CATATTACCGCGCTTCGTCCGGTGAGCGGTTCATCAATATCAATATCAGCCCGCGGCAGTCCATTGCTGGACGTAGGCCTCACCCAAGGCGCGCCACCTAGCCCGATCTTCGGCTACGCATCCGGTCTCTGCCAGCCGCCTTGCGCAGATCGACGCTCCATCTAGCAGGAGGGCATCTGAGGATTGGTGAGCGGTTGATTTCCGGAAATTCAACTTCCCTCCCATGATGACACTCCTTAAAAGCCAGCAACGCTTCTGCACTGCCTATGGCACTGCGGATGTTTCCATCAGACCACGCTTGCTCGTTTACCCCCCCATCCCATAAAAATTGTACATTGGTTACATTTTTTTTTTCACCTTTATCAACACCAACAGAAACAGCCAAGAGGAACATTAACAAAAAATTGTTTTACACATTTTACAACCAGCAAAACAAGTCTTCCCTGTAATTAGACTTCGCACGAGCAATACAACACCCTTTGATACTGGAAACGATGCACAGAGCACGGAAGGCTATATACAGAACTCTCGTTGTCGAAATCCTTTATAAACAAAGCTACCTGACATGTAATTTTGTTCAGTTTTTCCTTTTAATGTTAATGGCTTGTTTTCTGTGTAACGCCTTTAATTCAGCGTCATCCTTTTTCTCTTCCTAATGGAGACAAAATGTATTTATTTATTCTTCCTGAACATATTCTTTACAAAGGCGGACTTAATGTAAGAAGGCATTCTCTGTCAGTCAACCTGTATGAGTGGCGATCTACTACGGTGGGCTTCTCTCGTAACTTCTTTCCACGCACGTGTGGAAACTTAGCACCTTCAAAAAACAAGCCTACCCGTAACTAAAAGGCCGGCAACGCTTCCATGACTCCTGCAGTGACGCAGTTGTCTATGGGCGGCGTTGATTGCTTTCCATCAGGATTGGTAGCTCGTTGGCCCCCTATCCTATAAAAAAAACTTTAGGTTATTGTAAAAGATTTTTAAATAGTCCGTACAAAAACAATTATAGTTTCTTAATTAAATACTATACATACATATCGCCGCATAAAAGCGAAAACGTAGTAAACCGCAAAATAAAAACTAACCTCCAGAGCCAAATAACTTTTAATTATTCTGAAAAAATTGTATCTGATCACTCAAACACAGTCAGTTTTAACATTTATTTATTTTGTATATATTCAATTTATACATATTTTTCGTTAAGGTAATAAAATATAAGTCTGTTATTGGCTCGATAACTATTTAAATATTTATATAAGTTTTTGCAATAAAATGTGCTGTGGATTTTTTTAAATAAATAAATAAATCACTAGGTGAGATACTTATAGTGAGGAGTTGAAATTACGATCCTAACTCTTATGTTACGATCCTAACTCTTATGTTTAGATTCCACTATTCATCAGTTTACGTAAAAAAGCTCTCCCTTTAATGTCGTATAAAAGTGCTTTCGCTGTTAGCAAATTCTCAGAGGCAAATTTTAAAATAGCAGACAGACGGACTAAATTATTAAAAAAGCCTCAAGTAATGATAAATTATCCCAGTAAAGTTATTAATGCAGGGATAGTTCCTTTCCTTTGATGGACTGTTATTTATAAATATTATGCCAGTGTCAAGTAAAATGTAAAAACATCAATATCTTGAAATGTACTAGTCAGCTTGTCACGATACATCTTGATAAAATGGGGGCCATTCTACCAAAACCTTCTATGGACTTTAGCAGTCAATTTAAAAGGTCACGATACACCCATTTATTTCACATCACTCCACTTATACTCCTTAATCGAACTATATTACACAATACGCCACAAGAAAGCAATATATATAATTGATAATAACGTAAGACTATAAAAATGAAATAAAAACAACGTCACTTGATGAATATCAGTTGGCGGGAAAATGTCCCACAAATACTTTTATACTTTATCGATACGTATTAATATAGGGACGTTTCTAGTACCTTTTGAATCATGGTACACAGAGTAAATATGATTTCCAATGCTAACTTATTCACGACGCGGGACTCAGGGGCAATCGGAATAGAATATAAGGTAAACATTCCAAACAGAATTCACCATTTTTCATACGTTCTATTAAATTTTAATTAACATCAGACAAACAGACATAAGTTTTTTCCCTTCTACATAAATTATACACCAATTTTATCGACTTTACCATGGGGAGTGCTGTTGCGAGGAATTAATTGTTCGTAATATTATCGGCCGTTGAATCAATATCGCACAATTCGCAACAAAGAAGAGGTTCACCCCTCACATTAGGCTTACCATACGTCCCGGTTTGACCGGGATAGTCCCGGTTTGAGATCCCAGTCCCGGCGTCCCGGTCAAACTTGAACAGCACCGACACCCCAACCAATCGTTCCCCCGCGCCCAGCCGCGCCGCCCGCGCCACCCGCGCCAAAGATAGAATAATTTTGATTGCATTTCAAATATGAAAAACACAAATTAAGCGAAAAGCAAAATGAAAATGAGCCTCTTTCTCTTCTGCGTCCCGGTTTGGCTCTTCGTAATTATGGTAAGCCTACCTCACATGGTGATCTGGATGAGCAGCGATTCATTACGGCGCGTTTTTTCCTGTGGAAAAAATCCGCACACCACTATCCTGTGGAACCAGCTACATCCGATGTTTCCGAGCCGATTCAACATTGAAACCTTTAAATAAGTGTCCTTTTGAAGTGGCAGAGCCACGCTGCTGACGAATACTTTGTCAAGAATGGCATATTATTTGTCTGTAGCATGAATGGGACGGCTCGCCCGGGGAAGTACCGCACTTCCGCAGAAAACCGGCGTCTGAGTTGAGTTTCGAAGGCCCAACCCCCCCTCCTTCCCCCCTCCCCCTACCATAATAAAACTTTCCTTAAACGTATTAAGGAATTGTTGTCGGCTTGTAAGCTTGTTTTTTGAAGATTGTTTTGTTTTGAATGTCTTCGTTTTTTTATCGATATGTATCAACGCATATGTAAAATGATATTATACCTACCCTGTAAAATGATAATACATTATATTTAGTGTAGTAAACATTTATTTTAATTTATCTCAACCGCACTGATTAAGTTCCTTCGTGTCTTCACTCTTCTACGTGACATTGGCGAAATCATCCGTGCTATTTTGGCATTATTGAAAGCCATTAATTCAAATGAATAAATGTGGACAGTCAAAAGTTTTACTTAGCTAAGACCAAGCAAAACAATAACATAAAATTAATAATGTGTGTCTCTGTCATCTTCAGCTATAGTAGACTCTACGGAAGATGCCTCGTGTTGGGGTGAAACACGTGTCGTTTACAAGATGGAAAAGTGGTAATTTGTGTTTGGTGTTGTGTGTAGTGGTTGGTGGGTGGAGAATTGATGGCCGATTTTCGGTGAGTTTTTGATTTAAGTTCCAAATAAATCCACTTCATCCAGTAGAAAAACACACATTATTAATATTCTGTTATTGTTTTGCTTGTCGCGGATCTTAGCTAAGTAAAACTTTTGACTGTCCACAGAGTGATGGATTTCTGCAAAGTAACGCCTGACTCCATTAATAATCTCAAATGAATGAACATTTATTTTAAAACGTTTAATTTTTAAAACCTTCTTTAGTCGTGATGTATTGTAACAATTAATTATTTAATGTTATATACTATACCTAGGTCGCCCTAAGTATCGATCGAGCGACGCAGTGATCGCTGACCTAATAAGCAAGCTACAGGCAGGCGATAGACGAGAGGCAACTCAACATCGTGACCAGTAGCGGATTCTCGTATCAGACGCCACGACACCCTTTGTGCCGGCGAAATAAGTATTATTTCCCGATACATTGCTGGTTATCAAAGTATTTATGTCGTCAACCGCAAGCAGGCAAACCAACTTGTGACTGCCGAATGATAAGTGGGTTTACTGTTCACTGGTCTATCGGAGCTCTTTATCTTTCCAAAGCGTTGAGCAATGTGCGCTGGCTTCTAATGCGCTCGCTTTTTCCCGCTTATCTCGGAAGTGAGGCTTTCAATTATAAGTTAAATTCCATTGTAGTAACTACTTAAGATTTGACGCAATATGAGAGTAGTACATACGGCGGTAGATTTGAAACGTCTTCTTATAAAAGCGGGCCTGTAAAATTTTATAATCCTAATTACTTAGGTTATGATAGGTGATAGATCGAGTTTGTTTTTGTATAACTAACAAAGGCAAACAAATGACCAAGATCTTACCAATCGGTTTGATTCTCTAGCGCTGCGGAAGGATATCTTATTCCTCAACATTTTTTACCACTTTTACCATGGGGACTTCTCCGAGGAATTGTTTGGAATAATTCCTGCCGTCGAATTCCACACTACTCGCCGTAAAGAAAAATTTCATCCCCGCCATCTGGATGACGTGGCGATCAACTACGGTGCGCTTCTCGCGAAACTTCTTTCCACGCACCACCACTCTGTTGAACCAGCTACCTTCGGCGGTCTTTCCGAACCGATACGACATTGGCACCTTCAAAAAACAAGCCTACACATACCTAAAAGGCCGGCAACGCTTCCGTGACTCCTGCGGTGACGCGGTTGTCTATGAGCGGCGTCGATCACTTTCCATCAGGTGACACGCTTACTTGTTTGCCCTATCCTATATTACAAAAAAAATCAAAATCATTGAAAATATTGCTGAAGCGGGTTCATCTCAAGCGATTCGGATCAAAACAAAAAACAGATGGCGATTTTTTTAATTGATTTTATATAATATTCGTATATTAAAATCTACACCCCTTACCCCCTTACTTTAAGAACTGCGTTTCTTTTTTTAACATAAATAAAAAACAAAATATTTTTTTTATTTTTATTAGAAGTTTTTTCAGAATGGATCACTACTCTAATTTTGAGGAATCGACTCAGGGGGGGGGGGGATACCAAGTATAATCAAACAGTAAAAACAAAACTTACAATAAAACACAACTAATTAACTGAAAAATCCCCGCGGCCTACATACTTTCAACAGTCATTGTATTCGGATGTTTGCGGAGTCACTCCCAAAGCAATTAACAATAGTTTGTGAAACAAACAGGGAACAAACAAACATTAAAAACAAAACACTGACGGGGCTCCACAGCGCCCACTCTATAACTATCGCTGATGGACAAATAACTGCAGACGGGTGATTTTGAAAATCAGGTTTATTACTTTCACTATTAGATTCCTTCTTCGTCGCCTTTACGTAGATCTTTCAGTTTACAATCAGTTTCTAGATACTCTTACCGGATTTTAGAGTTATATGGCGAAAACCTCAAACATTCGCCTCAGTTACGTTAAGGCAAGCGGGATTCTTGCCTAGGTTGAATTCTTTGAGCACAGATTAACAGTTAGATTTGGAGTTCCTTATCGAGCCTTACAAAGTAAAGAGCGCGGGACATTAACGGATATTTATTTGTAGAAGAATCTAGTTGTTGAAGATTTTCCTTTTCCAACCAACGCATCTTTCCTGCAACTTTACGCATTATGTTTCATATCTCATATGCTCGGGGCTTACGAGCAATAAGGCAAACGAGGAAGCATGTGACCTGACGGGAAGCAATCAACGCATCCATAGACATTTTCAACACTATAAGCATCACAAATACGTTGCCAACCTTTGATAAGAGTATGTTTATGTGATTGTTTATTGAAGGTTTCAATATCATATACCAGCGCCAGGTCCTCCAATAGAACGCCTGACATATGCTGAACAAGAACCATTTTATGTACTTATTAGATTAAATTATTTCTTTTTGTTTTGTTTATTTGTATATTATAATATTATTAAGGTTCTAAGTCATGTGTCATGAATAAAGTTTTTTCTGTTTCTATATATCGTATCGATTCGGAAATAATACTGAAAGCAGTTGGTTCCATTTGGTGGAGGTACGTGAAATGAAGCTCCGAAAAAACGCAGCGTACTGGATCGCCACTCTTAGCTTCATCTTCTAAGAGTGCCTATCCGACTAGCGAAAGTTGATAGCCAATTCAGCACAACTTTCCTCCTACTTCGCGCAACAGTTCTGGACCACCCGCTATCCCCGTCCACTCCCTGATATTACGTAGCCAAGACTTTCTTTTTCGACCAACTTGTCTTTTGCCCGCGATTTTTCCCATCATGATCAGTTGCAGCAACTTGTACCTGTCATGTCTCATGATATGACTCTTAACTTACGAAAACCATAAGTCTATGCCTGACTAACACGTCTTGATAATTATATTTCGAAAACAATGGTGCACAAAACAAAATTGGATCTCAAATAATTGGTGGAATGCTCACAATGACGTCTATTAACGTCACGAATCATGAGTGACAGACAAACACACAAACAGCGGATATTGTCGACACGTGCTGCTTTAATATGTACCCTCTGTTGTCGCGCGGAGGGTGCGGGCCTGCTTGATTATTTTCCAATATTAAACTATTAGCTTTTGCCCGCGACTTCGCTCGCGTGGAATTTGGTCTGCCACATTAAGTTTCGTGACAGATCATTTTAAATAAATATATTTTTTTTCTGTAATTTAATTAATTTTGGTCATAGTGGCTTCCACATAAAAGGTAAAAAAAAAAGACAAACAATCCTACGGTACATCATCTTTGTGTAACTCCAATCGATTAGGCAGCGTACGCCAAGATAGATCTCAGAGGCCAGATTTTTTTCCGACTTAATTGACATGTATCGTTCGTTATATTACGACCAAAATTACATAAAATCATTACAAATTGTAGCCTATATTTTATTCCGATGTATAACCTATATTATTGTAAAGTTTCATCCAAATCCGTCCAGTAGTTTTTTCGTGAAATAGTAACAAACATACATCCATACTAACAAACTTTCGCATTTATAATATTAGTAGGATTTTTTGTTGTGAGAACTCCATATTGATTTGTTTGCCTCCAATTCGGCTGATTGGACTTCAATGTCACGGATCAGCGACTGGGGCGTTTTTGGGTGATGGGCTCTGGCAATTCGTATTTATTACGGATAATAATTCCGTAATAAATACAACGATTATGTTGAACTATTAGATATAAAATATATTTTGTTTTTAAGTCACCAGAAGAAGAACCCTTTGATTTGTCAAAGCGAAGTTTTTTTTATGGGTTAGGAAGGTAAAAGAGCAGGCGTGTCACCCGATGGAAAGCGATCAACGCTGCCCCTAGATATCCCCAGGGCCATAGGCATTGCACAAACGTTGCTGGCCTTTGATAAATATGTAGGATTGTTTCTTTATAGCTACCTTCGGCGGTCTTTCCGAACCGATACGACATTGGCACCTTCAATAAAACAAGCCTACGCATACCTAAAACGCCAACAACGCTTCCGTGACTCCTCCGATGTCGCAGATGTCTATGGGCGGCATTGATTGCTTTCCATCAGGCGGCACGCTTGCTCGTTTGCCCACCTATACCATAGAAAAAATGGTTCCACTGGGTATTGATGCGTAGAAAGAAGTTAAATGTGGCAATGGACTGCTCACATGGAGAACCGACAACCGCTAGAGTAGACGAGTGCTGGACCGGACAACGCGTCTTGTCAAACGCTTTGTGGGACATCCTCGGCCAGATAGAGCAACAATTGTGTGTTTACCGATACTTATACATATGTCCCACTGCTGTACCTGCACGACAATGTTCAGAAGAAATCCTTGGTTCTGTAGTACCTAATTAACCCTTAAGGTGACTGATTTCTCGTATCTACCTACCTTTTAAAAAAATCCACACGGGATGGGAAAATTGCTAATTTTTTTTCTGATAAAATTCTAGAAATGGAGTGAGGAATAATTGTAATTATATAAAATAAATTACATATTTAAAGTAAAATTCATATAAATGTGTATTTTGAATAATAAGCTATATATTATATTTTAATATTGGTTTAGCATTTACAGTAATTTCATTTATATTTACAGTTATACAGTAATTTTATTTTTTTGTTAAAAAAAGATATTTTTGCTATATTCGAGTAAATCTATTTTTTTTATATTTATTATTGATTACCGTCTTTGTTCGCCTTTCTTCTTTGTTCGTCCCAACTTATTTAATCTAATTCCAACCGTCGTGGTCGCCACGACCACCACAGACTGGGTCCCCAACACCAAGCGATCGTGTGGAAAGCCCCCGAGGACATGGGATTAGAAATAGGCTGGGATTAGAAACATATAGCACAAAATAGAGAGCAGTGGAAAACAGAAATGAGGTCTTTGCCCTGCAGTGGGATAGTTCAGGCTAAAAATAATAGATAATAATTAATTTTATTTGTTATTAAATAATAATTAATTTCTAATTATATCCATAATCTTTAAAATAGTTGTTAAATCCCGTATTTAGTTTACTGAAACTCCAATACACGGTAATGTGTTCCCACATGAGGCCGATTGTTTCGTTCTATTTTCAAATAATTGTCGCAGCGCGTGCACATCCGGCCCCGTGTCCGAACGAGGGCTGATATAAATAAATAATGGAACAACTGATGTAAAAACAAAGCTATGTCGCCTTATGGCTTTAATTCAAACTAGTGATTATTAATAGGTGAACATAATATAAACGTGGATGGGTGTTAAATAGTTTTTTAGAAAAAAGACTAAATATATTCTCTATATGGACTGTTTGAACTTTTACTTAGCTAAGATCCGCGACAAGCAAACAAAAACAGAAAAAAATAATGTGTGTTTTTATACTGGAAAAAGTGGATTTACTAAATCTTAGCGAAAAAACGGCCGTCAGCAACTCTCCACCTCCCAACCACTATCAACAACACCAAAGACACACCACCACTTTTCCACCTAACACACGACACGTGTTTCGCCTCAACACGAGGCATCATCAGGTATAGTAGACTCTACGGAAGACAACCGTTAAGCCATATAACAGTTGTCTTCCGCCAGACTCCATTAATCATATTATCGATAGTCCGATGACAAAATTAGATTTTTAAACATAAATAATAAACAAGTAATATAATTTATTTTAATCAATTCCTACTTTTATTTTATAAGATAAATTTTTTCTACCATAGAAAACTAAAATTAATTAATTAAATTTAATTAATGAATTAATATTTGAAAAAACAAACTGTATTAACATCAAGTGTCACTTGTAACAAGTTCATAAAAAATGTATATGAACTAGAGTGGATGAATAAAAAAATATTTTATTAACACATCAAGTGTCATTTTATAATAAGTTCATAAAAAATGTATATGAACTAAATTGGATGAATAAAAAAATATTAACACATCAAGTGTCATTTTATAATAAGTTCATAAAAAATGTATATGAACTAGATTGGATGAATAAAAAAATATTTTATTAACACATCAAGTGTCATTTTATAATAAGTTCATAAAAAATGTATATGAACTAGAGTGGATGAATAAAAAAATATTTTATTAACACATCAAGTATCATTTTGTAATAAGTTCATAAAAAATGTATATGAACTAGAGTGGATGAATAAAAAAATATTTTATTAACACATCAAGTGTCATTTTATAATAAGTTCATAAAAAATGTATATGAACTAGAGTGGATGAATAAAAAAATATTTTATTAACACATCAAGTGTCATTTTATAATAAGTTCATAAAAATGTATATGAACTAGAGTGGATGAATAAAAAAATATTTTATTAACACATCAAGTGTCATTTTATAATAAGTTCATAAAAAATGTATATGAACTAGAGTGGATGAATAAAAAAATATTTTATTAACACATCAAGTGTCATTTTATAATAAGTTCATAAGAAATGTATATGAACTAGAGTGGATGAATAAAAAAATATTAACGATTGTTGTGAGTTTTCAAACATAAATATTAAAAAAAAATACAATGGATATAAATAAAATTCAATAACTTTTACAAGGAAAAGAAGAGTGGGATTTTTTTATTTTTTTTTTTAATTATTTCGTCTAAAAACTGATCGACACGTCGGGCACATTCTTAAAATGTATTCTGTGGCACTCGCTAAGAAGAATGAGATGCCGAGAAGACATCGGGATGCCGTTAACCTCACGAATGATATTTTCTTTAAGTCCTGAGATGGTCGTCGTGTTTGTTTCATTAACTTTACTTTTGAGGCAGAAAAAAATCCATAGGAAGAGATCCTATAACCTGGTTAACTAGAGGAAGAAATCACGAAGAAGCTCCATGATCTCTCTAGCAGTGTGAGGCGTGACACCATCTTTTATTGAAACCATGTGCGTGAAGTGAAAGCAGGATGTTCTCGCAATATTGACAGAAAGTAATCAGTAAGCATGAGTTTACTGATTATTCGACTTACATCCACTGAAATAGAAATAGAAAAAACTTTATTTATGACACCTTTTTTTTACAATAACTAAAATTAAAACCTTAATAATATTTATAATATACAAATAAATAAACAAAACAAACAGAAGAAAGTAATTTTAATCTAACAAATGCCATAAAATGGTTCTTGCTTAGCATATGCAAGGCGTTCTATTGGAGCACCTGACGCTGGTTTTTAGAAAGAACCAACATGGTCAGATCGTGGACCACAGTGACGACAATCGACTGTACTGCTGCTGCTACTGTGACTTGCTACAGCTGCATTGGCTAATTGATTGAAAAGAAATATAGAGCAGCGCGCGTAAATTAACGTACGCTCGAACCCTATTTTTCCAACCCCGTCCGCAAGGCGACGGCCGATTTTTTTTTTTCAACCCGAAATCCTTAACCATATGTTGCGCAAATAAACAATATTTCACCACTCGTAGGGTGAACCATCGATGGACCCTATAATTAGGGTACAGTCGTGGGTCGAAGCAATTTATTACGGATCCACACCTGGGGTGCAATTTGGTGGAACGCGCCACCATAATTAGCTCTAATGTAACTAAACGAGCTGGTATCCGATACCGGATAGGTAAGTTATTTTTTTCATTGTTATCCTAGCCGATCGGCTAGGCTATTTTTCCTTGAGAAATCCCAAAAGTGTCAACTATACTGTCTGCGCACACGTGCTGCGGACGGCTGCGCGGTGAGGCGCGGGGGACAGGACCCACGCGCCGCCATCTTAAGAACACTTCTTGACATCAATCGAAAGGACACGCAATCAGAGAAATAATTGTTTTTATGAAATCCTTTAAGTAAACCAGTAAAATATATACAGTCCTCTTTATTTATAAAGTATCACACCAACAATGTATATTTTGTATTAGAGCTAAAAATGTTGGTGTCTAAGCGTCACTGAGCCAATTGTTATGGCTTACAGGTATTTATTCCCAGTCTGGATGGGGAGGCTAATGCGCAGCCGTGGAACAAATATGGGCTATTAAAAAAAGATGTAAGTTATCTGATGTATGATAGAAATAGATTTATTTGTTTTGTAGATATATTGCATTTAATTTAGAAAAAAACGAAATTACTTAATACTGGAAACATTACTACATTCAAAGCTTAAACTAATTTAAATAAAGAAGAAAAGTAATGCAGTATTCATTCTGCAGAAAGAAAAGGGGCCATGGCTCAGGTAACTAGTTTCAAAATGGTAAAGCCACGCTGCAGACGAATACTGTGTCAAGACTGGCATATTATTTGTCTGTAACATGAATGGGCTGGCTCGCCCGGGGAAGTTACCACACTCCCGCAGAAAACTGGCGTCTGAGTGGTAGCTTAGCTACCGCACTTCTTCCGGTGAGCGGCTGAGTTCCGAAGGGCCAAAGTAACGACACTTTCTTTAAAGGCTGACATCGCTTCTGCACTGCGGATGTCTATGGCTAGCGTTGATTGCTTTCTATCAGGTGACACGCTTTCTCGTTTGCCTTCCTATCCCAAAAAAGAAAAACTAGTATTCTGCTGTCACCTGACCGTTTTGGAGATGAAGCGATGACGTCGTAGAAAATATATTTTTTTTTTTAATTTTTATATACAGGTCATTGCACATAAAAAATAGATAAAATTACTTCATCAGTGAAGGTTGAGACATTTAATCCGGTGAAATGCAGTGTAAGAACATTGCATTTCAACTGCACTTTAAATAATCGCTGCACGATTCAAGCGGTCACTTGTTGGCGCTATTTGTTAATGAAATTGCCGGTAATGGCGGCGCGAGCGAAGCCCAAATTGTGCTGCATTCAAATCCCCACGGTGTGGGGAGCTAAACGTTTCATTTTTTTCCCCCATTCATTTACACCCTGTATTTGAGAGCAATAAATAAAGAGCTTCACTTTTATCCACTATTGTATTATTATTACAGGACACTACAGGAGTCACGGAAGCGTTGCCGGCCTCTTAGGTATGTGTGGGCTTGTTTTTTGAAGTGCCAATTTCGTATCGGTTCGGAAAGATCGCCGAAGGTAGCTGGTTCCACAGAGTGGTGGTGCGTGGAAAGAAGTTTCGAGAGAAGCGCACCGTAGTAGATCGCCACTCATCTAGGTGGTGGGGATGAAAATTTTCTTTACGGCGAGTTGTGCGATTGTGGAATTCGGCTGCGGCGAATTTACGAACCATTAATGAAAGGGTCTGAAATAATTTTTAATATTTACTGTTAGGGCGGCCATATACGGGCTGCCCAAGCAGTTAGGATATTTTGCAATTGTCTCTAGCAACACTGGGACTTCGAATGGCCAATCATGGTCATGAACATAAAAGCGAATTACAATCATTCCGACCACGGAAGTTTCGCAAAGTAATGCCTGACTGCACAGATCATAGTTTCTTAAATATACATTGCATTTGTTTCATTCGGTAGTAAATTTAAAATGTACATGGCAGCTTAACAAATAACGTTAAATTGACAATTCTTTGCAATATGATCGCGACCAAAATGCAAAGGACGAACTAAAGACGTTTGTCGTTTGGTCGCGTCTCCTCTCCCACTTGTCTCCAAATGACAAATATTGTGTATTGTTTAACTATTTCGGATTTATTCATCAAAATTTCTCACTTTAGCAAACTGTCTAGACGAGAATTATAATACCTTCAAACTACAACGATTGAATGACTTCATCCAGAAAACATGTTTCAATAAAACATAAGAACGCACAAAAAGTACAAAAAACTAATTGCAGATATCGATTACATCTGCGGTGAATGAATAAACAGAAATAGAAAGTATGAACCCGCTTGTTCATATTAATGGAGATAAAATATGCCGAGATACTAAAGTTATAGAAAAAGATAATACAGACTATTGATAGTTTTAATTTCGTGTCACAGAACCTCACAAAATATCAGCCTTAAGTGATAGCAATTTTGTGTTGCCATGTATCGTATGAGGTGGGAAGCTGAGGCATGGTTTTAGTGGGAGCTCCGATGAATGCCAAATATCCATCTGCTGTGTCAGTTGCGAGACACCAAGAGATAGCAGAGCCTCAGCCAGTCCGAGTTATCCACGTCCCCATCGTGCACCCTGGGACCGTCTACAGCTGCGCAACTGCGTAACCGCTCCCTTGAACTGTAGATGCTAATGATGCAGGGCACAGGGCGAGCGTTCTGCGCCCTAAAACAGAATTAACTCACTAGGGAGGATACCCGAAGAAATACGAGTCAGTTTGGACTCTAAGGCGGCAACCCGCCAACAGACTAGGGCACAGCGGGCTAATCACCTACTTGTCTGAATTAAACCGATTAAAGAAACAGAAACAGTGAATAACCGGACTGATCGCCGATCGCAATGGAGAAGCACTGTGGACGCCCTCTGCCCCACCTCGGAGACATAGGACCATAAATGATGTATTGTACGAGAGAAGAAGTAGTAAGTGCCCCACGTGGTGATCAATATTTAGAAGAAATAATTAAAACAATTACATACTCGCGCTGTTCTGTAACCGTACTTTATTTCGGATTGCATTCGTATTCGTACAAATATTCAAATTTAGTGCTAGTTCAATACGATAGGCTCTTATATGCAGTTGTCTGAATTTATTTTCTATAATTAGAATTCTAGCCTATAGTTTAGCCTTTGTTCAAACGGTCTACGCTCCGCCCAATCACAAGTCACTTCTCTTCTTCGTAAAAATTATTGAATTTTATTTATATCTTTGTAGTTTTTTATTATTATTTTTTTATATAGTCACGCCTATCCCGCGCAGGGGTTGGCAGAGACCACAGAGCTTCGTCCGCTACTAATCATCGCAGTGAAACGGCTCTTCATTAGTCGCTTTTTGTTCTCGTGAGAATCAGGACGTGACCGGTGGCGAATCACGTCGTCGACGTTTTTTATTATTTATGTTTGAAAACTTAATTCTGCAGCCGGCCACCCCATATAACAGAATTTTAAATGCTTACTCTACATTTTTACCAGCTCAACTGAACGCTTGCGAATCTCCCGCGAATGGTCGACGCTTGAATCCAGCAGACCACTTGTACTGAGTTTAAAACGGAACACTTATACCGTATCGACCTCCTCCAATACAGTTTCAGTAATTGTACGAGTGCGTGAATTCCATATTGATGCACGCTAAGTATAATACGTTTTAAAATTTAAAAATAATCAACTTGGTTTAATACCTCGACATGACAAGATCATCTTTTTTGCGGATTTCATCGTTTTTTACTGAGAAATGTGGAAATGCACATTTGTCACCAGGCTTTGGCAGGCTTGTCACCTGTTGGAACGCATTCAACGTCACTTATAGATACCAGCAGTGCCATAGACAGTCCAGAAGTGTTGCAGGTCTTTAAGGAAAGTGTCATTAAAGATTTTTGAATCGCGATAAACACTATAATCATAAGTAAGGCGGTTTTTTTTTTTGATGTAATTGAAATTCTTCCAAGTCAAATTAATTTATTTTGCTATGTATTGTACATTTATATTTTATTCATGTATTCAATATTTATAATTTCAATTTCTTATACCGGAACGGTGACATGTCTATTAAAAGACGTCAGTCGAACGAAATCTTTTTTTGTTTTTATAAAACAATTTACTCCTTTTTTATTTTAAATTTTAAAATTACGAATTTAAAAAGTAGTTAGTAATATAACATAAAACGCTTTAATATATTCAAATAAAAAGTTTCATTACATTAGTGATACATTTATCATTGTATCACTACAGTACCTAATGTCTTTCCTTTACAAATCTTGTATCAAAACCTTCAAATAAATTGACAAATCGCTAATAGCAAGATTTTGCGGAATATAATTCAATACGTAAATACGTCCTCAGAAGCAGTTACTGCTAAGCACATTTTACAGTGTTACGTGACTAAAATAAGCTTTGGCAGCAATTTTAGCAGCTCGCAGTATGATTCTATAACAAGTTTAGTATTCCTAATTGGTAGGAGCGGATACTGGTTCAGTCTGATAATGACTGCAGTGCTGAAGCAATTAATGATGCTAATTTAAATTTCACCCCGTTATTGGCTCGAACGAATGAACGAATGGAAGAAGGAATGAATGAATCGTTTATTAATGCGTATAAATATATATACGAATTTTCCCGTGACGTTGTGTTTTCTTACACCAGTGACGTTGTGTTTTTATTTCATTTTCATAATTTTATATTTTTATCAGTTATATTGTTTAATTCTGGTGGTGTATTATACAACATTCGATTAAGGCGTATAAGTGAAGTCATATAAAATAAGTGCGTAAAAAGTAACGATACTTTTTAAGTTGACTGAAAAAGTCCACCATCGCTCGTTTTCTAGTATTAAGTTATATACTTTAGGTTATTAGGGGCAATGCGCTTAAGATTACATTAATAATCTTCCCAGGCTCGCCTGGGGAAGTACCACACTCCCGCAGAAAACCGGTGTGTGAATGGTAGCTTAGCTACCGCGCTACGTACGGTGAGCGGCCTGAGTTCCAAAGGCACCACACACTCCCCCTCTCACTCCTCCCCCCACTACCCTGCCCCTTCCTACTCCCACTCCCATAATGTAATTTTCTTTAAAGTTTGGTAATGCTTCCGCACTGCATATGGCACTGAGGTTGTCTATGGGCGGCGTTGATTGCTTTCCATCATTTGACACGCCTGCTCGTTTGACTTCCTATCCCATAAAAAAAAGACAGTTGAAAGTCCTTAAGAATTGATAAGTGAACAAAATTGTTCAAATCGCCTCATTTTATCGTTCGTTACCTTTATTTCCCTAATCTCCATTACCACGCCAACTTACCGACCGAGTCTCTCTTCGATCCGACACCACTCCGCGATTCAAGAGTGGAGTAATTTATGAGCAAAGTGCTGTTTATTGCTCAACTTCTGTTTCCACTTTGCCGATTTTTCCTGCCGTTATATTTATTTATGTGTTGTTTTGAGATTATTCATTCCGTTGGAAAGTGCTCATAACAAAACGCGAGTTATAACAATACTAGCTCGTAGGCAATGCTTAACTTTATAATGTCTATATGTATTAATACGAAATTTAAATTCTCGTGTCTGTAGTGAAAAATTGATAAATAAATATTTCTTTTCTATGGGATGGAAGGCAAACGAGCAGGCGAGTCACCAGATGGAAAGCAATCAGCTCCGTCCATAGACATCCGCAGCGCCATAGGCAGTGCGGAAGCGTTGCCGACCTTTAAGGAAAGTGAAATTATGGGGGTGGAGGTGGTAGAGGGATTGGGAGTGGGAATCGGAGGAGGAGTGGGAAGGGGAGTGTTGGGCCTCCGGAACTCAGACCGCTCACCGTACGAAGCGCGGTAGCTAAGCTACCACGCAGACGCCGGTTTTCTGCGGGAGTGTGGTACTTCCCCGGACGAGCCGGCCCATTCACACTACAGACAAATAATATGCCATTCTTGACAAAGTATTCGTCTGCAGCGTGGCTCTACCACTTTAAAATGTATCAATAATGTATATAATAAAACCTTTTTTATTATATTACTTATTTTAAATATTGTTTATTTAGATTCTTTATATGGGCTCTAGTGACTGTCCAGGTTTGACAGCCATATGTAAGTAGGTGCAGGAAGTATGCATGTATCAAATAATTTCCACCTCCGAGATAGAAGACCTATTGCCCCAGCCAAACAATATGGGTGAGATTAAGGCACATCGACTTCGTTGGCTCGGTCACCCTCAAAGAATGGGCGAGGATCGGAGTGTGAAGAGGGCGTATTTGTGTCGACCAAATGGTCGAAGGCCAAATGGTTGACACAAATATCGCTGGAGAGATCACGTGGATACAGACCTGAGCGAATTTCAAGCCAGCAATTTGCAAGAATTAGCGCAGGACAGGGAAAGATTGAATCGAAGTGGATCTTGACCACTTCGGGTCACTGAGCCAGCGGAGTAAATAAGTTTTATAACATAGGCACACAAAATGCTGATAAAGGCACCTTCGCCTAAACGGAAGTCCTTCAGGAATCCTCAAAAACACCTAATGCATTTATAGTGCTTTGAACAAACGCAGGCTGCAGCTAAAACACGCGCGTGAGCTACTCGACTTACACTCAAAAGGCGAAGCAAAAAGCACCGTGTACTCTCCTACGTGTAAAGGTTGTAAACACACTGATAGGAGAAAGCGATTTTTATAATTATTTTTTAAAATTATTTATTTATAATTAAAAAATAATTTTGACTACGTAATTGGACTTAATAGTTAACGCTTTTAAAGTCAATGATCGCGGGTTCGATGCCTGCGTCGGTACAAAATGTGTATAGATGACATGCTTTTATTCCCCGTCTGGAATTCCCACTAATCCACATCAAACAAGTGTTGTAAGTTAATGTTTATTTTTTTTAAAATCAAGAGACTTCGTGTCCTAAAATTGTACATAGGTTGAAAAAAATTGAAAAAATTGATACTCAAGGTTATATAGTTATATATAATAAAAGTCTAAGAGCCAACAACGTTTTCGAGAAAGAATTTTAAAAAAGCTAGTTCTTTAATAACCTTGCTGCCGGCTAACGTTGCGTTTCTCACTGTACAGCACACTTAACAGGTAAAAATCTAATAATACGCAGCCGCTATCACTTGGCTACAATAACAGCAACCTCCACTTACAAGAGGCTGGCCTTTGTTGTGGCAGACTACCTCTGAGGCTAGTTGAACATTGTTCTTTTGATCTTAAACAACACTGCTTAGCTAAATTAGCGATGTTTCCTATTAAGGACACTTGGGTGTGGATCTGGTGGATGCACTCTGAGAAACAAATTCAGAAAACCAGTGGAATTTACACGTAAACTTACTTAGCGCCTTCTTTGATATTTACACTCGTGTTGCATCTGATCTAAGTGATATTCTAAATCCTGCTAGCTCGAACAAATTCTTCTCAATGACTTTAATTTTTCTATAATATAATTAAATATAACTAGACGTTATATTTTTTTTAGAAAAATTATTT
Source organism: Baronia brevicornis (assembly GCA_031353405.1). Taxonomy (NCBI): domain Eukaryota; kingdom Metazoa; phylum Arthropoda; class Insecta; order Lepidoptera; family Papilionidae; genus Baronia; species Baronia brevicornis. The sequence continues at coordinate 60,952 of JASFAT010001625.1, forward strand.
AATTATTTAATTAATAAAGGCCGGAAGAGGAAGACCACGAAAAACGTACCTTGACCAGATTGCTGAACTTTTTAAGAAAAACCAGGTCAAGAGTACCCTCAACCGGCGGGCTTGCATGAGGAGAATAATGAGTGTGGAGGAAGCAAGGGAAATATGCCGATATCGTAGCAGATGGAGATCTGTGGTCTCTGCCTACCCTTACGGGAGACAGGCGTGACGATATGTATGTATGTATGTAGAAATATTATTTGTTCGTTGATGTCCTAGATCTCACGGAATGGCTAGGTCTTTTGACTTCGACACGGGCTCGAATCCCTTTGCAGGTAAATATTGGTATGCTTTATAAATATTGATGCTAGGTCTGATTGTTTAATGATTGCCGTAAGAAATCCGAATCCGAAAATATTTTCCGAACCAATTTAATGATGGAACCTAGAAAATACAAGTCTATATCTTTTTCAAAGACTGGGAACCTTTGTGTAATACCTCTGGTGCTCCCTCTGGGGAATACGATTAGGACGACGAGAAGTCTTTGTTTTTAAAACTCCGCTCGATGTAAGAGGAGTCTTAGTAGCAATCCAAGAGAACAACAAGCTCAACATCTCAGCTTGGACCGTTATTGAAGAGGAAGTGAGATAGGCAGTAGTTGGCAGAACGAGCTGATTTATACAACTCGACGTCATTTTGCGTCTATTTTGCGTGTTAGCTCTATCTATGGATAGCTGCATTTCCATCCACCCCAGCTCCTCGAGGACTACGATAAGAAAATGCGATATAGCTATGAAATATATAAACTAACTCAGTGTTCGGAGGCCCAACACCCTCCCTCCCTCTCCCCGTCCTATTCCCATACTGAGACGTACCTTAAAGGTCGACAACTGCCTATGGCGCTGCGGATGTCTATAGGCGGCGTTGATTGCTTTCCATCAGGTGACACGCCTGCTCGTTTGCCTTTCTATTTCATAAAAAAAACTAGGGAGCGAGGCGACTCAAATTTAAGAAGATAGATTACCATAAATATAATATTCAGTACAGCTTATGAAGATTATTTAGATCTTCCTCTGACTAACATCTTGCAACACACTTGGCCTTATGTTTCTCTCCATGCTGCTCGACCATAATAGCATTTGCAGAAATTTATCCGCTTTTTAACTTAAAATTTTACGCGCGACAAACTAAGCTGACATTTAAGTGTTTTATGCCTTCAAACCGGATTTCCTGGGAAAAAGTTTTATCTGACGGTGTTAGGGTAGCGATGATTTGAAAACTGGAATTTATGGGACAATGTGAAATAACATAGTATACTTAACATAATAACACTTTATTTAATTAATATTATAATCTTACTATGTTTCGGTATAGATTATACGGAAGAAGAAGTCGATGATCGGGCTAAAATAGCGCTTCATGGTTCTTGATGATGATGATAATATTTACTTAGCTAAGATCCGCGACAAGCAAACAAAAATAGAGAAATAGTAATCTGTGTGTGTGTGTGTGTTTTTACTGAAATGAGTGGATTTCCCGTAAAAACTTAAACTAAAGTTTAAAGAAATCACTGGCGTCAGCAACCACCGATCACACTCTTCCACAATGTACACGACACGTGTTTCGCCTCAACACGAGGCATCATCAGGTATAATAGACTCTGCGCAAGACAATCATTAAGACTATCTACAAATTCAACTCTCAGTAATAGTAATGGATTAAAAAAACAATTGGCTTTTGAAAAGTACTTTTAAAGAATTTTTTTTTTAAAAGTTTCAAAGAAGCATAGTTCACTAGAATTCTTGTTAACCGTTCCAACTAAACTTAAAATGTTTTTGCCAGGAAAATATGGTTCACGACAATTGTTTAGTTGTTAAATCGAAAACACGGTTTTGGATCGTAAGTACAACTCTAATTGGCTATAGCTGCTAAAATTTAAAAAAAAATCGGAGGCAGTCATGAGGACTGCCGACAAAAGGGAAAACTTAAAACTGTGTTTTGAAATTTGAAACTAATTGTAACATTAAATGCTGCTATTATTACAGCACGTTCCTGACGTGACTCAAAAAATTTAATCCATCCATGAAGCATCCAACGCACACACATACAATCGGGTATATACAATGTGTTAGCGTGATGCGTGTACGTAGGCAGCTGCGCGCGCATTTACTGTGTTTAAAGTATTGGCTTACTAAACTATACGGATAGCTATAGATATACCTGTTGCATTAGCACGTTGCTGACGCGAGCCCATAGATTTCTTCCTTACCCAGAGGCGTGTAACGCGGCTATAGAAGTTTTCACTTCAAAACTTATTTTAATATATATTTATATATAAAATGTTTAAAGTCTTGACTATATTATATGAGGGAGTGGATATGGAACTGATTTGCTGCATTAGGGACGATAATTGTGCTGAGTTGGCAGCCTACCTTCGGTAATCGAAGAGGTACTCTGAAAAGAAGAAATGTTGGTGACTACTTAATATAGTTCTAAAAATTTAATTAGGAATAAATTTAAATATAATTGTTAACACCAGTATTCATGATTAGAAATATATCCCTGGATAGTTAAATTTGTTTGTTTATCACAAACATCCACGATAAAAAGATATATTCTTGGATAATAATTTGTGACAGCCCTAATAGAACATGAAAATGCCATAACAGAGAGGAATAAAGACCAGCGCACAGCGCTGCACACTTCAAAGGTGAAGCGGCCGTGAAATAAAAACTCACGTAAAACTTTTTTCCCCGTTTCCCCAAGCGCCCTCGTAATATTCCACCAAGTTTTTGCACCTTCGCCCCACACTCGGGGATATGGCGCGCTTACGTTTTCCCTTTGGGCTTTCCACGGCGTGTGACTTATCGCCGGATTGGCAATATCGCCATTACTGTAAATCGGCGACTGCGTTATGTTATATGAGTTTTATACACAAAAAATAAAATATGAAAGCTTTCTTTGCCTTTTTTTTATTATTATAGTCCTAACAAACTAATTTTACATAGTACAGAGGTCACCAAAGTGATCTATATAGACCCCCAGGAGTCTATTTAACAAAAGTAGGGGTCGATCTGAGTCAGGGGATCAAGTGGGGGTCGAAGGAAAAACGATTCTTGATGAGAGAACGAGATGCCTGCTGTGCTGTGCTGTAAACAGTACATAGTTCTGTCAGATTTGCTTGGAATTGACTTTTAAACTATAACTTCTTTGTGACTTTTTATGTCGAGAGGGAAATTATTCTAGTCGTACAGCCGTTACGGTGAAGGATATATTATATATTATAGTTATCATATAAATGAGTAAAAATTATCAGTTTATAAAAAGCAATAAATATCTGTATGTTATTTGGACTCTGTTGTACATTTTATTTATACTCTTTCAGATTTTTAATGGAGTCAGGCGTTACTTTGCGGAAATCCATCACTATATGAACAGTCAAAAGTTTTACTTAGCTAAGATCCGCGACAAGCAAAACAATAACAGAAAATTAATAATGGGTTAAGTGGATTTATTTGGAACTTAAACCAAAAACTAACCGAAAGTCGGCCATCAATTCAGGTATAGTAGACTCTACTTTTCGGTTGTCTTCCATAGAGTCTACTATACCTGAAGATGCCTCGTGTTGGGGCGAAACACGTGTCGTTTACAAGATGGAAAAGTGATAATGTGTGTTTGGTGTTATGTATAGTGGTTGGTGGGTGGAGAATTGATGGCCGATTTTCGAAGTTTTTGGTTTAAGTTCCAAATAAATCCACTTAACCCAACAGAAAAAACACACATTATTAATTTTCACACACACATTGTTATTGTTTTGCTTGTCGCGGATCTTAGCTAAGTAAAACTTTTGACTGTCCATGTATACTCTTTCACAAAATAATTCATAATAATTACCTGTATCTACACAACAAGATCTCAAAAGTGTCGGATACAATATTTACTTATATCCGACACTTTCCAAAAATGTCGGATACAATACTATCCCCTATCCGACAATTTCCTACAAAAATAGACTTTACTGAAAGTAAATAAAAACAAATGTATTTTTCATCGTCACACAAGCAAGCCGGCAATAAATTGCATCGACGCCTGAAGCGAAATCTTTTTGATATTTGATATTTGTTCGCGCTCTCTCTGTATAGAGAAACAACGGGAGATAGCATCCGGCGGTCACGTGCCGTCAATTTGTTCCGCAGAGAGGTCCCCAGAGTCTAGATGTTCCGCGGCTGTGGAACAAGGCGGGTTTTTATTCCTACATTCGTTCATATCCCGACAAAACAAAAGAGATTAAATGATTCTGCTACAAGAAAGCGTTATTATTACGTGTAGATTCGATTTTTTTTTATGGGAAAGGAAGGCAAACGAGCAGGCGTATCACCTGGTGGAAAGCAATCAACACCGCCCACAGACATCCGCAGTGCCACTGGCATTGAAGAAGCGTTGCCGGCTTTTAAGAAAAGTGTAAGCTTGCTTTCTGATGGCCCAAATGTTTTATATCTGAATGTACACATGTATTTATTTATATTTCCTTTCTGTTCTTTGATGGCAATTAATTATAACTATTATGCCAGTGTCGAGTAATAAAATACAATAATATCCAATCTCTTATAATGTAACTAGTCAGCTTGTTAACGTTACGTCTTGATAAAATGGTGGCTATTCTACCAAAACCTTCTATGGACTTTTTCAGTCAATTTAAATACTTACTATACACTCATTTATTTCGTATCACTACACTTATATGCAATATTCGAACTATATTGTGTAATACGCCACCACAATTAAACAATATAACTGATAATAATATAAGATTATAAAAATGAAATAAAAACACAACGTCACTGGTGTAAGTTGGCGGGAAAAGTCCTCTGCGAAAGTTCCTGGCCAAAAATGTTATTTGCATACAGATTATAAATTGAAAGTTTTTTTTCTTTACGTAGCATTGCAAAGCATGCATGGCACAGCCAGTAAATTTATATCAACAAACCCCGTAAACTTGTTTATGTACCACGCTAGACAACAACAAACTAATTAACTGGATGATATAATTGCTCGACAGAAATAGTCCTATTATCGTGCTGTGATTGTGAGTTGAAAGGACTCACGGTGATTAAGTAAATATATTTATGTGAACAGCTGTAGTAAACTTAAATAAATAAACAATTCACACTCATTACCCACACTGGGGTTGCCTGTGTCTCGACACAGCTTTAACATCGCGATGTATGATTGTATCTAGCAAAGATATATAAGCTATGAAGACATTTTGAGGTGTCGTATGGCGCAACGTACTACAGCGCAACGTACTACAGCGCAACGTACTACACGATCCAGATGACGAAACGGCGTCATTCGGATCCCCTCACGACACCTACACTCACACGCACCCCGGCACTAGCCGAGCACTCAGCGTAGGTAACAACACTACACCGGCCGCGTACACGAGGTTCACTCACGTACCCGGTCGGTTCTCACCCCCTAGACCTTAGGGCCTAGGGGACTACCAGGGACCATACTGTTAGGCCAAAACTCCCTACGCGTTTAACGTAGCATCATGACACGTTTAAAGTTATAATATGCACATACACGTGCACACGCGATCGACAGAACGTCAAATTGGAACCTGCGACTAGCGCAGGTTTCACCAAATCATCATCTTGCCCGAGGGCCCCTAGTCCTCGGGTACTGTATACGATAAAGCTGTAAAAGCCTAACAGGCTACCAGCATCAACATCTACGATCCAGACGGAGGTGTCGTATGCAAAAATCAAACTGAGAACTCAATCGGGCGTCATTTTGGGAACCCGGAAAAGTTCTTCAGTTTCTCTGTATTTTAATTATATATATGTATATACAATTAAAATACAGAGCTACGGAGTTTCTCTGGTAGATATGATTCGGAATGAACAAATCCACTAGAGAACTAAAGTCACCGACATAGCCTTTCGAATTAGCAAACTAAAGTGGCAATGGGCTGGTCACGTTTTTCGGAGATCTGACAATCATTGTAGCAAACGAGTGCTGGAGTGGAGACCGCATCTCGGTAAACGTAGTGTGGGACGCCCCCCGGCTAGATAGTGCAACGATCTGCGCAGGGCGGCTGGCATAAACTGGATACGTGTAGCCGAAGATCGGGCTAGGTGGCGCTTCAGGGGGAGGCCTATGTCCAGCAGTGGACTGCCGCAGGCTGTTGATGATGATGATATGTATATATGCTTCTACATATCTTTAATTATACTTTAATGTATGTATACTCGTATTTAAATCAAGGAATCCTAACAAAAAAGAGAAGGGTTTTATGGGCCTACATATTTTGTAAATTTTTTAGTGTATAAAAATCAAACTTTTGACTGGCCACATATAAGTCGAGATTTAAAAGAGTGTAATAAAATTAAATATTATTATTTTGCTAACGTTACGTATGCTACTGTTTCGAAAGGTTTGCAACAAATTATATTATCATATTAAGATCTGGCATTGTCCCTTTAGGGATATCCAATGACGCCGTATAGAAAATATATTCACGAATAAGCAAAATGAGGTCAGAATATCAAGGTTCTGCATAATATCTGTATTTGTCGCACTTTACGCTGGGATTTTACCTTTTATTAAAAAAATGCAAATTAGGTACAACGCCGTCTGACACAGATACATATTGACTATATTGTTAACGGAAGGAGATTGAGCAGCCTTTGTCATTTGTATTAATTAAAAACAAAATATATATATATATATATATATATATATATATATATATATATATATATATATATATATATATATATATATATATATATATATATATATATATATATACATTTTAAGAAATGTGTGTGTGTGTGTAAACTGAAATATCTGCTGAATCTGATGAAATTTTTTTTTCATCTCTATTATTATAACGATAATGTATCACCAACCTACACGAATTATCTTTTTAACATTGTGTCCATCCTACGGTTGTCTGGAAGAAATCGCTATTAGCGATAATACCGCCATTTCTATATAAATATTACAATCAATAATCGTATAACTTTGTTTTTGGTGTACAATAAAGAAAATATTTATCTATCTAAAATTAACTTTTGACTAAATTTTGGTTTTTTAATCGTAACGTTACAAATGTCATCACAACCTTCGGCAGTTCACTACTGGACACAGGCCTCCCCCAAGAAGTGCCACCTAGCCTCATCTTCGGCCAAAAGTGGGGTGTCATAAATTACGTCTGTCAAGTTCAACTCCTACACGTAAATTTGACAAGGAGGAATTATTTATTTACATATGCTGTTACGTTTTACATATTTTTTACACGTACATATAGTCACGCCTGTCTCCCTGTAGGGTTAGGCAGAGACTACAGATCTCCATCCGCTACGACCCCGACACACCCTCCTTGCTTCCTTCACACTCATCCATCCTTCCCCTCACATTCGTCGCAGCGAAATGGCTCTCCGTTTATCGCTTCTCGCTCTAGTGGCAATCAGGACGTGACGGGTGGCGAACCACGTCGCCGTCATATTTTAATGAATTAAGTATAATCAAATTCGTCATAGTGAATTCCACGAGCCATTTCGCATAATACTTTTATAACTATTTGCCGTAAAAAAAAAAGAGATCGTTGCTGTAATTCCCAATTTTGGCAGGCAGATTGAGGTAAGCGCTGCTTTATATTCTCCCATCATATGCCAGGGTCAACACAGCAAGAATAATTTGCAATTCACTGTTCACAATCCTATGTAAAAAATAATAATAGACATTTTAAATAGCGGTAAGGATCGTTTTTATAATTTTTTTCATTGTTTCCGAGACATACTTGAAGATCATTAAGGAGCTGTGAGTGTATGCATAAACAAAAGACCACTCGACTGAGCTTTGAAATTATTCTAACAACAAATTCAACACACGTGGCCCCATAACAAAAACGCGCCAACTCTTAATTTGTGCAATGGTCGTACAAAACAAAATGCGTGCCCATGTGGTCAATTCCCGCCCGGTCACGGCAGAGCGATTCCGCTAACTTCATTCTTTAAAATATCGCCTCTCTTTCACACTTGTTAGTTTTAATTTAAATACGTTTTGACCTTTCCCTCGCTCACGCGCGCGCGTCAGTCCGGGCTGGAGATTTGAGTGAGGTAGTTGTGTTGCGTCATCCAATTAAATCGCGTGATAACTTTCGTAAAAAAAAATACATAAAATATTACTTTTTTGTCGTTTTCGCGAAAGTGTATCAGTGTTTGACATATTGTGAAAACGAGTGTTGTGTGTACAGAAGTTAGTTTATGGTGTAAAGATATTTGTTTTTGTGCATTTTTGGAATGTTGCTAACTCAGGTAGTGTAGTGACAATTGAGCGGATTTTTTACGGTTAGTATTTCTTTCTTATCAACGTTTTGTGGCGTTTCGAGGTACACGATTGGTTTTCGATAAAACCGCTATCTCAAAACTATTGATTGCAAGTAGAAAAACCAATTAATATGTTATTCTAAATGCAGAATATATTTCTGTTTAAATAAATACCCGCATAGCTTGTCAAGGTTAGTAACATTATAAAATTAAGCGCTTGTGTCACCTATAATACATAGATAATATTAAATAATTTTCACAAGAAATATATAGTTATAATGCAGGCAAACTTCTAGAGGTTTATTATATTTTAATATAGTTTTATGGTATCGCATAACGCTTAATGATAAGTTTAAAGTGCAATCTCATTCGTTTTATTTAAAATGAGTCACAAATAAAATATCACTTTAGATTTTGAGGTTTCTAAAATTTGACAATATGAAGTTTTAAAATTAAAAATAAACTAACGAAATTAGACTTCTGCTGGTCCAATGAATATCCATCGATTAGAACTATTTCGACAGTATCTGAATTTGAGATTTACATTTATATATTCGCATATTATTTTATTGCCTTATAAATATAAGGCAATTTAATTAGATTCGAAAATTCACTAAAATATTTTACATTTTAATTCCTTTCGTTCAAATTATATATGGTTTCTTTATGTTATTTTAGGTATATAGCTAAATGTGTTTTTTTCATTATCACGTGCTTGTAAATGCAAATGTTGATAAGGGACGTTTTACTTTTACTATATTTATCTATCTATATTCCACAAGTGGACATGGGGCCTCCCCAATTCTGATGGAGTAGATTATAACCCGCAATATTTATCAAAAGGTAAATTGGCGGAAATACCAGACTCAGAATAAATACCAGTGACTCTTTGCCACTGAGCCAATTAGTATGAAGTTAAAAACATATACGTTCATACGCATAGGTAATATTTTGACAAGTAATGTGAAAATAGATTCGATTATAGAAAGATTTCATGCCCACCATTTGAATTTCAATACCTCCAAGAAATATTACGTCAACTTAATTTTTAATTCAATACTCAGCTAATGAAACCGAACATAAACCAAACTTCATCCACACTCATCACTCTCTCCATACAAGCTCGCCGGTTAAGGATACTTTTGACCTGGCCTTTATTAAGAACTTCGGCAATTTGGTCAAGGTATATTCTCCTTAAACTTTCCCTACCGATCCTTCCATCCGAATCCGCAACGTTATCAGTTGTCTTTCATCCATCCTCTCTATGTGCCCAAACCGTCTAAGCATTCCTTTCTCATGTTTTGTCACTACACCTTTTACTCCATTAGAAAGTGTAGGAATTCTAAAAGATTGTATATAATGTATTTAAGGATATCTACGTATCAATTGTATAAGGATCCAAAGGCAGTTGATACAATATTCACGGACGTCCAGTGGGTCTCGACTTAACTCCGCCGTCACGACTTATTGCCATGCACGGATTTGAATGCGGGTCTCAGAACATTTCAATTTATAACCGCTATGCTGCACCTACTTTAGCAAATGTGCCGTAACTTGGAAAATATTGAGTGATTGTTGATTCAGAAGGCAGTAGATAAAGCTTTTTCAGTCCCTACCATAAGTTCATAATTAATTATTTTTTTTATTTAGCTTTATTTCCCATACTTTTTTGGTAGGGTTTGATAGATTTCCTTTTCCTATTTTGTGGTCCCTTTTTGGGTAAAAGCCTCCTCCATCTTTAACCATTTCTCTCTGTCTAGAGCTTGGAGCATCCAGTTTTTCCCCTACTATTTCTTCAATGTCGTCTGCAGAGATCCCACATTGTATGTGAGACCTGTTACTCCTTTTATTTTCAGAATTTACATTATTTTGTCTTATTTTGTTTTTTTGATGAAGAGTGGTGGTCTATTTTTCCTAAAAATTCACTAAAACTAACTAATAATAATAATTAATTACCTTGTAAAGATCCGCAAAAAAGAAATTTGAAAAATAATGATACGTATTTCTGGTTCTACACATGTATTATTATTTGTCAAATTTGTTTTCCGCGTATCTTAGCAAGGTAATTAATTGTTGACTTTCCACTTAAAGATATATATATAATTATTTTGCACGTGTGTTTGACACTGAACTCCACTTCGACTTCATCTATTTTGATATATACACAAAAACACTTTATACAGTGTATACAATACGTGTTTCGCCTAAATACGGGCCATTCTTAGATATGGTCGAACGAAAGACATACATTGTCTCAAAAATGTGTCTTAATATAATGTACCTACTCATATTTATATAAAAAAAAAGATTGGCGTTAGATCTGTACGGAGGCCGAGATCCATTTTGGGTCGCTGCTCCAACAATGTTAGCTATATTTACATACATGTATTTTTATTCTTACCCCCTACTGAAGACAATTTACTTTACTACTACTTTATTGTCATAAAATCGCTATCAATAAGGCCTGACGTATTTCCATGTGAACTGGGTTAAGTATTACAAAGCGACACAACATGATTGTTACAGCTTCAACCTCAATACTTGAATGTATTGAAGTTATGATTTCAGAAGTAACTTAGTCAAGTTTGTGAATGTGGATAGTCAAAAGTTTTACTTAGCTAAGATCCGCGACAAGCAAAACTATAACAAAAAATTGATAATGTGTGTTTTTTGTGCTGGATGAAGTGGATTTATTTGGAACTTAAACCAAAAACTTACCGAAAATCCTCCATCAATTCTCCACCCACCAACCACTATACACAACACCAAACACACATTACCACTTTTCCATCTTGTAAACAACACGTGTTTCGCCCACACGAGGCATTTTCAGGTATAGTAAACTCTACGGAAGACAACCGAAAAGTATTGACATCTTTTCGGGTGTTTTGCTTGTCGCGGATCTTAGCTAAGTTAAACTTTTGACTATCCACATAGTGATGGATTTCCGCAAAGTAACGCCTGACTCTGATATATATATATATATATATATATATATATATATATATATATATATATATATATATATATATATATATATATATATACTGAACGTCCTACCTACCTATTCCAACGTCCGAACCAATTCCTACGTTAGGTCCGTCGCTAGCCCTCGAGAACCAGGCGGCGAAAAGAGTATTTCGCGTGGGAGCGGGCGACCCTCAAGTGGACGAGTGTGGAGGGGAGCAAGGTTTTATAGGTGTAAGTGTGGTCCATTGTCGCCTCTGTCAAACCAGACCATAAACTGATGGATGCCCTCCATCCTGAGGTCCCTCGCTAATACATCATTACGTACATCACAAGCTTTTCTCACGATGGCACAAAAATGGCGATGATAAAATGGCGTAAAAAAAATTACACAGATATATATTATTTCATACATTTCCCCCATTCGTCATTTCTTTCATTCTGTTGTAACATATAAGGGTACATATTAAATTATAATACATACACAGTTGATGGTTTATATAGATATATATATATATATATATATATATATATATATATATATATATATATATATATATATATATATATATATATATATATATATATATATATATATATATATATATATATATATATATATATATATATATATATATATATATATATATTTTTTTTTTTCATTTTTTATCCGGAAGTCGGAAGTTAGCACGTTCCACCAAATGCAGGTTAGGTTGACAATTGGAGCATCAAATTGTGGTTGTATGTTTAAATTAATGTCCTTCATGCTCCGCTGAATAACAGTCACGAGCATTGATAAAACATTCTTATCCAAGACGTACAAAAAATTGGTACTGCTCAATTCAAATTTCAGTCTACAACCGTTTCACTTGACTGAATAATAAAATGCATAAAAAAAACTCAATTGCATGTCATATTAATCTGAGTTTAAAGTAATAAAATCGTTAACCTTATTATCAGAATTCGTAGATAGATATATTCTTTATTGTACACCAAATACACAGTTATACAATTATTGATTGTAATATTTATATACAAATGGCGGTGTTATCGCTAATTGTAACAGCGATTTCTTTCAGACAACCGTAGGATGGACACAATGTTAAAAAGATAATTTAATGTAGGTTGGTGATACATTATCGTTAAAATGATAGAAAAGAGAAAAAATATTAATAAACAAAGATAATAGCCATAAGCAAATATAATTTAAGTATATAATTATAATTATAGTATATATACATACATACAAACATATACATATACACACGTAAATATAGTTCAATCGTAAATAATAAACGAATACATAAAAAATACAAAGATATTTATAAAGATAGACAATGTTTTTTTTTGACAAGCTTTTTGAAAATCGGGAGAGAGACTTCGCTTTTCTCACGTCTATCGACAACAAATTCCATAACTGAACAGTCTGTACTGTGAAATATTTGTCAAAGAATTTGGCGTGATGAGCCGGCATTCGTAACCCAAAAAAAAAACGATTTTTACTCACTTCGCACTTTTGATGCTATCTAATGGATAATCTCAAAGTGTATTCAATTAAATACTCCGTAATTGCTTGAAACACTACCCTTTTTAAAACTAAATTCAAAATAGTTTTATAAAAGTTTCTCAAACTATGATTTCAAATCGGTTTTTTGTTGTACATATATACATATCGTCATGCCTGTTTCCCTTAGACTAATCTTACGCCTTAATCGAACTATATTGTATAAAACACCACCGTAATTACACTATATTACAATAAAACTGATAATAAGATTATAAAAATGAAATAAAAACACGTCACTGATGTAAGTTGGCGGGAAAAGTCCAAAGTCGTGGTTATTATTAATTGAAACTACGGATCACATCACTATTGTAGTATTGGAATCCACCTGCGACCTTAAATCGTAAGCCCAGTCCTAACTAATTCAGATATTGCTACTCAAGAACTTATATTTGCAAATAACGAATGAGTGCTCCGAGGAATTGTTTGAAATAATTTCCGCCGCCAAATTCCACAACCGTACAACCGAATGAGTGGCGATCTACTTCGGTGCGCTTCTCTCGAAATTTCCTTCCACGCACCACAACTCAATCACTCACTCACAAACCAGCTACCTTCGGCGGTCTTTCCGAACCGATTCGACATTAGCACCTTCAAAAACCAAACCTACACATACCTAAAAGGCAGGTAACGCTTCCGTGTTTCCTGCGATGTCGCGGTTGTCTATGGGCGGCGTTGATTGCTCTCCATCATGCTTACGCATGCTCGTTTGCCTTTCTACCCAATATAAAAGAAATGAAATGTTAAATTAATTTTGAAGAAATTACGCATTTTTATTATACTCATATCAAAACGGAATTTCACTTAATCCGGGGCAGTAGATCCTTGTGGTTTACGTCTACAGATGTCGCCATGGTTGGTAGAACTCGAATAAGTTATTGGAATGGCAACACCGTATTATATTTCATTACCGCAAAGGATACCGCGGTTTTGAAAGATCTATTTATAATATTGCATCTTACTATATCGAATATTATAAATAGTTAAAGTCAACAAGTTTTTTAGTCAACTGCTAAACCTAGGGTATCTTTAAAGCGAGTAGCATGTCGTATATATATTCCTCGTTTCCAAACGGTGTCTATTTATACATATGTACGATTGGCTCAGTGGCGGGGCCCTCCGCTCGCGGAGTCAATGATCGCGGGTTCGATTCCCGCATCGGAATAAATATTAATATGGATTTATAAATGTTTATTCCGAGTTTGGTAACCCCCCAATCCGCATTTCCTTTCCTGCCCCTTCCTTTTTTCTCTATCCTTTCCCTTTCTGCCTGTCGGGCTCCCTCGGGGACTATGGTGCCTTACCTCAGCATGCAGGGCTCTGCTGGGGCTGACCTCCATCCTCCTTTGCGGCTCGTGGAATTCACTAAGACGAATTTAATATACCTAATTTGTCGAAAAATGACGGCGACGTGGTTTGCCACTTGTCACGTCCTGATTCTCACGAGGGCGACCAATGACGAGCCGTTTCGCTACGATGAATGGCAGCGGATGGAGCTCTGTGGTCTCTGCCAACCCCTGCGGGGGATAGGCGTGAATATATATATATATATATATATATATATAAATGTCATATTTACCCTCGGTATATATCCGTATACATACAATCGATTACAGCAAACAGTATGGCTCAATGTTCACACATACCTTTGCCTTAAAAAGGAGACAGGGGTCTTTGTTTGGAGTTGTTCTGCCATAAACGGAAATCTTTTCTAGCGGAGTAACCTTATGTTGGTATTAATGAATGATCTTATGCGATGATATTTATTCTTATAGGAATATTTATTTCTTGTTTTTCCTTACTATTAGCTGTAACTGTTATGACAATATTAAGCAAAATGTAATATATTAAAATGTACTAGTTATTCTAGCAAAACCTTTGTACTTTTGCGGTTAACTATAAAGTCACGATACATGCATCATATTTTATTTTATAATTGATCGATAGATATATTCTTTATTGTACACCAAAAACAAAGTTATACAATTATTTATTGTAATATTTATATACAAATGGCGGTCTTATCGCTAATAGCGATTTCATTCAGACAACCGTAGGAATAATATTACCCCTTATGCGTTTAAATCGAAATATATTTATCCAATATGCTACCATAATTAAAAAATATAACTGATAATATACATAAGATTATAAAAATGAAATAAAAACACAACGTCACTGATGTAAATTGGCGGGAAAACCCGATTATTATATATATAGTATGTCGGCAATATACTTAATATCTTGTCTATGGTATATATTTTTTATTTTACTTATCTTACTACACTAGCTATGCTTGCACTTTTAACGTACCTATTGACCAGTCTCACACTAAGCCATTCAAACTCCGGTTTAATGTGTTCTAGGAAGTCGACTACCTAGACCTTATGGATTGGCATTCTAGGAATTCACCGAGTTATGGACATTGTTCTCGAGTTTCTTGCTTGTTTACGTACCTACCTTTGGCTTCGACTATAGCGTGTTTCGATGTTAAAGTATTACTTTTATGTTTTAACTAACAGCTCGCTTCGGCTTCGCACGCGTGGTGTATGTAGTGAAAAAAATGAAACATAATCTTCCGTTTTCTTATCACGATAAAACTCGTCGACGAAAACACACGAACCTCGCAGGAAAGAACAGCACGAATTACAGAAACAAGTTTTGCTTTTGTGTTATAGACGAAACGGTAATTGTGTGATTCACCACATTTCTATTAATGAATATCGATCTGTCAATACTGACATTTATTATGTTAATCTTAGCTATATATATATATATATATATATATATATATATATATATATATATATATATATATATATTATATATATATATATATATATATATATATATATATATATATATATATATATATATATATATATATATATATATATATATATATATATATATATAAAGCTATGAGTTTTTTTACGTCATTCCGTACAGTTTTTTGGAAATTATTATATCATTTATACAAACCTTGTCCTGAATAACAAACGCTTGAAAAAAAAAATTATCTAATTTGGTGCAGTAGTCCTGAAGTTATAAATATATAAAAGCCCGTATATAAATCTCGGCGATCCATTTTTCTTTATATAAATTTTAATGGCTCCCTTGCCCAAGAATAGCCAGAAACAACCTAGCAAAACACATGGTTAGGCTGAAGAACTCTAGATTTTATTTTCACACGCACCAAAACGAGAACTAGACTACTAGTCGTCTAAAAACTGGTATCTATTTCGGCTTAATAGTATAATTACTTAACGAAGAAGTAATCGCTAACATTTGAATATCCAAATATCAGATGACCCATCTAATGATTTCGACAAATATTTACATAAGATAAGTAATTGTTAATCCTGACAAATAGTTAAACTGAACAATACCATTATAGTGGTCAACAGATTACACGTCCCTTTAGTGATACTATTAATTATTAAACTGAGATTATTAATTTGTTTGTAAGGAAACTTTTGCTGTGCAAATTGGGGATCACCCTATTTGTCTCTGTGGCGTCCTTTGAGATGATTTCTAGTATTAGAAGCCATCTCAAAGGACGTCACAGAGACAAATAGAGTATAGGATTGTATAATACTACATTCTAAGCAATGGGTTTCCGTTGGCCTAATTATTACAAATCCTAATTTCACAAAAACATTTAAAACTCACTTTTGATGCCATCTCACGGATAATCAAATAGTGCATCGGATCAAATACTTCATAATTACCTCTTTTTATACTTAAAGTATAAAAAGAGGTTTAAAAAAAATTGAAATTTGGAAGAAAATCAGTTTTTTTTGGGGAAGGAATCAAGACGTAAAGTGACATACTTTATGTCTTGATAAAATTGTGGCTATTTCACCAAAACCTCCATAGGTTTTACGTTGACTTAAAAAGTCACGATACACGCATTTATTTCATATCACTTCACTTATACACCTTAATCGAAATATATTTTATAATACGTCACCATAATTCAACAATATAGCCAATAATAATATTAGATTATGTCAATGAAATAAAAACACAACGTCACTGATGTAAATTGGCGGGAAAAGTTCAAAATATGCGTTCTTTAGCACACGAATGTTTTTTTTTTTTTAATTATAAAATATCGTTAGAGGCAGTGATTGTTATTGTTGTATAAGACAAAACAATAACAGCCTTCGGGCGATCGTTAAAAGTAAAAGAGCATAAGTCACGTAGACCCAGTAGAACGACACTAAACACCCAATTAAACGATTGAAGCACGTACTGGAGACGTGGAAAAACAAAAGAGTTAAAATACAGAGAGAGAAAAGAATCGAGATATATAACGAGGTCGCGATATATACAGAGGCGCGAGATCAATTGAGATTTCGCTGTGAGATCAAGCAGATTTACTGTAATTTAATGTTTCATTAGTTTACTTTGGTTCATTGTTTTTTTAGAGTATATTAGGGCAAACGAGCAAGCGTGCCGCCTGATGGAAAGCAATCAACGCCGCCCGTAGAGAACCGCGAAACCGCATATGTGTAGGCTTGTTTTTTGAAGGTTCAAAACAAGATTCTAGAAATTTTAAAAACATTGTTAGGTCATCAAATACACATACATACACGTCCAACAAACATACATACAATCGGATATATACAATGTGTTGGCGTGTTGCGTGTACGTAGGAAGCTGCGCGCGCATTAACTGTGTTTGAAGTATATCTATAGTTATACTCATAGCTATAGATATAACTTAAGCATTAGCATGTTGCTGATGCGAACCCATAGATTTTTTCCCTACCCGGAGTCGTGTAACGCGGGTATAGAAGTTTATTACAAAAAACAAATGTTATAACATTCTATGATTTCAATATCGCAGATTACCCATTGCAAGTATAAATCTTTTTTATGACGTCAATGCGTGATACATTGATACTGGCAATATGGATTTTGTATGTTTTTTTTTTCATATCGAACTAAATGTCACGCAACACTTTGCAAATTTGAAGATTAGATAAATAAATATGAGTACTGTGGCGTGCCTGCCGTTCTCCTTACGGCGACACCCGGGATCTTTAGGGGCTGTGCTTTATGTCTACGTATACGTGATAGGTTGATCTCTTCAATTTCGTATATATATATATATATGTATACGTATATATATATATATATATATATATATATATATATATATATATATATATATATATATATATATATGTATGTATAATTACGAATGTTATGTTCGCGCGATCATAAATTACAAACAATGAAGCGATTCAAACCGCAGCCACATTATAAAGACGAAAGACGTCATCTTGCGTTAAGCACCTCACATTTGTAGCAATAACTCCGGAGCATTTAAGCTACGATAGGCAATAATATAGAATAATAAACCGAAACGAGCCAAATATGAAACACAAAAACAAAAGATTACCTATTTTCTTGCGTCGATTTCTTCCGACGTTGACCCTGGGGCGAATTGCTAAATAGAAAAAAACTCTGCGCGCTCTGCCCACGAATTACAATAATAAAGCAATCCAGTTATTCACTACTCTTTTTTGCCCCGGTTTCCGTGTTGGTACGCCATTACCGGCTATGGGAAAAAATCTCCGTGTCATTTGCAGGCATTCCACGCGCCATACTATGTGTGTGTATTGTTCATTCCAAACTATTTGCGTGGATTTACTTTCAAATAAGTTTCGTCTTAGTTTTAAAAATATTGTAATATAAATGAGACGGCTGGTAATAGTAACACACGTTGCGGATGTGGTGGAAAACCAAGGAGAACATACCTTGACCAAATCGCTGAAGTTCTCAAAAAGGGCAACTAAAAAGTATACTTAAGCGACGAGCTTGTATGAAGCTTGTATGATGTGTGTGGATGAAGCAAAAAAAGTGCGCCGGGATCGTAGTAGATGGACGTCTCTGCCTTTCCCAACGGGAAAAAGGCGTGATTATATGTATGTATGTATGTGGACACTGATTAATACATATATGCTCTACATAATTAAATGCAATAGAGATACTTTTCCTTTCTTGTTGTAGGCAATATATTTGTAATGCGCTAAATAGTTTTTAAATAGCATAATATCTTGACTTTATTTATATTATTATATACAAATTATATAATTATTAAAATCAAAAACAAATATAATACGCACCCATAACTATTTTTTATTTAATGTTTTATTTAAAAATTGCACATTTTAACAGACCAAAATGTGGGAAAAAAATTGCATATTATAGTCATAAATAATTTTTTTATTGTATAGTCGAATTATTATAATTACGTTTTGATAAAATGGCAACTTTACCAACTTGTTATGGATTTTTGACCTTGCAATATCTTCCTATACCTTTTCCAAGTACCTAAAGGCAACTGTGTATATACTGTCTCTGATCTTTTATAAAAACTACTTATTTTAAACCTACTTATAGAAGACAAAAGTAGCTTTTTTTTTAAATATAATAAACACGTTCCTCCTAATATTACTAGATTTTTTTTAAATCTACATTATTGAAGAAACCTTCTAATTATGAATATTCTAATGTTATATGAAAAATTCCCATTTTTTGACAGTGGCTTTGAAATAGATTTGCGTGTATCAACCCTAGATGTGATTAAAACATACAGAGTCCGCTGAAAATATTTGAAACTGCTGAATTTTTTACCAGTATTCATCACACGTTGCTAGTTCAAATTGACACAACCGACAATTTACAAAAAGCGACGTGTGAAGGTTAAATAAGTGATGACGCGACCAAAACTCGAACTAGGGTTGACACTTCGACACATTTAATTTACACATGGAATATAAGAAATACTATTACGTGCTGCAAAGTTTTTTAAACACTAGAATAATACCTAATTTGTTGAAAATGACGGCGACATGGTTCGCCACCCGTCACGTCCTGATTCTAACGAGGGCGAAAAGCGACTAATGGAGAGCCGTTTCGCTGGGATGAATGGTAGTGGATGGAGCTCTGTGGTCTCTGCCAACCCTGCGGGGGATAGGCGTGAATATATAATAAATATATAAGTTTTTTAAATACTAGAATAACAAACTGACTTTAAAATTACAATAAGCATATCACTGCCTGAGATGCAGTTAAGTATTGCGATGATACTCTGCTGACAAGAGACTTTGTCAGTTCTCAACTTGGAGCTCCTTAAGGTCTCTCTCCAGGGCACCATTCCAGCGGTACAGGACCGACCAGGCGATAGCCCTTTGACCGCCTCCGTTAGGAGCGTTTCACGGTTCTATCCTCACCCATGTGTATAACGCGGCCTAGCTAGCGGAGTCTTTGTGTCTTAATCTCGCCTATGATCTTGGGTTTGGTCACTAGGTCTTCGATCTCCTGATTTTTCCGGACCCCTGACACTTCCAATGTCCTAGCTATTATATAATTATTAGCATAGTGTTTGAATTGTAAATAAGAATTCTAATTATTTTTAAAACTATTGCTAATCTTCTTTAAAAATAAAAACACGAAATATGGACAGTCAAAAGTTTTACTTAGCTGAGATCCG
This sequence comes from Baronia brevicornis, assembly GCA_031353405.1. Taxonomy (NCBI): domain Eukaryota; kingdom Metazoa; phylum Arthropoda; class Insecta; order Lepidoptera; family Papilionidae; genus Baronia; species Baronia brevicornis. The sequence goes on from JASFAT010001625.1 coordinate 81,319, forward strand.
CGACAAGCAAGACAATAACAGAAAATTAATAATGTGTGTTTTTCCGTTGGGTTTAGTGGATTTATTTGGAACTTAAACCAAAAACTTACCGAAAATCGGCCATCAACTCTCCACCCACCAACCAAAGTAAACCACCAAAGTAGTAGACTCTACGGAAGACAACCAAAAAGACTTTTCGGTTGTCTTCCATAGAGTCTACTATACCTGAGGATGCCTCGTGTTGGGGCGAAACACGTGTCGTGTACAAGATGGAAAAGTGATAGTGTGTGTTTGGCGTTGTTTATAGTGGTTGGTGGGTGGAGAGTTGATGGCCGATTTTCGGTAAGTTTTTGGTTTAAGTTCCAAATAAATCCACTAAACCCAACGGAAAAACACACATTATTAATTTTCTGTTATTGTCTTGCCTGTCGCGGATCTTAGCTAAGTAAAACTTTTGACTGTCCATATAGTGATGGATTTCCGCAAAGTAACGCCTGACTCCATTAATAAAAACACGAACTCCAGTAATATTAAAATCTTTTCTTATCTTCTTTTAAAAAAAATAACATTTTGAATAATGAGTGTATTTTTAATTATAAACACGTTATATTATCAAAATCGCGCAGCGTCCGATCAAAAAACAAAAAAAAACCAAGCACTCGAATCACCCGCAGAATTCCGAACCTTACGAGATCTAAAAATCGCCAAAAAGAATAAATCATTTCGGGTCTTTTTAAGCAAACCGGTCCGGACGGAAGATGCGAAAACGACCGCCGACTACGGAGAAACATGTCCGGACAAGTTATCGAACACGACTATGATGATTACATCGAAACCGAGATGACATGAAAAAATGCGTGAGATTTATTTTTACTTGTTAACTATTCTTTTTTTATATGGGATAGGAAGACAAACGAGCAGGCGTACCTTTAAGGAAACTGTCATTATGGGGGTGGGAATGGGAGGGTCGGGGAAGAGGGAGGGGGGAGGGTGTTTGCCTCCGGAACTCAGCCGCGCACCGTACGAGGTCGACGCTCGAGGTCGGCAACGCTTCTGCACTGCCTGTGGTGCTGCGGATGTCTATAAATGGCGTTGTTTGCTTTCCATCATGTGACACGCCTGCTCGTTTGCCTTTCTATCCCATAAAATAACGGATGATGCAGTGTCAGTCTGGGCTGGTGGCGTGTGATCGCTGACTCGAAGGAGAAGGATATTTGTATGACAAATGTCTTAAATATGGATTTTTCTTAGCTAGTGTAACAGTGTAGAGACTTCTTGCATTTAAGTTCTGCATCATTTAATTCGCTTTGCTCTCTCGAGTGCAGTTAAGTGGAATTGAGTGCCGCCATGTGGTATCACTAATAGCTACTCCTAACGACTTGTTTGCATACATAAATACATACATATAGTCACGCCTGTCTCCTGTAGGGTTAGGCAGAGACCACAGATCTCCATCCGCTACGATCCTGACACACCTTCCTTGCTTCTTTCACACTCATCCATCCTTGCTCTCACATTCATCGTAGCGAAACGGCTCTCCGTTCGTCGCTTCTCACCCTCGTGGGAATCAGTACGTGACGGGTGGCGAACCACGTCGCCGTCATTTTTAACGAATTAGGTATATTAAGAAGGAATTGAGTGCCGCCATGTGGTATATATGGTATCACTAATGAATTTAGAAAAATTTTAAAAGAATAACGAATTCAAACAGCCAAGCTTTTACTACCATTTCGTAATGCGTTTACTCTGAACGGAGAAGATAGTCCACAGTTATTATCTTTCTTTGTATTTTATATATTTGTCTGTGAATTAGCTGACGAATTATTAATAGATAATACCTAGGTTAATATAATAATAATACAGCGGAAAAAGATAAACAAATTAAATACATAGACCTCGCGCATGAGATTTCCGCCATGTGGCACGTCGATTCAACCGTCATTGTACCCATAGTGGTCTCTGTGAATGGACTTATCGGTAAAAAAAAAAGTGGGTTAAATTCAAAAAGCAGCCATATTGTGCACGGCTAGGATAGTGAGAAGGTTCCTTTCCTTGGATGCATAATCCTTCGTGTGCTTGGTTTGTCCCGTCACGAAGGATTAATAACCCTAGTAATAATATTATTTTTATAGAGATTTTTTTATATTAATAATATTGTTATTAAGAGAAAAATATGTAAATAAAGGAATATAGAATAATAATAATCGGTGGCTTATTCACTGTACACGCAGTGCGCTTGTGGAACTCTCTCCCACATACTATACGTGATAGCCACTCACTGGATGTATTTAAGAGAAGAATTAAAGAACATTTCCTTTCAGTATTAAATATTTATATATGTATATATTTATGTGTATATTATATATATGTATCCTCTTATTTATATAGTATTATATTATATAGTATTAGTATTTATATGTTTATATATGTATGGTTTTATATAGTATGTATTGTTATGTATCCAATAACCAAGCCCGCGGCAGTTCACTGCTGGACATAGGCCTCACCCAAGGCGCGCCACCTAGCCCGATCTTCGGCTACACGCATCCAGTCTCTGCCAGCCGCCTTGCGCAGATCGTCGCTCCATCTAGCAGGAGGGCGTCCCACACTACGTTTGCCGAGTCGCGGTCTCCACTCCAGCACTCATCTACTGCAACGATTGTCGGTTCTCCGACAATCGTTGGAGTTGTTATGTATATTATTATTATATTTTGTTGTTGTACACTTATTTGTATCCTCACAGCTTATCATATCTCTCTTTCACTCCTAGGTTTGCTGTAAGAAAACTCAATTTTGAGTTATGCTCGCCTTTGTACATCTTCCTCCCTTTTAATTCTTGTATGTCTTGTTTTATGTGTACAATAAAGTATTAAACAAATAAAATAATAACTAGGCTATCCGGAAAGCGTTGTTTTTGCCATATAAATTATTTCTAGGTATCGTTATAATGGTATAGTTAACATATGGTTGCCAAACACATTATTAAATTAAGGGAACAATTGATGAATAAAATAAATATATGTCAAAACAGTATCCTATTATTTTGAACATCGTGTCTATCCGACGGTTGTCTGAAATTGCTATTAGCGATAAGACCGCCCTTCGTATATAAACAATTGTTATTATTATAGCCTCTTTATTTCCATAATGAATAATATATTAAACGAGTATAAAATCAAAATTCATTTTTATAAATCATAAACCATAGATGGATTCTACGGGTAAAGGCTTCCTCCATTTTGTCTCCACATCTCTCTGTCTTTTGCTTTGGTGATCCAGTTTTTACCAGCTTCTCTTTTTATTTCATCAATCCATTTTTCCTTTGGTCTACCTCTTAATCTTTTATTTGTTGGTGCTTGCTGGATAGGATAGACCCTTGGTGTCCATTTTTCCTTGTCCATGCGTGCAATATGACCCGCCCAATTCCATTTTTGTTTTCGAGAATATTCTAAAGCGTCTATTATTTTTGTTGTATTCCTTATTTCTGTATTTCTTTTCCGATGTTGTCTTTGTATGTTTAGTAGACTCCTTTCCATCGCTCTCTGGCACACTTGTATTTTGTTTTTGGTGTAGTTATTGTAAATCCATGTCTGGCAGCCATATGTAAGACAAGGTAGTAAACATGAGTCCATTATTTTTTTCTTAAGTTTTAAAGGTAATTCTGATTTAAGGGTTTCTTTATTGCTCCAGAATTTATTCCAGGTTATGTTGACTCGTCTTTTAACATCGTCTTCGTGTCTTGTCTTTGTGAAAGATACTTGTTGACCCAGGTAAACATAGCTCTGAACATATTGTAATGTATTGTTATTAACCTTTATTGGAATAGTTTGGTGGTTCGTCATAATATAAACAATATTAAATCAATAATTGTATAACTTTGTTTTTGGTGTACAATAAAGATTTACCTATCTATCTATTGTTTCTCTTATGTGGAAACAATCGTGTGTCCAGGTTTATAATTGTCGTCCATACACGACAACCTGATTTGGGATCCGATATTTCAAATTGTAAGACCCGCCTTATACGATCCTCTTTTTTCTACATGGGTGTCGAAAGTGACTAAGGGATTTCGGGGCTTCGGAATAAGATCTCTGTTCGGAGGGATAACTGGATTCTTCAAGGCCCTTTTGTGTCGACAGTTTGGATGTATTTATTACGTGTGCCACAAAGGCTATTGTAAGTAGAGAGTAGCGTTTATATTTTAGAAACTTTAATATTTTAGAAATCAATTCAATAGGTGGGTAAATGTCATTGTTTCGAATAATATTTTTTTTTATAACAAATCAGGCAAACGAGCGTGCAGATCACCTGGTGGTAAGCGATCAGCGTCGCTCATAGATATAGTCTCTGGTCGTTGCTAGCCATTTGTGAACGGATACTCTAGCTCTCGAATGTCCCTATGTCGTATTTATTTGGGAGCACTGCAGGTGGATAAATGGTTCCACATTTGCTCAGTTTCTGGCAGAAAACTACGTTTTGATCGCTAGACTAAATAATAATTATGTTGTTTATATTATAAGCCACATACATACAAACAAACCAATAAAAGTGCTTTTGAATTTTCATTTTTTTACCTATATCCACCACCGGCTTGATGCGTCGATTCTGCCGAGATGTTCCGACAAGAATTCGATCAATTATAAAAATTACATTTCGTTATGGGCGAAGTATGTGTGCGAGCATTAAGAAGTATGTGTGGTGTAACTTTGAATGATATAATAAGAAATGAAGATATGAGAGGGCGATGTGGTGTAAAAGAAGGTTTCAGGACAAATTTTGAGAAAAGGATGCTTACATAATTTGGGCACATAGAGAGGATGGATGAAAGATGACTGGCAAAAGACCACGGAAAACACACCTTGACCAAATTGCTGAAGTTTTTAAGAAATGGCTGGTCAAGTGTGCACCGTAAACCGGTGGGCTTGCATGCGGAGAGTAATGAGTGTGGAGGAAGCAAGGAAAGTATGTCGAGATCATAGCAGATGGCGATCTGTGGTCTCTGTCTACCCCTACGGGAGACAGGCGTGACGATATGTATGTATGTATATGGTTATTTAATATTTATCTTATTTCTTAGAAGAAAAATACATAAGTAGATTTAACTATGCGGGAAATGGAAGTGGAATATTGATTGAATTCAATCAACTCCGTTTGTGGTATCATCGGAATTAGCATTGCAGATGAGAAGCAAAGTCTGACACGCAGTTGTCATACGCGGATTGTGTTGTAGAACAATGTGATAGTGCAGAAGCGAGGAACAAGGCTTGCATATTAAGAAGATCAAAGATATCGAAAGGTCTTAGATGGAAAATAAACACTGCTTGTTGACATAACGGTTGTCTTCCGTAGAGTCTACAATTAAGTATCTCTCATGTTAAGGCATCTGAGATGAGCTGTAGAAGCAAATACCAGTAAACGGATAGCAGTTTCTTGCCGTTTTAAGGCATATATAGAATTGTTTTTTGAAGGTAGACAGCTGGAGGTTTTAGGAAGATAGCTGGATCCACAGGGTGCCGTTGTTTGTCTTTATTTTCTGCTTCGAAGTGCTGTCGACGAATTGATTAAGAACTGCGCGCTAACGACAAGTCCTTGCAGACAAAGATGTCGACTTATTCACTATAACAAGCCCGCTGAAACTTTTCTATATGAAAACATTGAAAGAAATAAAAATGTTACCCAATTACTCTTACACTTATTTCCCTTCACAAGAAAGGAGAAGGGAGAAGCTGAAAAGGTGCTATTTATATTTGTCGCTCGCAGTTTGGAACTCGGCTTAGAAAGTCGTGACGAAAAATTCTCCTAACCTCAACTAAATTGCTCCTAATTTCCCGACGTAGCCGTAATTCCACGGCGCGCGGGAGCTAACGTAATTCGTTGAACGTGAAAAGTTTAAGCCGATAGTGTCGAAAAGAACCAAATTGGAGTTTCCTGACACTACGTTAAAGGTATTGTTAGCTGCAACCAACTTTGTGTAGACTTTACACTACCGAAATCTAAACTTCAGAATGGTGTAAATAAATAGTTTTTGTTCTGTTCAAAACTGAAATAGTTTTTAACATACTTCGTTTACAGTAGTAGGACTACTACTATAAATGAAAGAGATCCATTATAAGACGGCCGATTGGCTCAGTGGCGGGGCCCTCCGCCCAACGAGTCAATGGTCGCGGGTTCGATCCCCGCATCGGAATAAATATATGTATGGATTTATAAATATTTATTCCGAGTCTGGTAACCCCCCCCCAATCCGCATTTCCGTTCCTGCCCTTTCCTTTCTTCTCTATCCTTTCCCTTCTCCGCTAATCCACGGTCTGCCGTGCCAAAGGATGCATGGCTAAGGACGAGCTTAGTCGCAAGCGTGCCGACAGCATGCGTGGCTCTGCTGGGGCTGACCTCCATCCTCCTTTACGGCTCGTGGGATTCACTAAGACAAATTTAATATACCTAATTTGTTGAAAATGACGGCGACGTGGTTCGCCACCCGTCACGTCCCGATTCTCACGAGGGCGAAAAGCGACTATGATGAGATGATGAGATGAATGGTAGCGGATGGAGCTCTGCGGTCTCTGCCAACCCCTGCGGGGGGACAGGCGTGAATATATAAATATAAAAATAATAATATTTATTAGAAGGAGAACCATTATACAAATGGATACTCAAACTTGCTTTCAGTTCTTATCAAAAGGATGGCCGATTTTCGCTAAGTTTTTGGTTTAAGTTCCAAATAAATCCACTTAACCTAACGGAAAAACACACATTATTAATTTTCTGTTATTGTTTTGCTTGTCGCCGATCTTAGCTAAGTAAAACTTTTGACTGTCCATATAGTGATGGATTTCCGCAAAGTAACGCCTGACTACATTAATAATCATACAAATACCACTCCATATTAGTCATCACGGGGTTCATTTATACCCAAAACTATGTATGTGTAGTGCAATATTGTGGCATTGATTTTAAAATTAAATAAAACGCTTAATTAAAAGTAATTGAAAAAATATGACATTTAAATCGCGTCCAGTCGAGGTCGTTCGCTTCACACATAAAATTTAACGATCTATAGGTAATCCTAGCTGAGTGCGATCGTAATTCATTACAATTTTGTCGTATTTTATAACGAAACATCAGGCGCACCAAATTGATATCAATTTGCTTTGACAAATTGCTAGCGTTTATTTTGCCTAATGGGGAAACGCGGCTAAATGCGGAGCGACGGAATCATTAGTTGTACTAGGGACGGATGCTTATGCTAGAAATCTTTTTATAGTGGATGTAAAAGCACTTAGTGTTCGCATTATGATAGTAACTAGGGCTGCGCTAAAGAGTATTTTTAGGTACTCTGATCGTGCACTAAATTAAGTTTTTTAGAATTTAATTTGTTTATGAGGGCATTAACCCTATGGCTACGGCAGTGTGCTCCGTCGGAGAGACACCGCTGAACGGGCCGGCTTGCCCGGGGAAGTACCACACTTCTGCAGAAAATCGACGTCTGAGTGGTAGCTTAGCTACCGCGCTTCGTACGGTGAGCGGCCGAACTCCAAAGGCGCAAGACCCTCCCCCCTCCCTCTACCCCCTTAGGCGTTGATTGCTTTCCATCAGGCGACACGCTTGCTCGTTCGCACTCCTATCCTATAAAAAGCGTGGCCGGCCTCTAAAGTATGTGTAGACTTGTTTTTTAAAGGTTCCAATGTCGTATTGGTGCTGAAGTGCAACTCATGCAGTTATCGATGGGCGGCGGTGATAATTTACCTTCAGGCGACACGCTAGCTCGTTTGCCTTCCTATCTCATAAAAAATACTTACTCGTCTCAAATTTTCCATAAAAAATCAATTTTTTTTTTCTTATAAGTTTATTGTGATCAAATATTGTTTTCTCGTGTATTTATTGAAATATCTCAATAGAATCTACTGCGTGCTCTCTCACGAGATACGAATAAAACATTTTACGAGAAAACATTTTACTATCTTACTTTATAGTCGCACAAGAATAATAAATTATATTTTCGCATACAAATTAGAAGATTATAATTTTCATCAGTCGTGAAACTTTTATCACAATCCGGGCCACTGCGAGAAAAAAGTAGGAAACGTAGATTAATTTGAAATGGTCCTATGATGAGTCCATCTCAGACTTCAATGACATTGTTAAATTTAGTCATTTGTCACGGTAAATTTAGTCACTTGCAGTGTTAAATTTTGTTACATGACATTGTTAAATTTTGTTACTTGACATTTTCAAATTTTACCCCTTGATATTGTAAACTTTTCTTAAATAATAATTGTTTATTTGCATAATGTGAGGTGTAACAAGATGAAAAAAGACGTTTAAAAGCTCCATAACATTACCACTTGTGGCGTACAAATTTCATTTAATTATTTATTTGTTTATAATATGAACTCTACATAAACTATATACACGTATAGATACATAGAGATCTAAATACATAGTTAGTAGTAGCTTATGGTTACAAAGCATTAAATTATTAATAAACTGTTACATTGTCATTAAAATTATAATTGATTCATCTATTACATACATTCGATCCAACTTTAAAAGCAAAAAAGACCTTAGTATTATAAATATTGCCATCTGTTAGCCATTAATGTAGTATTTTTTAAATAATCTTGTGTTCAATTGTTTTAATTCATGAGGTATATTGTTGTAAAAATATAAATATATTAAAATGTAAAATGTATGGATCAAAACAAATTTGTCTGAAATAAGAATTTTTATTATTATTATTAATTTGCTCCAGTTATCATTCATTTATTTTCAGTTTATACAAATGGCGATTGTAATCCATTTTATAATAACCTTACGAAATCACAGTTGTAAGAGATTACCATGTTATTTTGTTTTCGTCGGATAACTATAAATCTCTTTTATCTACGTACGAGCACAGCAAAGCAAAGAAGCCTTACTCCCACATAGCCGTGAAAGTAGGTCGGTGCCGAGATCTCAGCGGTGGGTCTTGAACGACGGGCAGACATCCGCTCGGCTTGTGTTCAACGAGGATGAAATTACCGTGAGATCCCGCAGGTTTTTGGGTTATACGTGTATTCAACGAGATAAATATAATACTTGGTCACTTAACACCTGTTGGGTGCGTATGAGATGAGTTAAAAAATTGTTCTGTCAAGTGTTTTATTTATAAAAGCAAAGACATAAATTAAATTAAAAAAACACAATGTTGTAAAATTATGATATAGACGTAAAAAAGCAATAACGTAGGAAACCGCAAAATGAAATCGATAGTGGTAGAACCACTCTGCAGACGAATACTTTGTCAAGAATGGCATAATATTTGTCTGTAGCATGAATTGTCCGGCTCGCCCGGCGTAGTACCACACTCCCGCAGAAACCGGCGTAAGGGTGGTAGCTTAGCTATTGCGCTTTGTGCGGTGAGCGGCTGAGTTCCGGAAGTCCAACACCCTCCCCTCCCACTCCCACTCACACTCCCATAACGACACTTTCCTTAAAGGTCGGCAACGCTTCCGCATTGACTAAGACGCTGCGTATGTCTATGGGCGGCGTTGATTGCTTTCCATCAGGTGACACGTATGCTCGTTTGCCTTCCTATCCCATTAAAAAAAGAAACCTTACCACCAGAGCTGTCACAATACTGTTTAAAATCAATAGTGGGACATATACCCTTTACTGATATAATCTACCCATTAGAGAATGACTATGCATGATTCTAAGAATGAACAAGTGTCAGTTGCCATTGTAGAATCAGCTATTAGAACATCCTCATCGTTCTTTGAAATCGGTTATTCAAGCCCTTGAATCAGGCAAGCTCTTTCATAAAATCAACACAACTGAAACATTACCCTTCCACGATTCAATAACAGGTAAAAATCCTGTATTAATAGCGGTGTGGATCGGGTACTATTCAACGGTCTAATGTCAGGCACAACAATACGAATTCATTATTACAATATATATTATCGTTGTATAAATTTTAGTAATATGTTAGTTTAATTTTTCAGTTGATTGTGTAACCACAAATTAATTTTTGTTGTATCTTTTTTCCTCGCACCACCTTCGGCGGTCTTTCTTTGTGTTTTCTTTTTATGGGATACGATTTCTTCCATGTATCTCGTTCAAAGTAACTATGGTAGCAAACAGAAGAAAAACAATGGTTTTAACCTTAGTAATAAAATCTAATCTGGGTTTCCTAATCCGCCAAAAAAGCGTGAGGATTAGGTAATATAATGCCTCCACAATCGCAACGTAAATTTCTTTTGACAATCATCTAAGCAGAAGGTGAAGGATCTAATGACGTATTGGTTCAGATATATAACTATATTGAAAATAAAAGAAATCGAAATGTTGTTTTCGTCGAAAAGCTCGGTAATATAACTTATATTTAAGATGATTAATGGAGTCAGGCGTAACTTTGCGGAAATCCATTACTATGTGGACAGTCAGAATTTTTACTAAGCTAAGATCCGCGACAAGCAAACAAAAATAGAAAAATAATAATGTGTGTTTTTACTAGAAGAAGTGGATTTACGGGGAACTTAAACTAAATCTTACCAAAAAAACTGCCGTCAGCAACTCTCCACTTACCAACCACAATCAACAACATCAACACCAAATACACACCACCACCCACAATGTACACGACACGTGTTTCGCCTCAACATGAGGCATCATCAGGTATAGTAGACTCTACGGAAGACGACGAAATTGTCTGAATGGTTATCTTCCGTAGAGTATGATCTTAGCTAAGTAAAATTTCTAACTGTCCACAAATATATTTAATAAAATAAAAAAGAAATCAAGCTAATTTTATAGAGTTGTCTTGTTGGAAAAAGATGCTTAACAAACAACTAGCACTATACCGCCATTTATCCAGGTTACGAGAGAAAAAAAATTATATTTGAAGTGCTCTCCTATGGTGGAAATTCAGAACGCGTAACTGAGGAGTCGGGAACAAATCGGCCGTCCAAAAATGAATTAATTTTCCCTCAACACAAAAGAACATCGGTTACATTCGGTTCGAGACAAGTGTATAACAATAAATCCCTATTGTGGACCCTAATGTACCCATCACACGAGACGACACGACTTGTCACACGTCAGAGTCGCGTCGACTCGAAACAGTGACGTGTGAAAGTTTCACGCGTGAACTGAGACGCTCTCGCGGATAAATCGACCATTATTACAAGCGATAAATCTTTGTACGCGAACCCATTTGTAGTTCGAATATGATTGTTACAAAGAAAGAAAGAAAGAAAACTTTATCTGAAAGCAGTACAGACACAAAAAAAACTTTATCTGAAAGCAGTACAGACACAAAAAAAACTTTATCTGAAAGCAGTACAGACACACAAAAAACTTTATCTGAAAGCAGTACAGACACAAAATTTGAACAAAAAAGGCTACTTACTATATCTATATGTGTGTACAGTGGATTGCCGTGGGCTGATATTGATACTACGATAGCTAATACATATAAGAAGCTAATGATTTTCAGTGTAGCCTGTTGTTCCCAGGCTGATAGTGCACGGATAAAATATCATTATTAATAATAATTAATACATGTGATATGATATTGTAATACTTTATGTATATGGTATATGGTCAATAAATAGAAATTATAAAAGAACTTAAGCAGTGTAAAAACAAACGCACCCTAGATAACATTATATATGTATAGATGATTTATAGTAACATTATTTATGGTATAACCAATATGACAGTGTCGGGCTTGTCACGATACGTCTTGATAAAATGGTGGCCGCTCTAACAAAACTTACATTGACTTATGCAATCAATTTAAAAAGACACCACGATTCACGCATTTGTATCATTTCACTATAAATATACGTCCTAATCGAACTATATCAAGTAATATATAAAAGTTTCGATAGTGGTAAAGCCACGCTGCAGACGAATACTTTGTCAATAATGGCATATTATTTGTCTGTAGCATGAATGGGCCGGCTCGCCCGGGAAAGTACCACACTCCCGCAGACGCCGGTTATGTTTGAGCGGTAGCTTAGCTACCGCGCTTCGTATGGTGAGTGGCTGAGGCCCAACACCCTCCCCCTCACATAATGACACTTTCCTTAAAGGTCAGCAACGCTTCCGCACTGCCTATGGCGCTGCGGATGTTTATGGGCGGCGTTGATTGCCTGCTCGTTTGCCTTCCTATACCATAAAAAAATGTTTTAAAAATTCGTTTAATTATTTTATTAGAATAACATTTACAAACAGGCATACGTATTCACGAACATTTTTTATATTGTACCTATGAACTTAAAAGTTTCTTGCCGTAATACATAATCACTTCGATTGTGTTAATATATAATTATTTTAAAATTGATTTATGAAACACAACTATAAAAATATTCCTTATATAATATATGATACATGTACAGTATATAAAAAAGAGTATCACTTTCTCTTTCGAGTTCATCAAAATTAAACATTGTCGGAGATTGGTATCTGATCAGATCGCATTTCTTGTCTAGTGATGTGACTTGGTTTGCTTTTTATCCGAGTATATCGACTTAATTTTTAAAAAAATCGTAGTCGAGTGAAAAATAAATTGAGTTCAGTACCTACGTATGCTGAACTGAGTAATTATAGTTAAACTATGGAAGTTTATTTATTTTTTATTATAAATAAATAGTGTTAATATTAATTTTTTTTCTTACTATTTGTTATAGTGAAAACTGGAATATCATATTTTGAAAGAAATTTTTGAGTGTAACTCGAGTAACTCGAAAATTTGAATTATAATTCCAGTGAAAAAGAAATTGATTCAAGTATGTGACTAACTGAATTAATATAATAAAGCTAGTTAAAAGAAGATTTTCTCTTATTGTTTATTGTAGTGAAAACTTGAGTTTTAAAAAGAAATTTTCAAGTGTAACTCTCTCGAGTTATTGTAAAATTTGAGTTGAAATTCGATTACCGAAACTAACTTCTCGAGTTATTCGAGTAGCATAATTGTGTTTGTTACACATCACTATACAAGTCGATTGCTAATCATTTATTGTTTGCTTTTAAATTATAACTCAATGGCTTTGTCAATCATTTATAGCTGTTATCTTAAATGCTTTAAACGTTTTTGTATTTTGTATGTAAATGACAGTATGTAGTGTGATTAGAGTACCTTCTTAACCAAGGATTCTTGGTTCAAATTCCTATGAAAACGAAAAACAATGTTAAAACCAATTTTTTGTTTTTATGGGGGTTTTATGGTTAAAATAATAATATTTTATCCGTGTACTACTAGGAATAACAAGCTACACTAAAAATCAGCGATGTGGCTTGCTGCACGTTCTTTTTTCGTTTTTTTATACTTTTTTCGTGTATATTACTTCATTAATTTTCGAATAAAGTATATCTTACTTTCTTTCTATATTCAGGGTCCAAAACATTTGTTAATATTGCGATATAAATAATTTTTTATCTTTGAATTTATGTTTGCAATCTCGAATGCGTAAACCGTAAAATTGGTAACTCGTTATCTGCACCACCAGATGGTAAGTACGGACAGCAGAAAAAACAAGCCGATCACAATAAACTATCGTGTTCGTTATGAAACACTTTGTGTTCTCAATAACGATAAATGTTATGTCTCGTAAACAAAAACACATGTTTTCAGTTACGAGATTTATCTTTTAGAAAGTATTGGATTTGCCAACCTTACCGGGTTTTATTATAGTCCTTTTTATTGTACGCGTTGAAAGACCATAACAAGGAAGTAAAAATCTTCTGTCGCGATAAAATCGATCTTAATACATATGAAAGTATAATCGTTAATGAAAAAACATGTTTTTTATGATTATTCGTCATTCTTGCTACTGAGGCTCTACCACTAAAAATATATATATATATATATATATATATATATATATATATATATATATATATATATATATATATATATATATATATATATATATATATATATAAATGGAGAGCTATTTTGTATAATAAATGGACAGCTAGTCTTGCTTAAACTTAATAACGGCTCGACTGATTTGAGTATTTTTTTTATTTAGGTTTAGGATAAAAAAATATAGGGAAAACATAAAAGAACAGACTGTAAAATAAAGAATTATTTTTCTTCCTTTTAGTTTCAAGAGATTTCGTTAGTGGCGGCTTTACCGTGTAACGCACGTGTTGTTATACAAAATATATATATATATATATATATATATATATATATATATATATATATATATACATATATATATTATATATATATATATATATATATATATATATATATATATATATATATATATATATATATATATATATATATATATATATATATATATATATATATATATATATATATATATATATATATATATATATATATATATATATATATATATATATATATATACCTTCGCTGACAGACGTATTATCCAGTTTAAGATAACTCCAGGTCTCGAGAGATGCTCGAGACGAGACAAAATTCAGCTCGTATCTCTTAAGTCGCTAAACGTTTCCACAATTTCATTAAAACGGCTCGGCACATTTTTAAAGTTGTCTCAACGGCGAAAGTCACCGAGAAATGTGACTTCATGCGCAATTTATATATATATATAGTAATATTTTTCTCGTACATAGAGCACAGGTCTCGATTCTTAAAAAAAATTTGCCTTTACCACATAAGAATCGCTTGTGTTGTGTGATTTTATCTTACGTCAACTTTCAAAATATAGATCACAAAATATAGAAAGAACAGGGTTTTTGGTCGTAAGCGCAGTCAATGTCTACATTGCTACTTTTATATTCGTGCACTGGGAATCCCCGTATCGCATTTCCGTATTCTCCATTATTAATATTTATTCATTTAAAATTTTGAACAAAGTGCGCAACAGACGGACTTAATACCATTGGGCATTTATTTTATGGGGTAGGAAGGGAAACGAGCACGCGTGTCACCCGATGGAAAGAAATCAACGCCACCCATTAAAATCCGCAGAGCCATAGGAAGTGCAAAAACGTTGCCGGCTTGTAAGGAAAGTGGCCTTTGAGGGGGGAGGGCGTTGCGTTTCCGGAATTCACCTGCGCACCCGACGAAGCGCAGTAGCTAAGCTACCACTCAGACACCAGTTTTCTGCGGGAGTGTGTTACTTCCCCGGGCGAGCCGGCCCAGACTATGCTACGGTCATGCTACAGACAAATAATATGCCATTCATGACAGAGTGTCCGTCTACAGTGTGGCTATACCACTATCGAAACTTTTATATATTACTTGATATAGTTCGATTAAGACGTATATGTATAGTGAAATGATACAAATGCGTGAATCGTGGTGTCTTTTTAACTTGACTGCATAAGTCAATGTAAGTTTTGTTAGAGCGGCCACCATTTTATCAAGACGTATCGTGACAAGCCCGACACTGTCATATTGGTTATAGCTAATAGTTGTAGCTGATGAAAAAGCCGACGCAGGGCTTGAAATAAACTAGCGTTTGAAATGTAGACGATTATTATTAAGAAGATTCTTGTCTTTTGTCTAAATCTCTCATTAATAAAGAACAGAAAATACTAAAGTCTGGTTTGCAAATAATAAAATAAAGTTTAAGAGATAGATTGTATCCTATCTAATATATATATATAAAAATCAATTGCTATTCGTTAGTCTCGCTAAAACTCGAGAACGGCTGGACCGATTTGGCTAATTTTGGTTTTGAATTATTTTTGGAGGTCCAGGGAAGGTAAGTAAATATGATAAAAACATTCTGCAATTATCGTTCAGCTTTCTTATTTATTGATTCTGAGGCGGTACGAAGTTTGCCGGGCCAGCTAGTTTGTTAATAAATTCGCCCATTTGCGTCATATTACAGGGGAAAGTGACTGTTCAACGCTTGGAGGTCCTGAGTTGACCTTACAACTTGTTTTGTATTCAACGTAAAATCCACTTAGTGAGTCACTGACCGGCGAATGTTTATCTCATGTTAAGTATTGTATTTGCTAATGATTCTAGGTGGATACGTTAGAGATCTGTACGCAAACACTTTAGTGTGAAAAATGTCTGTCTTTTTTTTCACAGCACATATATTTATATGATATAAATTATATGCCACTGTTGGACCCAGGGCTTCCCATTTCTAACGCTTGTTCAATTGTGGATTGGCGGGGAGACCAAATTCTATGTCGTTTTCTTTTTTTTTTGGGGATAGGAAGGCAAACGAGCAGGCGTGTCAACTAATGGAAAGCAATCAACGCCGCCCATAGAATTCCGCAGCGCGGTTGGCAGTGTGGAAGCGTTACCGACCTTTACGGAAAATATCATTATGGGAGTGGGAATGGGAGGGGTAGTGGGAGGGGGCCCTCCCCCCTGTTGGGCCTCCGGAATTCAGCCGCTCACCGTACAAAGCGCGATAGAAAAGTTACGACTCAGACGCCGATTTTCTGCGGGAGTGTGGTACTTCCCCGGGCGAGCTTGCCCATTCATGCTTCAGACAAATATTATGCCATTCGTCTGCAGCGTGGTTCTACCACCATTAATGTATGTATTTATACATACATTTATATCGATGCGAAGATTGAACCCGCAACCAATCTACACCGTAAACGTCAACCCCGTCACTGAGCCAATTGGTTCTCTATTAAGAACATATTTGTAATTAACAATTTTTTAAAATCGTTATATATAATAGTTTTATGAGAAAGATTAACAAGGGATTGATGTGGATTGAAGGGTCAGTATATATAATATATAAAGAAATATACATATTATACATACCTACATATAGTCACGCCTGTATCTGTAGGGTTAGGCAGAGACCACAGATCTCCATCCGCTACAATCCCGACACACCTTTCTTGCTTCCTCCACACTCATCCATCTTTTCATCCATCCTTCCTCCCATATTCATCATAGCGAAATGGCTCTCCGTTCGTCGCTTCTCGCCCTCGTGAGAATCAGGACGTGACAGGTGGCGAACCACGTCGCCGTCATTTTTTAACGAATTAGGTATATTAAGACTCTTCAAAGTGAATCAAACGAGTTGAAAGGGCGGATGGAGGTCAGCCTCAGCAGAACCCCGCATGCTTGGGTAAGCCCGCTTCTAGTCACACATCCTTTGGCACGGCAGACCGTGGATTGGCGGAGAGGAAGGGAAAAGGATAGAGAAAAAAGGAAAAGGCTGGGGAAAGAAAAGATGAATTTAGACAAGATGATAGGGATATGATATTACCGCAACGGAAGACAAGGAGTGATACGGTAGTAGCTCGGGAGACCGGGATCGCGTACCCTTGTACCAATACCATAAATATCGGACAAGCGGCTAGGCAAAGATACTCCCTGACCATAAAAAGAAATATAACTTATAATAGCATGAGATTTTAAAAACGAAAAGGAAACTCAAAATCACTGATGTAACTTGGCGGGAAAAGTCAACGTTTATATTTATTCAGCAATGGAACTGGTAATTGTTTTCACGTTAATTTGACGCGAGCTATCTGTAAATCTTTAACGGTAAGCACTTCGGGGGGGAATTGTTTGAATTGCTAATTGCAGACTCGACGAAGGCAAATGGTAATTGGAAAGTGACGAGGTGTTTCGCGGTGGCTGCGAACGTTTCAACCTTTGTCTCGTCTACTAAGTAAAACTCGTTGTATCCTTTTACCTGCCTGTCAAAAGTTGAACGTTGAAGCGTTTTGTGTCTCTCTCTACCTTAAAAGGCTCTTGACTGTATAGACCGCCACCATTATCTCTTCTTTGCTAATGTTGTGTTACTACAAAGGCACTCTCTTCTTCACTTGATCTATTAAAAGTTTCCTTTGATCTTTTCTTTAACTTATCGTCATATCAAACAAAAATTGATACATTAGTTTTTCTCTTTCTTAATACTCCTATTAATCCTTTTTCTTAATTAATTTTTTTTATATATTCACGCCTATTCCCCGCAAGGGTTGGCAGAGACCACAGAGCTCCATCCGCTACCATTCATCGCAGCGAAACGGCTCTCCATTGGTCGCTTCTCGGCCTCGTGAGAATCAGGACGTGACGGGTGGCGAAACACGTCGCCGTCATTTCTTCGTCTTCTCTTAATTATCTCTCTTTATTTTCGGCAATTCTTAACACCAGTTTTGCAAAAAGAATGCGTTCTTCGTCCACCACCAAATCTTGAATAATTCTAATATTTCCCCATCTTGTTGCTTTAAGTTGTAGCATTGTTCTATTTTATCACGTTTTGTAAAATGAATGCAAGTATTTGAAGGTTCATCTACTTTCAATTCCATTACTTCTTTTTGCGTTGCGATTTATCTATAGTGTCTTTTAATACCGCAATGGTGGTGGGCAGTTATTACCTACTATCAGAGGATTCGCTTGCTTGTTTGCCTTTCGTCGAAATCATCATTCATTAACATATGCTTGTTAATTGTGAAGGTCAAAAAGTGGCCTTTCATGTCAGACTTACTCATCATAAAGGAATTAATCAATCAGTTCATATATATAACTAAAATATTCGACTTTGACTTTTAATCGATACGTGCATTGATTATACAACCTTGTAAAATATAATTCAATAAGAAATCCGTTGACGTCTCCAAGATTATCGATTCCGTATTTTTTATCTGTTTTAAAAAATCTTTTTGTATTATTTACCTATCCTTGAGTTATTTATATTCTTGTTTTTCTGTAAAACTGACTTCCTTGGTCTCTTGTCGTACCTCAGATACTTTAATCACGTGATCAATAAGACAAAACACGATAACCTCGAAACCAATATGTAGGGGAAGGGTAAATAGCACAAGATTTGGAAGGCTGCCGCTACTGATATAAATAACCGACACATAGAAGACGTCGAAGAAGCATAAAGAAGAGAACGAGTAACGAATGAGGGTGAACACTGACAGCAGGTAACTGAGAACGCCGTATACCATTGCGCTTCACAATCGAAGTAATGTTAAGAAGAAAGATATCCCAACTTAGTTGAATGTTTATGTATTTTATTTAGTTTTTAAAGAGAGAGTATTTTATACCGGAGTCGATAGGTAGACAGATAATTGAACAGATCAGATACAAATAAACTTATATATAATAAAAGAAAATATAAAACTAATAGCACAACAATACACGTAATTGTTGTCTTGGAAATCAGGCTTAATAATATTACCCCGTGATGCTGTCCGAATCATGAATCGATATTAAATCATTAATATATACAGACATTTAAATATGTTGTAATTAACTTGATTTATCGATGTTAATGTGTAGTTTATTTCTATGAGAAATGAAACTGGTTTTAGATATTAAGTCATGGGTCTATATCCATAAATTATGTTAATTTGTGTCTTGGATTTTGATTAGACGAGATGCGTTTAAATACGCCATCTTCAATAGCAAATGCTTTGTCTTCTGTCTTACTACAAGACAAAAAAGATATCCCCTTTTTTGTTCGGCTGAGGAGTTCCTTTCACCGTTTCTTTTCCGTTCAGAGAAATCACAGTGAAATGATTCTAGAAATTTCTTTGCTGGGATGCTAGATATATGTCTGGATCAAAAGCGTATATACGGTGCGTTTTTCTTGAAACCACATGGAACCAAATACCTCCATTTGTGTTAACTAATTCATACGACATTGAAATACATTCAAAAAACACGCCTATACATTTCTCAAAGGCTGGCAACGTTTGTGCAATGCCTATGGCACTGCGAATTTTAAATGGGTGGTGTTGATTACTTTACAACACGCCTGCTCGTTTGCCTTTCTATTCCATAAAAATTTAATCTATTCTATGAAATTAGAAAGTTTTCAAAATTGGAAGAGTATTCAGGATTCGAACGTTTTCCGAATTTCCGAGTTATATTGGAGATGACAAAAAGAACTTAGATTTCTATAATAAATAATATGTAGTATTATAAATTTCAGGCTGTATATAACGTTAAGAGAATAAGAATCTTTAGCATCGCCTTCGAGAGAATGGAACACATATTCTCATTATCAGACACGGCTAGATCCTAAAATGTAGCTGCTATTACTTAGCTTCTTTTGGAACTGATAGCCACGGTCCTTTTACAAAGAACGACCAGGTGCTGTTGACTGTTATTAATTAAGAGAACATTATTTATACGGCGGGAACATCTTGCGTTGACAAGATGTCTCATGAATAAATATTTACCTGCGCTGTATAGTCGCAGTCTCCACTCCAGCACTTGTCTTCTTTATTCTTCGTTCTTATTTCAAGTTTGCTGCGTATCTAAAGCAATCTGGTGAGCCAGGTGCTCCCATTGCTCGTCTGGCTTATGCCGAATGAGAACCATTTTGTGGCCCATATAAGTTTTTAAGTTTTTTTCCTCTCATTTTATATTAATTTTAATTCAGCTTTTTATATTATAGTATTTAATTTCTTATAAAAAAATGGTGTATCGTTAAAAGAAAAAAACTAACTTTGTTCGCGCAGCGACCCAAAATAGATCTTGGTCTCCGAACAGATCTTACGCCACCACCTGCTAGTTGCAGTCATCCTCCACCATGACTCTGCAGCGGGTACCTGGGGCGCTCCACACACAACGTCGTCCAGTTGGGCCACCCACATACGTTCTCTTGACTGCGCGATCCTCCCCCATCCTCTCAACGTGGCCCAACCAACGAAGTCGGTGAGCCTTAGTCTATTGGGTTGGCCCACCAGATGCTCGATTTCAGCATTTTTTCGATTTCGCCAACTGCCATCGTCACTTTTGGTTGGGCTATAAATAAACATTGGTTGGTCGTAAATAAACGTTTCTCTATCTCTATTTATATTTTTTTATATATAAATTTAACAAGAAAAATAAGTAAAAACGTAGAACCCGGTCTGGCTTATGCATTTAAATATATCCGGCGTCCAAGCTTTTAAGGATTACGCGAGAGATCCTCTTACGCGTGTCCCCACTGAATTAATCCGCGATCCTCGTCCAAATCTCGCCGAGGGCCCGTAACGAAGCTGAATCTCACTTCGGCTTAGGCGACTTTGAACTTTTTGTAATTATATTTTTTTTTCTACGACACGTCGTTAGCCTAGTTATGATATAATTTTTAAATTTTAGTAATTCCAAAAAAAATTACTCACTTTTATCTAACGGTCATTTAAAACGGATAATCTGTAAGCGTATTTTTTTTATGGGATAGGAAGGCAAACGAGCAGAGGGTCACCTCCATACATACATATCGTCACGCCTATCTCCGGTAGGGCTTGACAGAGACCACAGATCTCCTTCGGCCATTTATCATTATTTTTTATATATCTTATACCCCTGCAGGGGTTGGCAGAGACCACAGAGCTCCATCTGCTACGATCCCGGCACACCCTCTCCGCCTCTTCCACACTCATCCATCCTTTCATCCATTCTTCCTCTCACATTCATCGCAGCGGAACGGCTCTCCATGAGTCGTTCCGCTGCGATGAATATATTTTTTCCGATGCAGGAATTGAGCCCGCGACCATTGACTCCGCGAGCGGAGGGCCCCGCCACTGAGCCAATCGGTCGTCCGCTTGGCTCAGTAACGTTTAAAAAAAAAATTTCTCATTTTTATCTAACGGATAATCTGTAAGTGTATTTTTTTTTATGGGATAGAAAGGCAAACGAGCAGAGGGTCACCTACATACATACCTATCGTCACGCCTATATCGCGTAGGGGTTGGCAGAGACCACAGATCTTCATCGGCCATTTATCATTATTTTTATTATTTTTTATATATTCACGTCTATCCCCCGCAGGGGTTAGCAGAGACCACAGAGCTCCATCCGCTACGATCCCGGCACACCCTCTCCGCATCTTCCACACTCATCCATCCTTTCATCCATTCTTCCTCTCACATTCATCGCAGCGAAACGGCTCTCCATTAGTCGCTTTTCGCCCTCGTGAGAATCAGGACGTGACGGGTGGCAAACCACGTCGCCGTCATTTATCATTATTTATAAACGTAATTTTTCAAAATTATCCATCGAATAAATTAAAATGTCTACATATTATTAATGGAGTCAGGCGTTACTTTGCGGATATCCATCACTATATGGACAGTCAAAAGTTTTACTTAGCTAAGATCCGTGACAAGCAAAACAATAACAGAAAATTAATAATGTGTGTTTTTCCGTTGGGTTTAGTGGATTTATTTGGAACTTAAACCAAAAACTTACCGAAAATCGGCCATCAACTCTCCACCCACCAACCACTATACACAACGCCAAACACACACTATTACTTTTCCATCTTGTACACGACACGTGTTTCGCCCCAACACGAGGCATCTTCAGGTATAGTAGACTCTACGGAAGACAACCGAAAAAACACACATTATTAATTTTCTGTTATTGTTTTGCTTGTCGCGGATCTTAGCTAAGTAAAACTTTTGACTGTCCATGTCTACATATGTTTTAATAGAAACATCACTATGTTGTCTTTGAAGTTTATATCGTGCAAAACAATTACTCTTAATTAGTGTTAACTTTTCCTTTGTATTTACAGTGCGGTGGAGCGTAGCGGAGACTCGACTCTTAACGATTTCCTTAGTTCAAAGGAAACTAAGGAATTCTTTTGTTCGAAGCCAACTGTGTTATTCTCTTTGGGTTTCACTTTACTACTTCTGTAATACATGAGAACCACCGGTAATATATAACAAGCTTTCCTGCAATCAAGGATCGGAACTTTGAGTATAAGTTAATGTTCTGTCCTAGAGTAGTTGTGTTGAGGGTATATTTTTTATGCGATAGGAATACAGACGAGCAAGAGTGTCGCCTGATGGAAAGCAATCAACGTCGTTGATAGACATCTTTCAGGTGCTTTCAGCAGTGTTTCAGAATCGATACGACATTTGAGCGTTTAAAAAATAATATATGAACAGTCAAAAGTTTTACTTAGCTAAGATCCGCGACAAGCAAAAACAATAACAGAAAATTAATCATGTGTGTTTTTCTGTTGGATTAAGTGGATTTATTTGGAACTTAAACAAAAAACTTACCGAAAATCGGCCATCAATTCTCCACCCACCAACCACTATACACAACACCAAACACACATTACCACTTTTTCGTCTTGTAAACGACACGTGTTTCGCCCCAACACGAGGCATCTTCAGGTATAGTAGACTCTACGGAAGACAACCGAAAAGTCTTGACTGGTTGGTGGATGGAGAATTGATGGCCGATTTTCGGTAAGTTTTTGGTTTAAATTCCAAATTAATCCACTTAATCCAACAGAAAAACACACATGACTAATTTTTTCTTATTGTTTTTGCTTGTCGCGGATCTTAGCTAAGTAAAACTTTTGACTGTCCATATAGTGATGGATTTCTGCAAAATAACGCCTGACTCCATTAATAATCTTTAAAAAATCTTTAATAAGCCTAATTTCCCGCGGCAAAAATAGTTTGAGAATCGCTGGTCTTAATATATGCCCGTGAAATAAATATGATCGAATGTTGCCGAGAAGACGTGTCAGGTACTTTAAGCGTAAGATCTGAAAGCAGCTAAGGATTTGAGTAGCTTACAGCCCGCCTGCGTTTTACCTTTGTTTTGAGGGAGAACAAATTGCAGCTGTGGTCTGTCAAATATGATAGCGACAGTTTACAATTATAAACCAATTCGATGCTATCAACTTTCCTAACGTGTAACACCTCGCAGTATAAAATAGCCTAAGGCGATTATAAATAGCTCAACTCAACTAGCAACTACTCTAACGTTATTTATAACAGTTATAATCGTTAAATGGAATTACATGAAAGTGAAGTGAACTGATTACTTAGCAATTAGAAGTCAATCCCGAGTCGAAACGCGGATGGTTATAACTAACGATATAATTGGATAGTTAATCACTGTTAACTCTACTTGCATATACTACAGCGGTGTTTATTTGAGTAATAAAAACGAATTTGAGGATGTCAGGATGTGAGGATTAGGGCAACACCCCTCAACTTTTACGAAGTGCAAAGTCCAGCAGTGGACTATTATGACAACTGTTTTGATGATAATAAAATTCTCTACCATTGTATTTCTTCTCTCTGCCAATATAAGGAGTTGAAGAATATTCAGATGCGTCTGACTAACCATACTAACTTCGGTGATTCAGAAACCTAAAATCGACCTTGTCTTCCGAAAAGAACTTTCGCCACTTTCGTGCTCTATCCTGCGCAACCTCCTGCCAGTTATTGATCTGAATATCGTGCAGATTAGCATCAACCCGGTCTCTCAAGCGATATCTGGCCTTCGACTACTTGATCGAAACAAATATGCTCTCTTCATACTCCGGTCCTCCCCAATAACTCCCACCCAAAGATAAATTTTATTTCTACCAAGATTTTAACCCGGAACCTTTGCATGATAGTCAAGATACTCTTCGCCTCTGAGCCAAACGAACACAAGAATCTTTTATGATATTGAACATTTAAACTAAAAATCTTTCCAGAACTTACGTAGATAGATATTCCAGAGCTTAGATAGGTACTAGATAGCGTGCCAGTCGTTCTGCTTACGGCGTCACCCGGGATTTTTAGGGAGTTTTATCTTCGATGTAATTGAAACGCTTCCAAGTCAAATTAATTTATTTTTCTATTCACTGTACATTTATATTTTATTCATACTTTATTCACACTTTATCAATTTACATTTTATATCTCAATATATAATATATAATCTCAATTTTTTATTATAAATGCCGGACAGGATTGAACTAATCCTTTTGTTTTCATAAAACAATTTATTTCTTTTTTATTTTAAATTTTTAAATTACGAATGCAAAAAGAAGTAATATACAAAAAAGGTTTTATTATATTCAAATACAGTAAATATAAAACTCAAATAAGATTAAATAAAAGCTCAAAGGTCGTCAGTTCAAATAAGCTCAAGCGTGGGAATACACATAGATCAAAGTCCTATCTTTAACTCCACCATCATTGTTACGAAGTTCGTTAATTAACGACTTGTTAAAGGGCGTATGTTGACGATGTTAATTAACCAATGAAGATATCTCGAGATCATTGGGAACATTTATCTCGTTCTCTCAAAAGCCATGACGTACAATTATATAACAAAGAGTAAAGGAAATATGGTATTTAGAAAGATAATTTATTAGTGTATGTAATGATAAATTACTTTTTTTCAATATTTTAAGATTATTTTATAGAATTTTTTTATGAAAATTGGATGTTAAAGAGTAACAACGGAGATTTTTTATGAAATTTTGGACGGTAAAGAGTAACAACGGAGTTTTTTATGAAATTTTGAACGTTTAAAGAGTAACCACGGCTTTTTATAAAATTTTGGACGTTTAAAGAGTAACAACGGAGATTTTTTTTTATAAAATTTTGGACGGTAAAGAGTAACGACGGTTTTTTTATGAAATTTTGACGGTAAAGAGTAACAACGGCTTTTTTATAAAATTTTGGACGTTTAAAGAGTAACAACGGAGATTTTTTTTTATAAAATTTTGGACGGTAAAGAGTAACGACGGTTTTTTTATGAAATTTTGACGGTAAAGAGTAACAACGGAGATTTTTTTTTATAAAATTTTGGACGGTAAAGAGTAACAACGGCTTTTTTATAAAATTTTGGACGTTTAAAGAGTAACAACCGAGATTTTTTTTTATAAAATTTTGGACGGTAAAGAGTAACAACGGTTTTTTTATGAAATTTTGGGCGGTAAAGAGTAACAGCGGAGTTTGTTTTTTATGAAATTTTGGACGTTTAAAGAGTAACAACGGAGATTTTTTTTATAAAATTTTGGACGGTAAAGAGTAACAACGGTTTTTTTATGAAATTTTGGACGTTTAAAGAGTAACAACGGAGTTTTTTTTATGATATATTGGACAGATAAACTCACGAAGCTGGCTTAAGATTAAAAAAAATACGATAATTCAAAGTACTATTATTTACCAAAAAAAAAATAAAAAAATTGATTTATTTGTTTTATGGTTTGATAACCCCTAGATTTATGTAAATTTTATTAATGAAAAATAACCTGCCTACCTTAAATTATCATAGTTTTCGTTTATATTCTAATCATTAAAAAAATTAATGTATTTACGTGATATTTACTATAATAAGCCATTAATAACAATACGTCATTGTTAAATGATAAGAAAAAATACGTTTCCGCCTTCATGTTATTAAATCATATAACACCATTTCCTAGATTGTACTCGCCAACGCCATGTCTAAAAAAACAAAGAAATATCATATGCGATTAAAAGAGTCGTCTGATTAATAATCTGTGGACATTCTCGGTTTGGCTATAATCTGTGATGGATTTCTGCAAAAAACGTGGGACGCTATTAATCAACTTAATTGGTTGACAAAAATGGCCGCTAAAAAATTTGCCTTCACTTTGTAATTCATGAATTTCATCTGCGTCGAGATGTAATTATATTCAGTTACGTAAAGAAATTTTGTATTTTATTTAATATTCGTAATAAAATCGACGATAATTTTAAAGTTTCTCAAATTGATAATTCTAGGAAACTTGGGGCAATTACGTCAATTATTTTTTACTGTGATTCTAGAAATGTTATTAAGGGTTACGTGTCCAAAGTTTAAATGAACAAAAATAATAAAAATTAACCACAATAACCGAAAAACGGTTACAGTTTGACCAAATTTCTATGTTTCTCTTAAATTTTCAAACTGCATGGGATAGATTTTTTTTTTCTGATTTTTCTCATGGTGGTTACAATCAATCCTGTCACCCTGTTTCGGCTTGATGTTGAGTTCTGCGACACCCTGTATAATAATATACATAAATTTAAGCAGCTCCAGCTCAGTTGGTAATGGTCGAGTTTACCATATGATGTCGTGAGCTCATATCTCGCATTAGAATATTAATGTGAACAACTTCCTAGCACAAGCATTATTGCAAAAACAAGCTTAGTTGAAATGGTTAACAAAAATTCTAGTAATATTAAAAGCATTGTTAGGATTCCTTAAAAAAATATTTACCATTTAAATGTAGCAAAACAATACATACATACATACATATCGTTATGCCTATCTTCCGTAGGGGTAGGCAGAGACCACAGATCTCCATCCGCTACGATCCCGGCACACCTTCCTCCCACATTCATTCTATCGAAACGGCTCTCCGTTAGTTGCTTCTCGCCCTCGTGGGAATCAGGACGTGGGAATCCGCGTATGAATACAATGATCGCGGGTTCGATCCCCGTATCGGAATAAATATATATATATATATATATATATATATATATATATATATATATATATATATATATATATATATATATATACATATATATATATATATATATATCTATATATATTTATTTCGAGTCTGTTTACCCCGGTAACCAACATTAAACAAGCAAGGTGGATTAATGTCCGGTCCTTAAGGGATGCGGAGGCCCGTGCCCAGCAGTGGGACGTATGTGACCTGTGAAAAAAAAATAATATTTATAGATACATACATATATCTTTATGATTATGTCAAATTCTCGCAATATGAAAGAGTCAAATTTCTTTGCGGCTTTACTCGGCATAATCAATTCAGCGTGTTCCTTTACCTTTTCGGTTGTCTTCCGTAGAATCTACTATACCTGAAGATGCCTCGTGTTGGGGCGAAACACGTGTCGTTTACAAGATGGAAAAGTGGTAATGTGTGTTTGGTGTTGTGTATAGTGTTGGATTTGCGGTAAGTTTTTTGGTTTAAGTTCCAAATAAATCCACTTAAACCAACAAAAAAACACACGTTATTAATTTTCTGTTATTGTTTCGCTTGTCGCGGATCTTAGCTAAGTAAAACTTTTGACTGTCCATATAGTGATGGATTTCCGCAAAGTAACGCCTGATCCCATTAACAATAATCAGTTCACCGAATCAGTAGTAATTAAAAATATGTCCGTAATGATTCTTAGGTACGCGAAAATGTCTAAAGGTATCCGCGATCTTCATATTAACTTAATTTATCCGAACATCGCATGTATTTTTGTTTTTTAACAACATCGCTATAACAATGATATCTTGATATCGATAATTTTCTTGTGGACTGTTAAACAATGATTTTTTTATGGGATAAGAAGGCAAACGAGTAGGCGTGTTACCTGATGGAAAGCAATCAGCACCATATGCAGTGTGGAAGCGTTGCCGACCTTTAAGAAAAGTGTCATTATGAAAAACTGCGCGCGGTAGCTAACTCAGGCGTCTGTTTTCTGCGGGAGTAGTACCTCCCTAGGACAAGCCGGCCCATTCATGCTACAGACAAATAATATGCCATTCTTGACAAAGTATTCGTCTGCAGCGCGGCTCTACCACTATCTGATAATCCTATTATTATTTTTTCTCGAATGCTTCCAACAGTTATACCATTTAAATTGCATCCGGTTTCCTGAAATCCTGCATCAAAGGAATGTTATCAAAACTTTTTCTATTCATCTGGATTTGAAAAATATATGGTAGTGTTGTGAAAGGGCGGATTATTCCCATCGCCAAATTAAATCGCCGACTCATTGTTAGACATTTCTTCTTTTCATACATAATACTATTGAATCCAATCGATTTTTAATTAAATTTCATTCGATTCTCACAAAGGAATATAAAACGCGTGAGCAAAGAAAAATTCTTGAAATAGTTTGTAGAAACTCGAAGACTAACAATACAAGGATATGTAAAAAAATAAGTAATGTGTTCTATTAACTACAAAACAAGTACTGTTTTTAGTAAGAGCTGAACAATAACCTTTTGAAGATATGTACCGTCCATAAAATTTTTCTTTGTTGTATTTTTTTTTTTTTCATAAACACCAACGACCTTCTTTGTTCTTAATTTGAAATAATTTTTTATCTTAGGATTTTAATTTCTTTTGTTAAAAATAGTTGTGTATTTGTTTTTATTTTTGTAAATTGAATTTTTATACGTAACGTGTCTACTTCTTACAATGTATTTATGCTATAGAGGCTTTTGAAATATTTTTCGTACGTTCGAACGTTCGTACGTTCAAAAATATAACCAAATCTTGCCGTTTTTTTCAATGGGATAGGAAGGCAAACGAGCAGGCCTATCACCTGATGGAAAGCAATCCACACCGTCCATAAACATCCGCAGTACAGAAGCGTTGCTGACCTTTAAGGAAAGTATCATTATGGCAGCAGGAAGGGGGAGGAGGGTTGTGCCTCCGAAAGACAACCGCTCACCGGACGAAGC
Organism: Baronia brevicornis; assembly: GCA_031353405.1. Taxonomy (NCBI): domain Eukaryota; kingdom Metazoa; phylum Arthropoda; class Insecta; order Lepidoptera; family Papilionidae; genus Baronia; species Baronia brevicornis. The sequence continues at coordinate 110,414 of JASFAT010001625.1, forward strand.
ACGGTAGCTAAGCTGCCACTCAGTGTAGTACTTCCCCGGGCGAGCCGGCCTATTTGTGCTACAGGCAAATAATATGCCATCCTTGACAAAGTATTCGTCTGCAGCGTGGCTCTACTTGTTTACTGCAACTTGTTTACTAGCTTAAAACGCCAGATGTTCTTCTTAGGTGTAATTTGCAAGTCTGTACGCTTGCCCGTGAAGGCAATCCCTGTGTACAGATGTACACATGTATTTCAGACTGTCAGTTTATTATTAGCCCGTTGTTTTTTGTTGGCGTCCATTAAAGCGACGTGTGAGGTTGTTATTTCTGTGTCCCATTACAACGTTTTATTGTTCTCTCGAACTCTGAACATTTCGCTTTTCACGTCCCCTAATCGTGTTTGCATTTCAAATCATTTTTATTGCTTTTATGAAAAACACAGTACACATTGTGATACTGGTAGAGCCACGCTGCAAACGAATACTTTGTCAAGAATGGCATAATGTTTGTCTGTAGCATGAATGGGCCGGCTCGCCCGGCGAAGTACCACACTCCCGCAGAAAACCGGCATCTGAGTGGTAGCTTAGCTACCGCGGTTCGTACGTTGAGCGGCCGAGTTCCGGAGGCCCAACATCCTCCCCCTCCCACTACCGTCTTCCATTTCCACTCCCATAATGACTTAGAAGAGACTGAGAATTTCCTTAAAAGTCAGTAGCCACAGGCAGTGCAGAAGGCACTGCCTATGGTGCTGCGGATGTCAATGGGCGGCGTTGATTGCTTTCCATCAGGTTACACGCCTGCTCGTTTGCTTTCTTATACCATAAAAAAAAACATTACAACAATATAAAAAATAAATTACAATTACCACGTTTGAGTTACCACAAATGAGACCGAAAATGTGTGTGTATGTATGTGACTTTGAAAGAAGACTAAAAGCTGATAATCAAGTTAATACTCATGCACTGCACCTGCACTCATTTATGAAAATCCAAACATACATACATATAGTCATGCCTGTCTCCCTGTGTTAGGCAGAGACCACAGATTTCCATTCGCTACGATCTCGACACACCTTGCTTCCTTCACATTCATCCATCTTTTCATTCATCCTGCCTCTCACAACTTGTACATAGCTCAGCTTTTACGGCGACAAGCAAAAACAAAACAGAAAAATAATAATGTGTGTCTTCTACTGGAAGAAGTGGATTTACGGAAAACTCAAACTAAATCTTACCGAAAAAATGGCAGCTACTCTCCTTCTCCCAACCTATCAATAACACGAAACACACACCACCACTTTTCCACATTGCACACGACACGTGTTTCACCTCAACACGAGGCATCATCAGGTATAATAGAATCTAAGGAAGAAAATCGTTAAGTAAAAGTTGTGACTGTCCACATAGTAACGGATTTCCGCAAAGTAACGCCTGACTCCATTAATCATAAAAAATTTACATATGCATCTCACAATAAACGAATGACGTTCCAACCAAACAAATAACAAATTATATTAAACATAAAAATAGTGGGTAGAGCTATGTTCCAGGAACCGAATAGGGTTTTATAGACGATGATAACTTTTATGGGCAAATAAAATGTAATAAAAATAATATTACCATAGAACTTTTTATGGGAGTCGTCTGCCTGTAGACTTAGTAATCACCCGCAGATATGTATATATATATATATATATATATATATATATATATATATATATATATATATATATATATATATATATATATATATATATATATATATATATATATATATATATATAATCGGCGTATTATATAAGTAATCCGTATTTATTAAAATATGGTTGATACCTACAATTTTTATTTTTAGTTTTTTTCGTAAAAAATGGCGCTGTTTGCTGCGCTGGCACTGGACTTTTTTCGGAAGAATTTGCCTTTTATACCCTGTACAAGTTAGCTTGATCTTTTTGACAGAAGTAAATATTTCTGATCGACATAACTTTGCAATGACGAACATATTATTTTCTTAATTTAATGATTTTAAAAATTGTAAAAATATTAAAAAAATACATATAACACAAAAGTCCCTAAAGATTCAAGCGTTATCCGAAAATTTTATGGGACACGATTATTCGTGCCCTCTCCGTCCGACCGATGTAACATTGTACAAGCGTCTATTATTTTCAGTGTTCCTATTTAAATTTTACTTTGAAGCAATAGAAAGTCTTAAAAATTTCGGATAACGCTTGAATCTATAGAGAATTTTGTGTTATATGTATTTTTTTAATATTCTTACAATTTTTTCACTGGGAAGAACGACGATCGATATGAAAAATGAAATTAGTTTTGGACTTATAATTTTTATTATAATACTTTATCACTATCTCTGTATAGCTTCACTATTACGACGTCCCAGTGTTGGAATGCATAACAATTCTCGTTCTTGGAAAAACAGTCATCAACTAGGTACCTCCAGCGGTGTTTGCGAACCGTACAAACAAACTGACAATACAACACTCTGGAACCTTCAAAAAACATGCCTACATATTTCTTAAAGGCCGACTGCTCGTTTGCTTTCCTATCCAATTAAATAAAATTACATTTAAATTTTAGAACTATTTAAATTTAAACAAATAATAAAGACTTTTAATTTTTCATAATTTAAAAATATACTTTTTATTAATTCAAAAAAGAAAATTATACACATATAATGACAATAATACATTACAGTATGTATTACCTAGTTGGTTTGTTTTTTTATTGCTTTAGTCTCCTGGTGCGACGCGAAAGGTATCAACAAAGTTATTTTTCACAAAATCTTCAATTTCGTACTTTAAGAGTGGTGCGATTTAGTGCAGATAAACCCAAATGATTTCGATGCCGGCTCGGTGTCGAGTTGCCTTGCAAAAAAGCATAAAAAAAATAAACCGGTCAATGAACCGAGCTGATAACAGTTAAGCTACTTTCACGGCGTGCGGCCGCGAGTGTAATTGTGTGTGTACAGGTACACAACTATTATTTAAACTGGCCGCTTGGAATTCTAGCAAATAAAAGAATAAAAATAAAAAAAAGAAATAGATTATTTTTTACCGTAGACTAATGGTGGAAACTTACTACCGAGACGCGCTTATTTCTATGTGCATTTGTTTGTGAGTTGTCTTTATGTTCTTTTTCCCCTCCCATAAGTAAGTAATGCATCTACAGAGGCCGTGGTGTTATAGATGTCTATTGGCCTAGATAAATGATGAAAAATTAGCCTAAATACAAAATATCCTAACTTATCTAAATCTTAACTTTTGTAGTGATATAGCCACACTGCAGAGGAATACTTTGTGAGGAATGCCATATTATTTGTCTGTAGCATGAATGGGTCGGCTCGCTCAGAGTACTTCACTTCCGCAGAAAACCGGCGTCAGAGTGGTAGCTTAGCTACCGCGCTTCGTCCGGTGTGCGGTTGATTTCCGGAAGTCTACCCCCTCCCCCTTCCTACTCCTCCCATAAAGACACTTACCTTAAAGGCCGGCAACGCTTCTGCACTACTCTAATGAGAGTGTGAACTAATAGCAGGAGTGGAAGAAGGAATAAATACGTATCTTACGCTAACCTTTTTGTTCGAATACGGGTCTTTTTTATATTGATCCAGTTAGAAAGAACAGGGCTGAATCTCTCAATATTATAATCTAATCGAGGTTCAGGCCGACTCCGCCGGCGCCTCCCGCGATAAATAAATTTGTCACGGACTCATCTCGGCGCGTTCACGACTTTATTACGAAGATAAAGAAGATAGCTGGCCCTTTGTCAACGCGATCGCTTCCTAACTAACAAATAAAACGAGCTTTATGGTTTATTTTCTCTATAACAACTTGTTTATATTCAATCCTAATGGAAAATCAAAGACGCGGAAGTTTGATCCAGTTTTTTTTTTGGCTTTATCCAATCTTATGATTGCGGTGTTTCTATGATCATCTTGACAGACAGTATTTTATGCCATCTCTGAAATTTCACAAGGTTTAAATCCCGATAAGATATATAAACTTGCAAAAAACAAGCCTTTCTTTACATATCTTAAAGGCCGGCAATGCTTTCGTAATATCTATTTTTTTTTTATATATTTAAGCCTCTCCCCCGCAGGGGTTGGCAGAAACCGCTTTTCGCTTTTCGCCCTCGTGAGAATCAAGACGTGACGGGTGGCGAACCACGTCGCCGTCATTTTCGACAAATTAGGTATATTAAATTCGTCTTAGTGAATCCCACGAGCCGCAAGGGAGGATGGAGGTCAGCCCCAGCAGAGCCCTGCATGCTGAGGTAAGGCACCATAGTCCCCGGGGAGCCCGACCCCGGGACGATCGGCACGTTTTACGACTAGACTCGCCCCTAGCCACGCATCAATTGGCACGGCAGACCGTGGATTGGTGGAGAGGAAGGGAAAGGATAGAGAAGAAAGGAAGGGACAGGAAAGGAAATGCGGATTGGGGGGGTTACCAGACTTGGAATAAACATTTATAAATCCATATAAATATTAAATATTGCGATGCGGGAATCGAACCCGCGACTATTGACTCCGCGGACGAAGGGCCCCGCCACTGAGCCAAACGGTTGTAATATCTATGTTGTTGCACATGTCTATAAACGGCGTTGATTGCTTTCCATCATACGACACGCTTGCTCGTTTGCCTTTCTATCCAATAAAAATAAGCCCGGTAGACTGTTTATATTTTCTGATAATTAAATGTTATTGTACCTATCTTATGTCGAAAAAAATAAATAATTCGAATTTGTCATTTTCATTTAAAATAATAGAGCTTAGTCGCAAGCGAGCCGACCGTCCCGGGATCGGGCTCCCCCGGGTACTATGGTGCCTTACCTCAGCATGCAGGGCTCTGCTGGGGCTCACCTCCATCCTCCCTTCCGGCTATTGGGATTCACGAAAACGAATTTAATATACCTAATTTGTTGAAAATGGCGTGGTTCGCCACCCGACACGTTCTGATTCTCACGAGGGCGAAAAGCGATCAATGGAGAGCCGTTTCGCTGCGATGAATGTTAGCGGATGGAGCTCTGTGGTCTCTGCCAACCCCTGCGGGGGATAGGCGTGAATATATAAAAAGGAAAAAAAAATAAGTTTAAAAACTAGTTCCTCAAAGCGTCGTATCAACTTGTGGGAAGGTCAGGTTCAAAGTTAGTTCAATAAACTTGAGTTTTGGATCCTTTTTAATCTTATCCCACGGCAATAAATTCAAAATAATCAATTACCACTAATCGAACGCAGACCAACGCATAAGAGAAGTAAACAAAGGGTACAAGCGTTCCACACATGTGTACGTATTGTGAACCTCAGTAGACGCTTCACTACAAGCTTATCCGTATCCAGTCAAACATTTGCCACGAAATAAAAAAAAAACAAATAAAGGTGAGCATAAATTTAATGGCCAGTATATACAGTGGACCAGCGGTAATCCAGCGCCTCTCTCTGTTTATTATTGTACATACTAATTTCGGCAAATCTTCACTAATTATTAGATTCGAAGATGTTAATGCTGTTAGCCTATTGGCTTTAACAGCTTTATCGAATACTGGGCCCGCGGGCTAGGAGCCCTTGATATTACTTCAGTAATATAAAACATCATTGGACAGGTTTTAACTTGTACGCATCACCATTATTGTTTTAACTGATGATATTATTTTTTATTGTTATTATATATTCACGCCTATCCCCCGCAGGGGTTGGCAGAGACCACAGAGCTCCATCCGCTACGAACCCGGCACATCCTCCCCGCCTCCTCCACACTCATCCATCCTTTCATCCATTCTTTCTGTCACATTCATCGCAACGAAACGGCTCTCCATTAGTCGCTTCTCGCCCTCGTGGGAATCAGGACGTGACGAGTGGCGAACCACGTCGCCGTCAGTTTTTCAACAAATTAGGTATATTAATATTCGTCTTAGTAAATCCCACGAGCCGCAAGGGAGGATGGAGGTCAGCCCCAGCAGAGCCCCACATGCTGAGGTAAGGCACTATAGTACCCGGGGGAGCCCGATCCCGGGACGGTCGGCATGCTTGCGACTAAGCTCGCCTGATGATATTTTTATATTAAAATAACTCTCCATTATGATGTTTAGTTTACTAAATTCCTCATTCATTTTATATAGATTCTTTGATTTGTAATATTGCGGACTACCAGGTACATTCAAAGGTTTAAAACTACCAGGTTTATTCAAAAAATTCCATACAACATATAATCCGACAAATTCGGTAATCCGACATAGCCCTGAAAAATGTTTGTCAGATTACCGCCGGTAAACTACTAACGGTCGACTTTTTACTTTTGGCAATTAGGTATAAGTCGAGCTCGACCGGGGACTTTCCCCCGCCAACTTACATCAGAAACCTTGGTTTTTTATTTCATTTTCGTCATCATCATCATGAAATTTGAGCTATAAAAATAATGAATTTTACTTTTTCTTCTAACAGTGGGCTCTCCGACTTGCGAAGGTTGATAGCCAATTCAGCACAACTCTCCTCCTCCTTCGCGAGGTGCAGCAGGTCTGGAGCACTTGCTATCCCGGTCCACTCCCTGATATTACGCAGCCAAGACTTTCTTTTTCGACCGACTTGTCTTTCGCCCGCGACTTTTCCCATCGTGATCAGTTGCAGCAACTTATACCTGTCATGTCTCATGATATGACCCAGGTAAACAACTTTTCTATCTTTGACGCTCTGCAAAAGTTCACGTTTTTGCTTGACTTGTCGAAGAACCTCGTCATTGGATACCTTTTGAGGCCAACCAATACTCAATCGTGTATCGAAGATTATCTTAAGATAAAAAGTATAAATCTAACGACCTTACATCTTAATAGATGGTAGCAAAAAGTTGCAGAGCTTGACTATCCAAAACCGGTATTATATAATTGCACTAACTTCACGAGACTAGACTAGACTATAATGCACCATTATTGCCGAGTGAAACTAGTCTCTAATAATGGGGGAAACGAACCATAATTGCATAATATCGTAACACGGACATAATATCGTAAGACGTTAGTGTACTATCAATAAAGAGTTCTCACGATTTGATTTTTAATATAAGGTCTGTTTCGCGGCTTTACCTATTCTCAGGTGAAATTAAAATAACATGGGATTTGAAAGTTCATCATCATCATCGAGGCAGTACACTGCTGGACATACGCCTCCCCCAAGAAGTCCTAGTAGCCCTATCTTCGACTTCACGCATCCAGTTTGTCTGTCGCCCTGCGCAGATCGTCGCAAACAAACGTGAAAGTTATAAAAGTTTATTTTATTAATTAATTAATTTATATAAAATTTTATTTATTAACTAGCGGACTATAGGTTGTAGTACCAGCGTTGTATTAGAAATGGAATGGCCACGTGCCCAGCAGTGGGACATACATAAACTGTGTAAAAAGTGGTATTTAACAATTTTATGTATGGAAACAGAGCAGGATAGATGGTTACATGAGCGAAATTAGATTTCGAGCTGAAGTAATTATTGGCTATTGAGATAAACCTTAGAAATCTAGATCCAAATGTTACATTACAATACACACTCTGTAATCAACATGCAATTCTATGTAAATGCCAAAGCGGTTTTGGTTTTGCGCAATATTCTTGCATCATTATTTCAGGAATGACGGAATGCTGTCGTTTTGAACAGACATTGCTTTTAATTATTGTATAACAATTCTGGGATGAAATTCAGAAACAACCGTGCATCTTATAGTATACATACTATATAAATATATTATGTCAATGAATGATTTGACATGGTTTTGGGTCCAAGTCTCGCTACCGTATACTAGAACCAGCCTGATAAGAGATTATATCCAGAGACCAAATCTATTAAAGAATTTAATTTGATCCTATTACTTATCCTAAGTTAACAAAGTCAGATACTGACACCGCTCTAGAGCGTACTGGTCTAAGGACAAAATGAAAATGTATTCAAGCTGCAATTCTTTTTGCAATTCCTCCATTTAATTCTCTCTAACACTCTTTTGGTTTCTCGTGGCCGGTGTCTCCATCCTCTGAACAAACTACTAACGCGGCTTATTACAAGGAAGTGGCCTAAATCGACGCCTGTTTCACAGTACACCCTTGTATCTATTACTTGCTTCCTCAGCCTTTAATCAACAATTACTAAATTAATCATCATACTCTTTCTCTCGTCCCTCTCCCAGGTGTACATATGGATTTTCATGTGCGCAAACACAGGTGTTTGACACACAGAGATTCCATTCCAAACATACATCAAGCAACATTCCGATACAACAGTGGAACCTTCAAAAAACAAGCCTATACATACCTAAAAGGCCGGCAACGCTTCCGCGACTTCTGCGGTGTCGCGGTTGTCCATGGGCGGCGTTGATTGCTTTCCATTAGGCGACATGCTTGCTCGTTTGCCCCCCTATCCCATAAAAAAAGAAAAAAAGTAAACTCTTTCCATTCTCATTTACTCTTTCATCACCGAAAGTACCAAGAACCTTTTCATATCCAACCAACATACTTGTTCGGGCAATATTATAAACAAAAATGCTGATGAAAAAATTTTAAGAGTTACAATAAAATTTAAGCCTTAAATTTTTATAGTTATATTGCCATAGACGTAACTTTAAAATAAGTTTTACGAGCGGCAACATTATTTTTTATTTTGAGCGTGTATCCGAACTGTGTCAATTCTCTTACTTTGATTTTGATTTTGTTTTGGTTTTTTATCTGTGGTTTGGTTTATAGGTAAATGTAAATATAATGATAATAAAAGTACGAGCTCCAGGCTTTTAAAGTCGACCATCGACTGCTAGGGGAGGGAACGTTGCCAAATCATTCGTGATATTACCTCAGGGTCACCATTTTAATTAAATTTTGGAGACATAGATAAAATATAAATGAATAACATTGAAGAAAGAAATGCATTTATTATTATGTATTTTTATGTAATTTGTACACTTTGCCACGATGAGCTATGACTATTATGCCGGTGTCAACTAAAATAATATCATGTATCTTGAAGTCACGATATGTCGTGGTAAAATGGTGGCAGTTTTTCCAATATGATACAAATAAATGAAGAAGCTTATCTATTTCTGCTAGTGAACAAATAGTACATGAATAACGCAAACACATTCAATGTTACAACTTGCTCTATGTAATTCTGATATATTTCCTAATGTATTCAGTTCACCTTAACATTTTCAATCTATCAAAAAATGCAGTGCATTTTTAAACAATATATCAAATACGAAAAAAGCAGCTCTTTAATTTCTTGGAAACATGATAATCTGTATAATATTATTATATTATGTGTTATATGCCGTGTAATCCTATTGGCCAAAATGTATTATTATTAGATTTTTGGTTGAAGATTAATTTACTAAGAATGATGTTGAATTAATAAAAACAAGGAAAAATATTTTAAAACATCCAAAAATCATACTTTGAACTGATTCAATATAATGTTAAATAGTGTATAACAAATACATACACACATACACACACACATTTATTCTCATATGAAACGCAAACGTAAAAGTTAAATGTAACGTCAGCTTTAGATTAATGTCCTTATTTTCTTTTCATTAAATTTAAATAATATTTTTATTATAATATATGTATATAAAGTCTTTATTGACAGTAAAATATGTAAATATATTTATAATGTAGTCTAAGTGGTGTTCATTGATAATATAATATATAAAATATAAAAAAAACAGCCATTATGAAATTGGGACGATCCGAAGATACATAAATCAATGGTACCCCTACGACGACCATAATGATAATGGTCGCTTGGCAGACTAAGTCGAGTTTGTGTCTAGTGCCTAATGTTTATTACCTTTTTGGTGCTTTGGAGATCACGTATTTTATTATTCGAGCTCTTGTGACGTCATCGAACGCTTAGCGAAATTACCCACTTATTAGATAGATCGCTTACATCGTAATACAAGGAAATAACTATATGTTTTCGTGTGCATGAAGTAATTTGTGTAGATCTTTACGCGCAGTAATACCATATTTTCAAATATAGTTGAGTAATAACCTAGATAAAATTTATTACTAGCAAACAGAAGAAAAGACTTAATATAAATAAAATAAAAATATATATAAATTAATATAAATAAAAAATAAATATACATGTAATAAAAAAATGAAATATGTATATATAAACATAAATATTAATTAATCTGTTAGTTTGTTTATAATTTTAGTAATAAATATTTTTATTATTGTATATTATATTTTATTTATTATATATTGAACGAATAATCTTTATATTTTTAGAGCCCATATCTGACGTATTATGAGGCAAGGGGCCTCCAGATTTCTGGGAGAGTAGACAAAACTTTTTTTATTAAAGTCCATAAACAAGTTCATAATCATCATCATCAGCAGCCTGGGGCAGTCCACTGCTGGACATAGGCCTCCCCCATGGAGCGCCACCTAGCCCGATCTTCGGCTACACGCATCCAGTTTCTGCCAGCCGCCCTGCGCAGATCGTCGCACCATCTAGCCGGGGGGCGTCCCACACTACGTTTACCGAGACGCGGTCTCCACTCCAGCACTCGTCTGCTCCAACGATCGTCGGATCTCCGACAGACGTGACCAGCCCATTGCCACTTAAGTTTGCTAATTCGAAAGGCTATGTCGGTGACTTTAGTTCTCTGGCGGATTTGTTCATTTCGAAACATATCTACCAGAGAAACTCCGAGCATAGCTCTCTCCATAGCTCTCTGAGCGACTCTGAGCTTATGAAGCAGACGGACTCTCAGCGTCCACGTTTCGGCGTCGTAGGAGAGTACGGGTAGGACACACTGGTCGAAGACTTTCGTCTTCAGTCCAGTTTGTGTCGGTAGCCTAACCTCTCCCGGGGATTCTTCGCACCCCCCACCCCATCGTAACCATGACCGCTACCTTGGCCAGGAATAATGGGGCAACCGGGAACTGGGGGCCGTGGTTTTTTGGTGTGCTCCATGGGGTGTTTGCCCGTAGTCGCCACACTGGGCAGGTGGGTTGGCGACCGCGGAGCCAGACGCGTCGCACCGGTAACGCCGCTGCCCGTTACCGGCCTGAGTTACTTTGGCCTGGCATTTTGTGCGATGGTTATACCGCCATCGATCGGTCGTCATTGCCTCGTTGGTTTGTGGCAGGATGCACCGCGTGCAGGTGAGGTTGACAGTTGGAGCAGAAGGTTCAAGTATGCTCCCTTGCATCCCAGTATGCTCCCTTGCATCCCTAGTTAAAGAGTTAAAATTATTTCTACATTTAAAACAAACTCAAAGATTACAATGTGTTTATTTATTTATTCGTTTTGTACGAATTCAAGTAGGTACACAAACAGACTGACTTAATGCCGGAAGGCATTGTCTACCAGCCAACCTTGAGGTTGATGAAAAAGATTTATAAGTAGTAGGTACAAAAACAATATTTTTTATAGTATAAGAGGGCAAACGAGCAAGCGTGTCACCTGATGGAAAGCAATCAACGCCGCCCATAGACTTCCGCAGCGCCATAGGCATTGTAAAGTGGCATCCCTAGTGTGGGGGATTAATTTCCAGTGTACCCATTGATGTCCGTTGGCAGAGCTAGGTTATACGCCGAATAATCAGTAAACGCATGCTTACTGATTATTTTCAACCGATATTTAGAGAACAGCCTGCCTTCACTTCACGCACATGGTTTCGACAAGATGGCACCACGCCTGAGCTGCTATACCCTGTACAAGTTAGCTTGATCTTTTTGACAGATGTATATTTTTTTGATCGACGTAACTTTGCAATGAAGAACATATTATTTTCTTAATTTAATGATTTTAAAAATTGTAAAAATATTAAAAAAATACATATTACACAAAGGCCCCTAAAGATTCAAGCGTTATCTGAAAATTTTAAGACTTTTTATTGCTTCAAAGTAAAATTTAAATAGAAACACTGAAAATAATACACGCTTGTACAATGTTACATCGGTCTATACTGTATACTGCCTGTTATTCGTGTCCCATCCGTCCGAACGATGTAACATTGAACAAGCGTCTATTATTTTCAATGTTCCTATCTAAATTTTACTTTGAAGCAATAAAAAGTCTTAAAATTTTCGGATAACGTTTGAATCATTAGGGACTTTTGTGTTATATGTATTTTTTTTATTATTTTTACAATTTTTAAAATCATTAAATTAAGAAAATAATATGTTCGTCATTGCAAAGTTAAATCGATCAGAAAAATTTACATCTGTCAAAAGGATCAAGCTAACTTGTACAGGGTATAGAGACATCGACCTAAAAAAAGATTAGTGAAAAAAATACAGATGCAAACTTAAAAGAACAATTTCATTGCCGTCGCACTTTTCGCCGCCAAAAATATATTAACGATGTCCTCAACAAAAGCGGAGATGTACTGCCAAAAAACTTTATTGTCATATCTGTTTTTTATTTTAGTATAAATCAAATGTGTGGTGTTAAAATGTAACAACAGCAGCTCGTCTAACCCTCGAGCGCGGTCTGGCGGGGCTGCCAAATCGTTCGGGCCGTTAAAATGCCGCCGTCTAGATGATGAGTAACAGTTAGTCGTTGGCATCCATCGTCTCGTTAGTTTCGATGCTGCCAAGTGTTGTGCGTACATATTTGGCAAAGTTTAGCTCCTCTCGCTTTACTATTTTAATAGCATGAGAAATACACATATGTTCGTCTTTTTCTTTGATGGCAATTAGCTATAACTATTATGTCAGTGTCAAATAAAATATAATAACATCAAGTATTTTGAAATATACTAGTCGCTAATAGTAGTTTATGAAGGTACGTTCTGATAAAATGGTGGCTATTCTACCAAAACCTTCTATGGACTTTTGCACTCAACTTAAAATGATTAATGGAGCCAGTTGATACTTTGCAGAAATCCATTACTATGTGGACAGTTAGAACTTTTACTTGGCTACTATCCGCAACAAGATAACAAAAACAGAAAAATAAAAATGTGTTTTCTACTGAAAGAAGTGGATTTACGGGGAACTCGAACTAAATCTTACCGAAACACGGCCGTCAGTAACTCTCCACCTCCCGATCACTATCAACAACACCAAACACACATCACCACTTTTCCACACTGCACACGACACGTGTTTCGCGTCACGAGGCATCATCAGGTTTAGTAGACTCTAAGGAAGACAACCGTTAAGTGAAACATACTTGATGTTATTATATTTTACTTGACACTGTTAAATCAATCGTTATGCAAGTTTAACATGATATAGATGTAGTTTAAGATGTAGGGCAGATAATAAAAACAAATGAAGTGGCAGATACCAAAACGATAATTTTAATAAGTTACAGCCTTCAGAACGATGCGAACGAAGAAAAAACTAGATCATATATTAATGTATATATACTCGTAAAAATTTGGCATGTCTCAGTTATCACGAAACTGAGAATCTATTGTACTACGACCACAGTACTGTAACTTTTCAAAATATATATTTAATAACAGTTGAATGTACATTACGTACAAATTCATACACACACGCACGCACACACACACACGCACACTTATTATTATGTTACTAGTAGTTTGTGACGTTACGTTTTGATAACATGGCGGCTATTCTACCATAATGACCTCCTATGGAATTTTGCACTCAACTTAAAAGGTAAATTTAAGATGACGTAGACGTACTTTAAGATGTAGGGCAGAGAATAAAAACAAATGAAGTGGCAGATACCAAAACGGTAATTTTAATAAGCTACGGCCTTCAGCACAGAGCGATGTGGTTTTCTTTTTTACTTCTGTAATCCTAGTCACGTCTTCAATAGCATAATGGGTAACGATCGTCGAATTTTCTGTTTCTTAGTTTTTCTTTGATGGTAATTTGCTAAAACTATTATACCATTGTCAAGTAAAATATAATAACAACAATACCTTGAAATGTACTAGTTAGCTTGTCACGTTACGTCTTCGATAAAATGGTGGCAATTCCACCAAAACCTTCTGTGGATTTTTTCAGTCAACTTAAAAAGTCACGATACACGCATTTATTTCATATCACTTCAATTATACACTTTAATCCAACTATATTGTATAATACGCCACCACAATTAAACAATATAACTGATAATAATATAAGATTATGAAAATGAAATGAAAACACAACGTCACTGATGTAAGTTGGCGGGAAAAGTTCCCTCATCTCCTTATTTGCACTCCGTTTTGTCTCTTTCCTTTCCTGTGATACCATTCTCATCATTCCAAGTCACAATACACGCACTTATTGCATATTACTTTTTTAATCAAACTATATTGTATATTATATTATTATATATACAATATAGTTTTTGTACATAGGATTATGAAAATTAAATAAAAACACAACGTCACCGATATAAATTGGCGGGAAAATTCCTACACATTTTTGTAGAAATATATCATCTTCGTCTTATTTATATCGATATAATAATCAACTTTGTTGGCTCGGTCACCTTGAGCAAATGGGAGAGGATCGGAGTGTAAACAGGGCGTATTTTTTGTCGACCAAGTTGTCGAAGGCCAGTTGGTCGACCCAGATATCGCTGAAGAGATCAGGTGGATGCTGACCTGCGAGAACTTCAAAGCAGCAATTGGCAAGAATTAGCGCAATACAGGGAAAGATGGAGGATTTCTCTTCTTCGGAGAGATCTGTGTGCAGTGGACTATCGCGGGCTGTTGATTGAGCATTTGCTAATATAATCAAAAATAACCTTTTAAGCTATCGATAATAAAGGCGAATTTTGAGCGCGTTATTGTAGTTTTACCATCTGACCGTGTCAAACTCGATCCAACATCGCAACATATGGCGGATGTGGTTTTTGTACGGGCTCCGGTGAGATTTACAAATTAACCATCCTTAAGGATAAATATGTTAGCGTTTGTATGTATTCATATTATGTTTGTAAAGGTTGTGGAGAAATAACCAAAAAAAGTTTGTCAATATTATAACCCACTTAAGTCTTTTATTGGATATTTATTTAACATCCCATATATGTCCTGGACATAGGCCTCCCCCATAGAGCGCCACCTAGCCCGATCTTCGGCCACACACATCCAGTTTCTGCCAGCCGCCCTGCGCAGATCGTCGCACCATCTAGCCGGGGGGCGTCCCACACTACGTTTACCGAGACGCGGTCTCCACTCCAGCACTCGTCTGCTCCAACGATCGTCGGATCTCCGACAGACGTGACCAGCCCATTGCCACTTAAGTTTGCTAATTCGAAAGGCTACGTCGGTGACTTTAGTTCTCTGGCGGATTTGTTCATTCCGAAACATATCTACCAGAGAAACTCCGAGCATAGCTCTCTGAGCGACTCTGAGCTTACTACTGCTAGACAGGGGCTTCCCCTTTCATGGAGGAACGGACCTTGATCACGCTCAAAAATAATGAAAATTTTTCCCACACACACACTTTCGCTTACGTAACTTTTTATTATATTATATTAAAGGACAACGCAAAGTATCATAATACATAAATAATTTAAAATATAACAAATTTGACAATAATTAATTTTGCAACTAACTACATTATCCACGTCTTAATTATATTTTTATTAATAAACTAAACGTAACAAAGGAACTAAATCATAATAAGGAAGAAAGAATGTAAAGAAAGAAGGAGAAAACTATTATCTTTATTAACGTTAATTTAGTTTTAAAATGAAGACTAAAGTACCTTAGGGATGAAAATGGTCTGAATAGTTTTATATTTCACTTCATTTCTTCTGAAACCCTAATTAAATTCCAGTCGTGCGGCTTCAACAGAGAAAGAGAAGGCGATATTAAGGTCTAATAATTGGAACGCGAGAGCCGACAGGTGTCCGCCAGGACAATGCGCCGGGCCAACGGTACTGTCACGGATTTTGTCATAGGGCTGGCACTTGAGAATTTGTTTTAATTTTTAGTAAAAAATTTTTCGTTTTAATTTTTCACAGCCCATATATATCCCACTGCTGAGCACGTACCTCCCCATTTCTGAAAGAAGAGGTTAGCCCACCACGCTTGTCCAATGCGGATTGACGGGGTTACCAGACTCGCAATAATACCTGTAGACCATACATATATTTATTCCCGCGACCATAACTCCGTGGGCGTCAATGGTCCCCCGACACTGAGCCAATGGGTAGTCGGAATCCATTTCATTTAAAAATGAACACTCAAACTTACGTTACTAAGATCCGCGAACACAAATCAGAAAAACAATATTGTGTGTTTGCGAAGAAATTCATAGGGAATTAGAAGTCAAATTCTTACGAGAAATTAACTAATGACCATTAACTCTGAAAGTAGTAACTTCTCTGAGCTAATCGTAAGATCGTACTTTTATTATTTTCACATTGCATTTTAACCAATACTTATGTATAAATCTTTATTTATATATTTCACAGTGGCATGTAGTCGTTTTGTTCCGAGCGTCTTAATAATACGCCTCTAGATGTCGCTGTGTTTTACGCGTTGAGTGTTGCATCGCGGTGGTTCGATGCTCTGCATTTTAGAAATAGTGCCTGTAATATACAAAACCGTATCCCCTTTATGCTTTTTTATGTATATAGTCGTGCGTATGGTTTTTTGTATTGGATTTCCAAACGAAATCCGTAGTTTGTAAATTCTTTAATTATATTATTAAATTTGTTTAAATAATTCATGTGCCAACCCTGCGATTCCGTATCACGTCTATGCTACAGTAAACCTTATCTATTGTGTAAAGGCAGATGTAACCAATACAAAGATGTGCTTTGTTGCCCAAATTGAGTCCCGAAAGTGGGTGCAAAATTAACAATATTGCCATTACTACGATAAAGAAATACGGCATCTTTAAACTGTTTTTATCTGAACAGATGCTCTTGTGAGCAGCTGTGGTACACAAAAACTACCTGCGCAGCTTTATTGACTGACAAACAATTTTTTATAGAACTCAGACCTCTTGACTTTTATTACGTTTTGTTTTAACTTTTATATTTCACAAGTGAGACTCCACTTTTATTTCAGCTATAAATCTTTTGAGGGCTTCTAGTTGAGATGTTATGTTTTTTGTGTATAAATTTAACGTTTTGGACCTTACTAAAATTTAAATTTGAATTTTTTACTTCTTCAACACATTTACGAGTATTGATTCCGCTGGTTTAGAAACTCTTAAGTATGTCTTGTCCATCTTACAAATCGACCACATCTCTCCAACAATAAACAATACCTGAGGCAAACCCACTGAATGTTGATTGGAGGGCAATCCCGTGAAAGCCCTTTTGGCAGTGCAATATTCTGCATCGGCTGAAGGTGCCCGAGGCAGCGTCTATGTGCCTTTTTCAACCCGATTATGTTAACTTTAGTCATGACCAGCTAGAGAATCCTGAAAAAT
This sequence comes from Baronia brevicornis, assembly GCA_031353405.1. Classification (NCBI taxonomy): domain Eukaryota; kingdom Metazoa; phylum Arthropoda; class Insecta; order Lepidoptera; family Papilionidae; genus Baronia; species Baronia brevicornis. The sequence continues at coordinate 127,755 of JASFAT010001625.1, forward strand.
GGTGAAATCGAAAGGATTTTCATTTTTCGGGATTCCCAAGCTGGTTTGATTGTTTTGGACAGATCTTTCAAAAAAAACTTCTTTCGGTGACCAGGAGTGTCTTCAACATGATTTTTTTATGAAATAGGAAAGCACACAAGCAGGCGTGTCACCTGAGAAATAAAAACCGAGATGCTATTCTAATCCGTCTGCCAAGCTTGAGGATGACGGTATTCTTAATTATGGCAAGCGTAGTTTCTGAGTTGGGGCCGTGAAGTCACTGTTGGACATTGAGATCTGTTAAGGCTTTTCTGATGACTTAAATGATTCATTTACTGAACTTCTCCATAAAAGAAGTGTACATTCAGGCACATCAGAATACATTCATGCTATATTCACGTCTTTATTTTTTAGGGTATGTGAATATTTTTCCCGTCAACATTACCAAGTCAAAAGTATCGCTCTCCAAGGACCTCGAGGAGCATCGAAGCTACAAAGTTAAATATGAATACTTTTGCCCAGCATCAGCTCTTTGTTCTGACACGCAGGCATTATTTAGATTATATATTTATATGACACCTGTCGTAGGTTGTTTGTAATAGATATCCGTTATTGTTCCTTTGCGTCTCTGAAAACATACCTTCCTTTTTTCTGAATTATTCCAATGTCGTATGCCTGCCTACTAGCAATATTGGATGTTAATGTGTGATGATTTTTATGAGAGAGAAAGGCAAACGATGCGTGTACCTGGCGAAAAACTACAGAAGCGTTGTCGGCATTTAAGATATGAGTAGGCTTGTTTTTCGAAGGTTTCAATGTCATATTGATTCAGAAACACCGAAGGCAGCTGGTTTCTTAGAGTGATAGTGACCTGGCCTTTCTTTAGAACTGCAGTGATTTGGTCAAACTGTTCTCTTTGGTCTTCTCATATCGATCCTTCCTTCAACATCCGCAACGTACATTTATTTTATCAGTCGTCTTTTATCTATCCTTCCGATGTATACACACATACACACACACACATATATATGCATAATACAATAGGACTATTAATAACTATCGAATCATTTAGCTAAACAGTATTACGCAGTCGTATGTAATATAATAGGTGCATATCGCACGCAATGCATAATGCAGATAAATTGATCCAGATATTGGACGGGCCCCACCTCAACACAATATGGCATTACACAAAAATGGGGTGGATATTAATAATTTTAACGAAAATATTCGATTTCGGTAATAAGTATACGACCTCGCCCTTGCGTTATTCAAACTACAGGATGTTATATATTATAAGTAGGTTAGCTTTTAAGTTTCTTCTTCTGTCCTGATTTTTTTATGGAATACGAAGGCAAACGAGTAGGCGTGCCAGCTGATGGAAAGCAATCAACGCCGTCCGTAGACACCCGCAGTGCTAGAAGCATTGCAAGTGTTGCTGGTTCTTAAAAAACATATAGGCTTGCTTATTTTCCTGCGTATCTTCAAACTATTTTAATAAACGGTTAGGCAAATAAAGGCCAGTTTAATAAGCATTGGTTGCCTTCGCGCCACACGCGATGTGATCGGCGTTTGCATAGGAATTACTCTTACCAGCGAATTGTGGCTGAGCGATAATTAAGTGAATGCAAGGTGAATCTCATTAATGGACGGTCCAGAGGAAATCGTAGTGTATGGAAGTCTGTTAACACCACTTGTATAAGTAAAAGTCTTTGTATGCACTTTATTTGTTATTATATTTCCATGTGGACAATTAGAACTTTTACTTAGCTAAGATCCTCGACAAGATTTGTCTTAGCTGAGTACGAATATTATTGTATTTATATAAATTAATATATTAATAATAAATATATTAAGTATGTATATATTAAATATATATTACAATATTAATAAATATATTAAGGAAAAATATATACAAATAAAATACATAGACCTCGCGCATCAGATTTCCGTCATCCGTCGATTCAACTGCCATTATACCCATAGTGGTCTCTGTGAATGGACTTATCGGTAAAAATTTGGACGCCCATCCAAGTTAGGTTTAGGTAAGTGGGTTAAATTCAAAATTCAAAAAACAGCCATATTTTCAACAGCTGTTGGAAATCTCTATGAAATCTGCCAAAATTAAACTTGTTTTAAAAAAATTCTGGCAAATCGTATTCTTCGACAGTGTGAACACTCTGTACAATCATTACCTTTTAAATCGATACAGAAACAATATTTGCAAAATCCACGGAGTCGGTAATCGCGAACCCGACATATTTATCGTTCGCCGGGGACCAATTCTGAGCGCTCATTGAATCCGCTAGCCTCCCCATTCCACTCGGACACATGGGGCTTTTATGGGTTCGGGAATTCATATAAATATTATTAATATTAAATAAAATTCTATTTATTTTTTAAGGCTGAGAACTCTTATGTAACGTTTATCCTAATACCATAAAAACTATTTATTTGTTTTATTTGGGGGGGGAGGGGATAAAGAAAGATCCTAATCAACATCTCCACTATATCAAATGTCAACTTAACAGCATTGAGGTTTAAAAACCTCTAAAAGTACTAGGGCAAAAGGCAAGGGGAAACCACTCCTACTATCTTCTCTCTCTCTAAGTCCTAAGTCCCCCGGGTGGGACATAGGGTAGACACGACGTTTCTCCATCTCGACCTATCGGAAGCCATATGCTCCACCTCGCCACAGTCTTCTGCACTTCAGCCGTCACATTGCTACCGTCTACTACGATCTCTCTTCATACAAGCTCGCCGGTAAAGAGTTCTTTTGACCTTTCTTAAGAAGTTTAGCAATTTGGTCAAGTTATGATTCTCAATTTATTAATCTTTATTCCACGTAATATAAAATTAATAAACTATATGTATTTTTTTATATATTCACGCCTATCCCCCGCAGGGGTTGGCAGAGACCCTAAAGCTCCGTCCGCTACCATTCATCGCAGCGAAACGGCTCTCCATTAGTCGCTTTTCGCCCTCGTGGGAATCAGGACGTGACGGGTGGCGAACCACGTCGCCGTCATTATCAACAAATTAGGTATATTAAATTCGTCTTAGTGAATCCCACGAGCCGCAAGGGAGGATGGAGGTCAGACCTCAGCAGAGCCCTGCATGCTGAGGTAAGGCACCATAGTACCCGGGGGAGCCCGATCCCGGGACAGTCGGCACGCTTGCGACTAGGCTCGCCCCTAGCCATGCATCCATTAGCACGGCAGACCGTGGATTGGCGGAGAGGTAAGGAAAGGATAGGAAAGAAAGGAAAGGGCAGGAAAGGAAATACGGATGCGGGAATCGAACGTGCGACCATTGACTCCGTGGGTGGAGGGCCGCGCCACTGAGCCAATCGGTCAATAAACTATATGAAGTGTTTCAAATGAGTTAAAACTACTATCTTCTTAATAGGACGAAAGACGTCGTTGTAAAGCTGTTTTGTATCAATTTGCACGACGCGCGAAGGTATTCAGTGATATTCGGTGATTTTAATCTTGTCGACTCAAAAGGGCGTCTAAATCTCGACGTTTCACTTCGGATTTGACGTATCGATCACGTCGTGAAAGTTTTTTAATTTTGAAACTTTGTCGCCTCCGGGGGGGCAATTTGTTCTTTTGCCAATGCAAATATTAAATCCCCGCTCGTTTTCGTTTGTATTAACTAATTTAATTTCGCTAATATCATATTAAAATTTAAGAGTTGGTTAATTCAGAATTAAGGTAGTGGTAGAGCCACGCTGCAGACGTTTACTTTGTCAAGAATGGCATATTATTTGTCTGTGACATGAATGGGCCGGCTCGCCCGGGGAATTCCGTACTCCCGCAGAAAACCGGCGTCTGAGTGGTAGCTTAGCTACCGCGCTTTATCCGGTCCCCCTCCCCCTCCCACAATGATACATTCCTTAAACGCCGGCAACGCTTCAGCACTGCCTGTGGTACTGCGGGTGTTTATGGGCGGCGTTGATTGATTTCCTTCTTCCGCTTGATTGAGGAGTAGACACTAGTGGGATTTTCAGGAAAAGTCTTTATAACCGAATCGGCTAGGATATTTTAATGGGGCCCTCGTTAACGCTTAAGGCTAAATTGAATGTATTTTTTGATTTTTATAAAAACATTGTTAAGAGAACGTCGTTTATATTAGAGTATACAATTTTGTCGACACAGTTTTAAGAAGTTCTGTATGGTTACCATCTTTAAAATCCAGAAAACAGGACAGAATACTCAAAATTTTACGTTTTGAGCTCTAAACCAGTTTTTACCGATTTCCTTAGAGAATAAATATTATATATATGGACAGTCAAAAGTTTTACTTAGCTAAGATCCGCGACAAGCAAAACAATAACAGAAAATTAATAATGTGTGTTTTTCTGCTGGATGAAGTGAATTTATTTGGAATTTAAACCAAAAACCGAAAATCGGCCATCAATTCTCCACCATACACAACACCAAACACACATTACCACTTTTCCATCTTGTAAACGACACGTGTTTCGCCCCAACACGAGGCATCTTCAGGTATAGTAGACTGTACGGAAGACAACCGAAAAGTCTTCAAAGTCAAAAAACCGAAAACCACTTTTCGGTTGTCTTCCGTAGAGTCTACTATACCTGAAGATGAAGAAAAGCACACATTATTAATTTTCTGTTATTGTTTTGCTTGTCGCGGATCTTAGCTAAGTAAAACTTTTGACTGTCCATATACAAACAAACAAACTTAACAAGTTAGTTAACCCGAACTTTGACTTTTTGCATCCATCCCTGCAAAGATCGTCGCTACATCTAGTAAGGACTGTCCCATGCTGTCTCCAAGACCATGCGGTCTCACTGAATCTTTTCACATTGAATTTACATGTGCATTTTTTTTTGTACTGACTTAAATGCTCCCTGAAATTTTTCTCCATACCTTTGATACTGGGATGAATCCAAGAAAACCATAACGTATGGCGTCACTATTCGGGACGTATAGGTGATTTGAATTTAAGCAGATTCCGCGATCAAAGTTACCAAATCCGAAACAATATTACGCTACACGTACCGACTGGCTGAGTATCCCGGAAACTTGCTTAAGTATTCAGTTCAAACTTTTACTTGTTCGACTTAAGTACTCAAAGAGATGTCTGTTTAAGTATTAACTTAGCTCGCTTAAAATATAAATAGGGGCTCGGCGAGAGCTCTCGGGGGGTATTTGCTGGAGTTCCACCGTTAATAATTCAGCCAGCTTGTTATACTGATTGCGTGTTACTTTACTTACGCACTTTTATATTCCGAAACTTCCACAAAGGGCAAGTTTATCTAAATTTATTTTAAGGAAATTTGGCTCGACCGACCGATTGGCTCAGTGGCTAGGCCCTCCGCCCGTGGTGTCAATGGTCGCGGGTTGGATTCCCGCATCGGAATAAATATATTTATGGATTTTAAATATTTATTCCGAGTCTGGTAACCCCCCCCCCCTTTCAGCATTTCCTTTCCTGCCCTTTCCTTTCTTCTTTATCCTTTCCCTTCCTCTCCGCCAATCCACGGTCTGCCGTGCCAATGGATGCGTGGCTAAGGGCGAGCTTAGTCGCAAGCGTGCTGACCGTCCCGAGATCGGACTCCCCCGGGCACTATGGTGCCTTACCTCAGCATGCAAGGCTCTGCTGAGGCTGACCTCCATCATCCCTTGCGGCTCGTGGGATTCACTAAGACGAATTTAATATACCTAATTTGTTGAAAATGACGGCGACGTGGTTCGCCACCCGTCACATCCTGATTCTCACGAGGGCGAGAAGCGACCAATGGAGAGCGGTTTCGCTGCGACGAATGGTAGCGGATGGAGCTTTATGGTCTCTGCCAACCCCTGCCCTTTCGAATTAGCAAACTATAGCGACAATGGACTGGTCACGATTTGCTAATTCGAAAGGGTATGCCGGTGACTTTAGTTCTCTGGCGGATTTGTTCATTCCAAATCAAATCTACCAGAGAAACTCCGAGCATAGCTCTCCCTATAACTCTCTGAAATTTTGAAGCAGACGGATTGTCAGCGTCCACGTTTCGGCTCCGTAAGTGAGTATAGGTAGGACACGCTGGGCGAAGACTTGTCTTCAGGCTCTGAGGTTTGGACGACGAAAAGACCTGACGAAGTTTCTTAAATACTGCCCAGCCTAGCTGAATCATTCTGTTGGCTTCTTTCTCGAAGTTGTCTCCGCCCAATTGCCTGACTTGCCCGAGGTAGATTTACTGCTGAACAACTTTGAGAGTTTTGCCATTGACGATGTCCGATTGTGGATCCAAATGATCGTTGAACATGACTTTAGTTTTATCAAAGTTCATGGTCAAACCGACACGTCGAGAGGATTTATTTAGGTTGTTCATCATCTCTTCCAGTTCCTGTAGATTCGATGTTAAAGCGCTGGTGTGAGATATATGTGAGATTATGGCAATGAATAATTATTAAAATAAAACTATAAGAGACGTTAATGCTTTGTAATATTTGTGACAATATAACAAGGCTGCGATAATTTGCTGGAATTTTTTGCCTATTTCTTGTAACGTAAGAAAGAGTATATACATCGCAATGATCGACCATTTCACGGCGCGGCTGTACTAACATACTTGTTTAAACACGATACAACTACGGTAAATGTAAATATGTAAGTCAAACGGAAAATATTCCACTGCGTTGCATATGACTAGGGCTGTCAACCTATTTCGACCTCTAAATAATATTAATACATTCGAAGAACAATGATAAGAATGTCTTACTTCCAATATAATTAATTAATAAATATATCAACAGAACCTACATACAAATTAATACAAAATATGCAATGAAAAGAAAGTGTATTTTTTATGGGATGGGAATGCAGACGAGTAGGCGTGTCACCTGATCGAAAGCAACCAACGCCGCCCATGGACATCCGCAGTGCCACAGGCAGTGCAGAAGCGTTGTCGGCAATTAAGGAAAGTGTCATTATGGGAGGGGGATGGGGAGGGGGAAAGTGGGGGCCTCCAGAACTCACTGGACGAAGCGCGGTAGCTACGCTACCAGTCAGACACCGGTTTTCTGCGGGAGTGTGGTACTTCCCCGGGTAAACCGGCCAATTCATGCTACAGACAAATAATGTGCCATTTTTGACAAAGTATTCGTCTGCAGCGTGGCTCTACCACTAGTAAAAATTTAAAAAAGTTGACCATATCATATATAGATAAATGGAAACGTGATTGACAATGGGCTGGTCATGTTTGTCGGAGATCCACAAGTTCATTTCATCCAAAAGTTTCATCCCCACCATCTGGATAAATGGTGATTCAGTACGGTGCGTGTTTCCACACACCACCACTCTGCGGTGTCGCGGCTGTACATGGGCGGCGTTGATTGCTTTCCATCAGGCGACACGTTTGCTCGTTTGCCCTCCTATTCCATATAAAAAAAACATATCGTAAAATAAACAGTTTGTACTATCAACCCTATGTAATTCAAATGCAATATTTTAACAGTTGCACTGCAATCATCGATCACACAAGTACAGTTATTTAATCGGACTTAAATTTATCGCAAACGATACTTAATATAATAAAATACGTGACACAGTTTTTAATGTACGTAATATCCGGACAAATGAAGGTCAAATAATTCTTAGATGTATGTATTTGCGAATTAATAAAAAAATGAAGAAAAATGGACTTTTATATAATACATGGTACAGTTCTTAATATTCGTAATATCTGGACAAATGGAGGTCAAAGAATGCTGAGATATACTTACGAACTAATAAAAAAGTGAAAAAGCAACTTATGGCTCACATCATCCACCTAATTTTGATTGATGACTGATTTTCTTTCGTAGTTTCAGAATTTTGTATATACTTTTTTTATGGGATAGGAAGGCAAACGAGCAAGCGTGTCACCTGATGGAAAGCAATCAGCGCTGCCTATAAAAATCCTCAGTGCCATAGGCAGTGCAGAAGCGTTGCTGACCTTTAAAACAAGTGTCATTATCGTAGGCGGAGAGGGGTTGGGCCTCCGGAACTCAACCGCTCACCGGACGAAGCGCGGTAGCTAAGCTACTACTCAGACGCCGGTTTTCTACGGGAGTGTGATACTTCCCCGGGCGAGCCGGCCCATTCATGCCACAGACAAATAATATGTCATTCTCGACAAAGTATTCGTCTGCAGATTGGCTCTACCACTACTTCTTACTTTAGGTGTGAAAAAGGTTTATTTTTTGAGGTAAATACAAAATATTCCATCGAATACTTTAAAAGATCATCAATTAGATAGCACCAAAAGTGAGATGTGAGGAAAGAATGTGTTTTTACAGTTAAGTAAATCAAAGTAAGTTTGAGTGTCTATTTGTATAATGGTTTGTCCGCAAAGTAACGCTTGACTTCATTAATTATTGTTACGAATTATGATAATTAGGCCGATGATATGTCACCTTGTCTGTATATCAAATCATGTGAGAGGCAAACGAGTCTCTGACGAGTCTCTGACGCATATCTATCTGGCTTAGGTCTTCTTTGCAACCATAGCTAAGGCCACAACAGTAACCGTAGTGTGGTACACTAAGCGGTCACGACTTCAGCGCCCCAACGATTCTTGGTTTTCGGTGTGACTTTTGTTGGTAATGTTAACATGAGTTTTCTTTTGTTTCAGGTTCATTGTTCGTAAATTACTTAGTGTGGTAAAACTATAATGTGCTAGTGCATGATGCCGCCGCAGCGGCGCTGTGATCGTGTCACGTGATTGCGGATGAAAATGGCGGACTCAAGTCCCGCCAATTCTATCATCGAGGGCACCGTGAAATTTCGCGACGGGAAAAAGGTAAAATACATTGTTTTTCACCAATACCGTGTTGGAATTATTCAATCTTTTCAAATAAATAGTATTATATATGTACATAATCATCATTAAAATGCATATTTTTTTGCATTTATTTATTTTTTTATAAATATTACAATTTATTACCTAAACAACAATATGGGCTATTGGCTTAGTGGCGTCTACGGAATCAATGGTTGCGGGTGCATCGGGATAAATATATGTTTATATGGCGTTCAGGTATTTATTAACCAGACTCAGGTTACCCTACCAATCTGGATTGGACAAGCGTAGTGATTAATTCCCGTTCCTCCAGAAATGAGGAGGCCCGTGCTCAGCACTGGGATATAAAAGACCTGAACACAATATTAGCTTTCATTATTTAACTAATTCTTTGCCAAGTCGAACTGTCGCTAAAACCAATGTTTTGCCTAAATATTGATAGATATATTATCAAACAATATTTATTACATTATTAATACGCAAATAACTAGTTTGTTTAATGTAACATTTATAGTACACGTGCCGTGAAGGTCATGTTAAACGTGTACCATAAATGGTACACGCGGCACGGAATGTAAAATACGGAATAAACAAATAATTGACATTTTATCTTTAATACAGCTAATTGATTACGTTTATGAAAATGCGAGAAGCCTTGTCTGGTCCCATTCAATAAAAATTTTTACGCTTTTCCATTTTCTGCTCTCTCACATAGCAATATAGAGCTAATGTTATCTGTGTTTTGTCATTAACTTCGGTGTCAAATGATAATTTGAACGATCGATTATCATCTAATATGATTAAATATAACATTAAGATAACACTAATGAGGTGAAAAGATATGTTGTTGTTTCTGATTAGTGAAATTGAATTTTTCTTCTCGGGGCAAAAATTTATTTAGATTGAGAAATATATAACAACTTTCCTCGAATGTAGCACATTTAGTCAAATGTTTATGTATAAGAACCAATCTGTAAGCGTAAACGGTCTCTATTAATTCAGGGGAAGACCACAATCTCAAAGACCTAGTGGTAGACCTAGAGCCACGCTGCAGACGAATATTTTGTCAAGACTCGCATATTATTTGTCTGTAGCATGAATGGGACGGCTCGTCCGGGGTAGTACTACACTACACTCTTCATATTATTAAAAATTTATTCGATACATCAAATCGATTCATGTCCTCAAGTGAAAGTGAGTATAAATTTTTTCATTAACCCGATGTATTTATAGATGTTTTCAAGCGATAATATTGTATTTTAACAGAATTTTCGTTGTAATTCATATTTTATAATAAGAATACGGTAATGCTCGTTAAAATATTTTTTAGCAGAAGAAGCATGAAAGCAGACTGAATGCGGTGGAAATGAGAGCATTAAGAAGTATGTGTGGTGTAATCTTGAATGATAGAATAAGAAATGAAGATATAAGAGAGCAATGTGGTGTAAAAGAAGGTGTTGTGACAAAAGTAGAAAAGGGGATGCTTGGATGGTTGGGGCACATAGAGAGGATGGATGAAAGACGACTGGTGAAAGAAATTTACCTTGCGAATGTGGATGGAAGGGCCGGAAGAGGAAGACCACGAAAAACATACCTTGAACAAATTGGTGAACTTTTTAAGAAAGGCCAGGTCAAGAGTACCCTCAACCGGCGGGCTTGCATGAGGAGAATAATGAGTGTGGAGGAAGCAAGGGAAGTATGCCGAGATCGTAGCAGATGGAAATCTGTGGTCTCTGCCTACCCCTACGGGAGACAGGCGCGACTATATGTATGTATGTATGTATATCAGTGACTAAAGGAAGACAATGTTGTGAGGATATTATTTCTGGTGACAGAGTAAATAGTAGGGTCTGCGTTTGTGATATGACGACATGCATCTTCATTACCAGATCTCGAATGCATCTCATATTTCAAAGCGTATTGTATGTATAGTGAATAGTATTCTAGGTACAATATGCTTTAATCTATTGTATAAAGCATAGATGTCACCAGCCATATTTTATTGTCACTGAGAACACATCGGTTCCGAATGACGTTACTCATTGTCATTTGTGAGCGTCGAAGCTTCAATATATTAAAAAAAAACTTTACAATTATATTTGAAACCACATAGTTCAAATATAATTGTAAGATTTTTGTGATTTGTGCAACGAAAATCTCTTCATCCTAGAGTAATATTCAAAAGGAACAAACATCGCTATGCGACAAACAGCCTGCGGCTGTTCACTGCTGCACCAAAGCCTCTCCCAAGACGCGTAACCTAGCCCGACCTTCGGCTTCACGCATCCAGTTTCTGCCAGCCGCCATGCGCAGATCGCGCACCATCTAGCTGTGGGAGCGTTTCACTCCACGTTTGTCGAGACGCGGTATCCACTCCAGCATTCGTCTGCTCCAACGATTGTGGGATCTTCGACCATTGCCCACGTTTGCTAATTCGAAAGACTATGTCGGTGACTTTAGTAAAGTTTATATAGTCACAAGTTTATATAGCTGAAGGTTAGACTAAGTGGCGCGCTTTGGATGAGGCCTATGTCCAGCTGTGGACTGCCGTGGGCTGATATTGACTTCGACTACGAGCTTTACAAGAACGGTTTACAAGAATTATAGTAACAACAAAAACATCGCTAGTCTTTTTCAACAAAAATATCATATGTACACATATGTAACATATGTGCTACAGCACATTTGCGATTATATATGTAAGTTACGTGTTTGTGTGACAGCTCATAAAATACACGTGTACACCGGCTGTCACTATTCAACACGTGTATTTTGTGACGCGTCACGTGCGTAACAGCCTCGCAATAAAAATCATTTATTTGCCCGCGTCATATGAGTTTTCTTTGACTGTACCTGATTTGTGATTTGCGTTTTGAATTCACATCAAGTAACATTAGTTTGTGCTGGATGGTATTTTGGCGTGTCGATTATGTCAAAATTCAATCTTTCATGAAAAGCAATTAATGCCGCCCATATCAGACGACCAATTGGATCAGCGGGCTCCTCCGCCCGCGGAGTCAATGGTCGCGGGTTCGATCCCCGCATCATAATAAATATATGTTAGGATTACAAATATTTATTCCGAGTCTGGTAACCCCGCCAATCCGCATTTGACAAGTGTGGTGGGCTTAACGCCCGTTTCTCCAGAAATGGAGAGTCCCGTGCTCAGCAGTGAGACATATATCGGCTGTTAAAAAAAGAATGACATCTGCAATACCATGGGCATTGTAAATGCGTTAGCGACCTTTGAGATTCTTACCTCTTAGCTTGGTAGACTTGTTTTTTGATGGTTCCAGTGTCGTGTCTATTCGGAATTACCCCCGATCGAATCGACCCCAAGATCCTTGACTCCGAAAGCGGTATTTTACAAATGATCCATTTAGGAGCCTTTCATAAATTACGTCGCACGGTAAAAGAGAGGAAGGGGATCAACAAAGTGTAACATCGAATGACGATAGAGCAGAAGGCTCCAAACTTTTATGACACCATATACATAAATTTGTAGTGCTAAAACTAAACTCAAAACTCCGCGTGTGACAAAGACTGACTAAAAATTATTATATACGTAATTTATGGATGACCCATTAGGACGACGAATAATAAATGGTATTACATATACACCGTGACTTTTTAATTACCCGAGAAAACTAAAATTCGCGATTGTAAAAATATGTATGTCAGTAAGTAACATTCAAATATTATAGCGTTCATACAAAAATATTGTTTTATGGGACTTCAAAGAAATCCTGTAAATATTACGCGACCAAATTAGGTTGGTTTGGATGCAGTTCATATTGGAATGATAATGATGTCTATTTGAATTAGCAAGATTTTTTATATTTAAATATTTCATAAAAATAAAATTTTTTTCTTCGCCAAATTTAATGTATATCGATAACTGAATATATTACTTAATTTTCTCGGGTAATTAAAAAGTCCTGGTTAAAAGTCTTAGGTTGTTTCTGTGATATAATAGAATTAATGTTACATTCACATATAACTGAATAAATATAATACTATATCTAGAAATAACCTTATATCACCGTATATGTGCATAAAAAATATATCTTAAGCACTTGTGATGTAGATAAAATTAGCGTAAACAGTTCAATAGAAAGTACTTATAGTTATCCTTGAAATTATCGCGTCTCACGATTCTTGGCACATGATCACTTTATCATACAAATCAAAAAACTCCTTGTTAAAATCAAACGTTTAACGTACAATGGACTGTATTGTAATGGATTAAAGTTTATAATTTGTTTTACATTGTGACGTATTAAATGAACGATTTGCATGAAATATAAACCAATGTCGTAAGTTTTAAATGTCATTTTGCAGTCTATTCAATTTGTGCCTCTGTGCAAATATTGAAACAATACAGCTGTCTAGAATAAAAGAATCTGTACCACTTATAAAAGTTTTAAAATAATCTTACAGTTTATTTTGCCCTAAAATACGTCAGCAATGATTTCTTTATGATAACAGTCAAAGTTAAACTATGGACCATCATCTGAGGCCACTCAGATCAAGACGTTTTTTTTTAATGTGATAAGGAGGCAAACCAGGAAGTGTGTCGCCTAATGAAAAGCAATAAACGCCGTACATATAATTTTTTATTTTTCCTTTGGCCCTACCACTCGGTGTATCTACTACGGCTACCTCTGTTTAGGACAACGCGCATCGAATCCGTTTTTTTCTTTAGAATTGCCAGGTATTCCTGGATGCAGTCCTTCTACCGCTTGCTGGGTAGCGGTAGACCCAGCAAGCGGTAGAAGGACTGCATCCAGGAATACCTCTAGGTCTTTTCTGCTGGGGTGTCCAGTTATTAATGATTTTAGATGATCCAAAATCCGCTATTCTCTCGACATGGCCTGCCCATCGCAGCCTTTGCGCCTTGCAAAATCGAACAATGGTTTCATTGTCTATCAGGAGATTCGGTTTGTGGTTGTACACCGTACTAGACATCAGTAATACCATAGACATTAGAGCGTTGACAGCTTGTAATATGAGCAGCAAGCCTACTCATATACAATATTTAGAATAGAATAGAATAGAAAAACTTTATTTATGACACCTTTTTTTACAATAACTAAAATTAAATCCTTAATAATATTATATATACAATAAAAAAAAATACACAAAACAAAAAGAAAATAATTTTAACCTAACGAGTGTCATAAAATGGTTCTTGCTCAGCATATGCCGGGCGCTCTATTCGAGCATCCGGCGCTGGTTTTCAGTAAGAACCAACGTGGTTAGATCGTAGGAAGGATTTTTTTAAAAAGCTGTTTCTTTTACAGGATTAATTCGAGGTTGCTATTTTCAAATATATTGTCATAAAATGGTTCTTGCTCAGCATATGCATATATTTATGAATGTTCCAGTGTAGTTTGGTTCGAAATTACCGCTGACGGTACCTGGTTCCATAGAGTGGTGGTACGAGGAATGAAGTTTCGGGAAAAACGTATCGTTGGTACGGCACGCTTGCGACTAAGCGTGCCCCTAGCCACGCATCCATTAGCTCGGCAGACCGTGGATTGGCGGAGAGGAAGGGAAAAGGATATAGAAGAAAGGAAATGCGAATTTGGGGGGTTACCATACGCGGAATAAATATTTATAAATCCACGCCTATATTTATTCCGATGCGGATATCGAATCCGCGATCATTGACTCTGCGAACGGAAGGCCCCGCCGCTGAGCCAATTGTTCTTTCTATCAAGTGACATGTTTGCTTGAGCGTCCTATCCTACAAAAAAAATTGAGTACCTTCTAATTAAATAAAGTCATTCAGTGGACATTTATAAATCATTTGATTTATGTTCAAACATAAAAGCCACACCAGCTCGCTATTACCTTGTTCATATTTCCTTGAATAGATTGCATTAAGAAGCAATTCAAGCAATGCACGTAAACATCCAAAAACCGCACAGGTTGCAATCTCTTGCACTACAAATTACCAGTCATTTACAACTTTAACGCCCTAACTACAGTGTTTATGATCGCTTGAACGGTTTATATTTGACAGGTCTATTCTATGTTGTGCAGATACATTCCATTTGCTTATCTGACATGATAATATATCGACATTCAGAAATATGCCACCTATAGATAACGAAGTATATTTTTGTTATACATACGTATCAAAAGTAGTTAGAATTCTGGTAACATTATACCGTTAGATTTTCTTAGTAATTCTCGGTACAGAATAAGGTATACATTCACCCACTGTTATAACAATACTTCTCAGTAAGATATGTTAGTTACATTTTGTTGACGATTGATTTTTGACTAAAGACTTAAGATTATTAATGGAGTCAGGCGTTACTTTGCGGAAATCCATCACTATATGGACAGTCAAAAGTTTTTTTTAGTATTTAAGTGTTATTCTGTGTTCTTTCCATTCTAATGTATGTTTCGGAAAGTTAGATATTAAAAAAAATCTAAGTAGTAAATGGAGAGCATTTGAAACATGAATGTACCGGAGAATGCTTAAAATTTTTATTAATGGACAAATAGAATTGCAAATGAAAGAGCAATAGCTCAGTCAGTGAGCCTGGCCTTACGATCTCAACGGCGCGAGTTCGTATCTCCAATGGAGTATTGATGTGAACCATATACTAGCACAAGCATTATTAGCTTAGTTGGAATGGTTAACAAGAATTCTAGTAATATTAAAAACATTGCTAGTCTTCTTTAAAAACAAAGAGCCATTATTGAAGGTAGAAGAGGCCGCGACTATTGGACCAGACTCGCATGACTGAGGATAAAATACAGACAAACGGTCGCCGAAATCCGGGATGGAGTTGGCACATGAAGGAGAAGTTTTATACGTTATTGTTATCACAAATATTTTTTTAACCTTTTTTGCGAACCTTTCAGTTATTTTTACCAGATCTTTAAGATAAAAATACTGTTCATCAACCAGGAAAAACTCATCACCGGCACGGCTTAAAGACAATGATATGATTACCGTATTCTATATTTATCTGTTTGCTTTTTGATTACATCAATATGTTTTTGTTGACTTTTGTTCCATTTTTCTTTATTTACAATCTTAAAGGAATGTGTTATATAAAATTATTTCTTAATTCTCGCCTAAGTTATTAAAGGAAATATTATGTTGGATTTCATGGTTCAAGAACTACCTGTACAAGCCACGCATTGTATGCTAGTCAGTCTGTATGAGAGTTTTTTTAAGTACGCAGAATGGAAAAAAATTTGCATACTAACCTCGACGAAAACGTAACACTTCTGTTAACCGAATAGCGATCCTCTGTTCTTTACCGCTCGTTTCTTTTTAAGTTATCATTACGTTTTACTATGATGTATACGAAATAATTATATAAAATTGTCCGTCGGACGCCATTACTCATAGAGGATTGATAGTATCTATGCAAACAAGTGACTCACTCTAGTTTCCGGTTGATTATTGAATTTAATATCGCGAAATATGCACGCACTTCCGCCTCGTAACGAAGTTTGTTATTTTCCAGTGACCAAATCAACCTTGGCTCCAATCTTTGACGACGCCACTAAGTCGGGGCCCTCCGGCCGCGGAATCAATGGTCGCGGGTTCGATCCCTGCATCGAAATAAATATTTATTCCGAGTCTGGTAACCTCGCCAATTCGCATTGGACATGCGTGGTGGGTTTAACGTACATTCCTCCAGAAATGGAGAGTTCCGTGCTCAACAGTGGGACATATATATGTGCTGTTTAAAAAACAGGCAAACAGGTCACCTATCGAGTGGTAAATCATCACCGCCGCCCATTGACATCCGCATCACACTTGCGTTGCCGGCTTTTTATGAATACATACGCTCGTCTCTTGAAAGCCCCTATATTGTATTTAAGTGGGAACACCGTAGGTGGTAAATCGTTCTACATTTGCATCTGTTCGTGGTGGAAAATTTCTACTTCCGTCGTAAACACACAATATAATTTTTCTGATTTGATTTCTGAATTTACTTAACTAAGATCCGCTTAAAAAACTTACCGAAAATCGGCCATCAATTCTATCACTGGTGGGTGGAGAATTGATGGCCGGTTTTTGGTAAGTTTTTAGTTTAAGTTCCAAATAAATCCACTTAACCCAACGGAAAAACATACATTATTAATTTTCTGTTATTGTTTTGCTTGTCGCGCATCTTAGCTAAGTAAAACTTTTGACTGTCCATATAATGATGGATTTCCGCAAAGTAACGCCTGACTCCATTAATAAGTAGAACATAATTTTTAATGTATTTATCAACTCAAATAAAATTACACTCCCCGTGTCTACACTACGCTGGTTGCAATGGTCAACAACAACATCGTTTAAACATGTTAAATGGCGTACATTTGAGTCATTACCGTGGTGCCGCCATGTTTTAACATTAATTAAAAGTTGCCAGTGTGACCGCGATCAATCCACGGCTGGAACACTGGTACTTTTAACCAATCAATTCTGTGGCTGCGTTCATATATAAAGTTTTAACGGACTAGTGGACACATTTATATATATATATATATATATATATATATATATATATATATATATATATATATATATATATATATATATATATATATATATATATATATATATATATATATATATATATATGTGTGTGTGTGCGTGTGTGTGTGTAACGTTGCTACGTTGCAGACGAATACTTCCTCGAGATTAGCTCATTATTTGTCTGTGGCATGAATGGGCCGCCTCGCCCGAGGAAGTAACACACTCCCGCAGAAGACCGGCGTGTGGGTGATAGCCTAGTTACCGCAGTTCGTCCGGTAAGCGATTGAGTTCCGGAGGCCCAAAACTCCGCCTGAAAATAAATAATAACCTACAAACAGATTTGAGCACCACCTGCCGAGTCCAATTGTGAATCTAAACCATCCAGGGGAGTATAGAGTACAGTATGTGTATTTTTGTGTATGTGTATTTTTGTACTGTATGTGTATTTATGTGTATGTGTATATGAGTATGAGTGGTTATATATATGAACGTATGTGTATGTACGAGTGTGTCAGTATGAATGTCGTCACTGGGGTCCGCGTTCTGACGCCGTTGGTTCTTGCTGAAAACCAGCGCCGGGTGCTCCAATAGTGCGCCCGGCATATGCTGAGCAAGAATCATTTTATGACACTCGTTAGATTAAAATTATTTTCTTTTTGTTTTGTGTATTTATTTGTATATATAGTATTATTAAGGATTTAATTTGAGTTATTGTAAAAAAAACAAGGTGTCATAAATGAAGTTTTTCTATTCTATTCTATAATATAGATGTGTTATATATGTTTTTTTTTTATATGGATTGGAAATCAAACGAGCATGCGTTATGGAAAGCAATCAACGCCGCCCATCGACATTCGCAGTTCCATAGGCATTGCAAAAGCGTTACTGGCCTTTCAATATATATAAGATTAGATATGAGTTAACTAAATTTGAGTTCTACCCGTATACTTGTTAGTCAATTTTGATATTTCCATTCGAAAAGAAACCTTAACAAGACCTTTCAAGGTTCACAACTCCCATCGTATTTAATGAGCGTCACTGGGCTTTCCCGTGATTAGTGAAAATTAAAAAGAATAATTCAAATCCATTAAATTTAATCTCAAACGTTTAATGTCGAAGGCTTTTCGTTTTAATGATTATAACATGTTTTAGCGGAAATATTACAGCCAATTTAAATTATTTTTTGAGTTAGCAAAGTTCAAAGTCTTCAGTCAGCCAGTCACAGGGCTATGTTAGGAGTTCTTAATAAAGGTCAAGTCCTAAGTACCCTTAACCAGCGTGAAGGAAGTAGAAAGGAATAGAACCATCCTACGGCACTAATAATAGGTTATTAATGGAGTCAGGCGTTACTTTGCGGAAATCCATCACTATGTGGACAGTCAAAAGTTTTACTTACCTAAGATCCGCGACAAGCGAAACAATAATAGAAAATTAATAATGTTTGTTTTCCCGCTGGATGAAGTGGATTTATTTGGAACTTAAACCAAAATACACCAACCACTATACACAACACTAAACACACACTACCACTTTTCCACCTTGTAAACGACACGTGTTTCGCCCCAACACGAGGCATCTTCAGGTATAGTTGACTCTACGGAAGACAACCGAAAAGTGACTTTTCGGTTGACTTTTGACTGTCCACTTAGCAAAGCCGTCGTCGTCAGTCAGAGGGCTATTGAGAGGGCTATGCTCAGAGTTCTTAATAAAGGTCAGGTCAAAAGTACCCTTAACCGGCGTGAAGGAAGTAGAAAGGAACATAACCATCGTACGGCACTAAAAGGTCCACTCGACTAGGGAAGTATCTCAACAAACTTATATATATATATATATATATATATATATATATATATATATATATATATATATATCCCCCACAGGGGTTGACAGAGACCACAGAGCTCCATCCGCTACCATTCATCGCAGCGAAACGGTTCTCCATTGGTCGCTTCTCGCCCTCGTGAGAATCAGGACGTGACGGGTGGCGAACCACGTCGCCGTCATTTTTCAACAAGTTACGTATATTACAAACATCCCCTCTCTTAACTTCTAATTTACCCTTAGATAGACAACGCATCTAAAATCCCTTTGTTTTTGAAGATCTCCATAGCTGACCTTTTTTATAAAAATTGTACAAAAATAAATTATATCTATGTCGAAAATTCCACCTACTCGTAATTACAGGCTCGTTTTATCCTTAAGCACTGTTTCGACTTTGAACGTGATATAAGAAATACGTATTGTTTCAAAAGTCATTATTTCTGTCTGTCTTGTTACGTACCACCGGTGGACCGTGTCAGCTCTAGACGTTGTGTAATCTATATCATCTTAAGAAACATTCGCATTGTTTTTTCTCCATGTGACCGGCATACCATGAAATATGAAATTTTATTGAATGTCTAATTTTAAAGAAATTATACGAAATATATGAATTTGTGAGATCTTGTCTTAGATTATATCAAATATATTTCAAACTATAGTCACTGACTGTAACCACACTGCTTTTTTCATAAAATATTTTTGCATATTATTTGTAAATGTAGATTGATAACATCTTCATTAGATATAGTGCAATTATGGCGTTGGCCGGGTCTATCCAGACTACAATAGACTACAAAAGACTGATATTATAATAATGATTTTATGTTATTATAATCCTCTTAATCTTCGAATTCGACCAGCTCGTTTCCGCATGCCATATAATACGTATCATTTAGAAAAATCCCACAATTTGCTTTTTAATTATAATTTTCTCACTACATAAAAAAGCATTTATCAAACACACCTCTAACCGTTATTGGTTGGCTGTTAAATATGACGATCCCATCGCCGCTAGTTTCTTGATTAATATTCTTAATTATCACTTTAGTTTTCTGGAATAGTAGTTCAAAAGTGGACATTTCGTTATTATACCAAACAACAGATACTGTCAGCGGCGTTTGGAAAAAATATACGTATTTGTATAATAGATGTAAATCGAAGTACGGTTATATTTCTTATTTTTTCCGGTTATCCGATATTTATTACATCATTGGCTCTATTCACGAATCGAGTTTCTGGTACGACCTGCATTGCTTATTTAGTTACAGTTAAAATACATACCTACATGTCACGTCACCCAAATGATACAGTAAAGCGTACATCTATCATAAAATTAATTAAAAATTTTTGCTAAAATCCACGAACACAAATCAGAAAAATAATATTGTGTGTTTGTCAAGAAGTTTATATATAGAAAAGACCATTATCAAATCCTTCAACACCTTGCCATGGTCACTAACATATAAACACAGGACAACCTTATATAACCTTAGAGTCTATTACACCTGAGGATACCTCGTCTTGAGGCGAAACACGCTGTGTTTATACTAAAAAATGGTATTACGTGTTTGAAGTTGTCAATGTTAGTGATCGTGACGAGGTGTTAGAGGATTTGCTGACAGCACTATATCTAGTAATTCTATATAAATTTCTTTGCAAACACACAATACAATTTTTCTGATTTATGTTCATGGATCTTAGCAAAGTGAGTTTGACCATCCATCTGTATAATGAATTTTCGCAAAGTAACGCCTGACTACATCAATTATCACAGTCCATTATAAAGACGGACTGTCACACTTACTTTGCTAAGTTTGAGTGTCCATCTGTATAATGAATTTTTGCAAAGTAACGCTTGATTTCATCAATTATCGCAGTCCATTATAAAGACGGACTATCACACTTACTTTGCTAAGTTTGACTGTCCATCTGTATAATGAATTTTTGCAAAGTAACGCTTGATTTCATAAATTATCACAGTCCATTATAAAGACGGACTGTCACACTTACTTTGCTAAGTTTGACTGTCCATCTGTATAATGAATTGTTGCAAAGTAACGCCTGACTTCATCAATTATCACAGTACAATATAAAGACGGACTATTAAACTTTGCTAAGTTTGACTGTCCATTTTTATTTTTTATATCGTATTATTAAGGCACTTCTGCAAAGTGACGCCTAACTCAATCAGTTACTAAATTAATTAGTACACATATTATTTTAAATAAATACACAATTTAGGACAGCATATCTGCTGGTCATCGATCAGTTACACAATCAGGGCCAAGGCAGGGTTTGGTAACGCGTCTGTTATCAGTGATGGCATTCATCTCGTGGCGCAGAACAAATGGCCTTATGGGTCGTTAATCTCCATTATAGCCCACACAGTTGTTTGAATTGGGAGAAGATTGCGTCTTCGGGATAACTTCAGTAGTAGTATTTCGAAGTTAATAAACATCCAAATATGTACTGGTAACGAATCGATACTAGTTATTTAATATTTTAAAGTTTAAACGACGACGACCGATTGGCTCGGTGGCGCGGCCCTCCGCCCACGGAGTCATTTGTCGTGGGTTCGATCCCCGCATCGGAATAAATATATATATATATATATATATATATATATATATATATATATATATATATATATATATATATATATATATATATATATATATATTTATTCCGTATAAATATATATATATATATATATATATATATATATATATATATATATATATATATATTATAAGGATTTATATAACCCCCCCCCAATCCGAATTTCCTTTCCTGCCCTTTCCTTTCTTCTCTATCCTTTCCCTTCCTTTCCGCCAATCCACGGTCTGCCGTGCCAATGGATGCGTGGCTAGGGGCGAGCCTAGTCAAAAGCGTGCCGACTGTCCCGGGATCGGGCTCCCCTGGGTACTATGGTGCCTTACCTCACGAGGGCGAAAAGCGACTAATGAAGAGCCGTTTCGCTGCGATGAATGGTAGCGGATGGAGCTCTGTGGTCTCTGCCAACCCCTGCGGGGGTAAAATAGGCGTGAATATATATAAAAAAAATTCACTTTGAACCACGTCAAGTCCTATCCTCACACACATCCTATGTCGTTTATAATACATAAATATGAAAAATTTTATAACATAGTTATACAAGGCGAGTGAAAGCTGGTAATCAGGATAATGGAGCCCTGCACTCTATTATGAAAAGTCAGAATGTGTCTAAAACGGCCCGACTGGCGGTTCATTAGGGGGTGCTTGTTTCGACTCTGATATACGGTAGTGACAGTTGGGTTTGGCAGAAGAGTTATGAAAGCAGTCTAAATGCGGTAAAAATAAGAGCATTAAGAAGTATGTGGGGTGTAACTTTGAATGATAGAATAAGAAATGAAGATAAAAGAGAGCGATAGTCATATCGCTTACGTCAGTAAAAGAAGGTATTGTGACAAAAATTGAGAAAGGGATGCTTAGATGGTTTGGGCACATAGAGAGGATGGATGAGAGACGACTGGCAAAAGAAATTTACGTCGCGAATGTGGATGGAAGGGTCGATAGGGGAAAACCACGGAAGATATATCTTGACCAAATTCCTAGTTTCTAAGAAAGGGTAGGTGAAATTACCCTTAACCGGCGAGCTAGCATGTGGAGAGTAATGCGTGTGGAGGCAGCAAGGAAAGTATGCCGGGATCGTAGCAGATGGTGATCTGTGGTCTCTGCCTACCCCTACGGGAAGCAAGCGTGACGATATATTATAAGATGATATGTGATGAATTATACAATACATATATAGAAATTGGAATATATATTTTTTTGTACAAACTTGGCACATAGGTGTACTTAATGGCGCAAGGCATTCTCCACCAGTCGACATAAACATGTAAATCAAACCTTCTGAAATCATTTCAACATTTACCAATTAGATATAATAATATAGAGAAATATAAGATTTCGAAACGTAGCATGGCTCTACCATTATTTTTGTTAAATATTGTAATAAGGCGATACCAGTTGAATTACTTTTCTTACATTACGTTACATTGTATGTGTGTTTGTGTGTATAAATATAATAAAAGGCGACTGATAGATTGGATGCGTGAGCCGGACTTGACCGTATCAGACTAGATAGCACATCTCTTGGATATAGGAAGAAAGAAAATAAAACTTTATCGAATAACCCACAAAGCAGCACAGAAACAGTAAACAAAGAATATACATATAAAATAAGATAAAAAATTATATAAAAATATTTTTTTATGATTATAATACTGGCTACTATACTGTATGTATGAAAGAAAAAGAACAAAAATAAAGACTAAAATTATAGCAAACAAATAATAAAACAAAAAACAAATCATTATAAGGACTTTTCCCGCCAACTTACATCAGTGACGTGTTTTTGTTTCATTTTCATAATCTTATATTATCAGTTATATTGTTTAATTGTGGTGGTGTATTATACAATATAGCTTGATTAAGACTTATAAGTAAAGTGATATGAATCAAATGCATGTATCGTGACTTAAGTTGACTGAAATAGTCCATAGGTCTTGGTAGAATAGCCACCATTTCATCAAGACGTAACGTGACAAGCTGACTAGACATGTCAAGAGATTTGATATTATTCCATTTTACTTGACACTGGCATAATAGTTTTAAATAATTGTCATCATAGAAAAGAAAAATCATTATAATACCTGCAGTCAGTTTTTTTTACCTATACTGCAGCATGGATTATGAAGTTCCACACACTCAGCAAAAAGCCGCGGCAAACCACAGCGCTAATTATCAGTGTAGCCTAATAAAGCCTAAAAAAAAGGTAATGCACGGATAAAACTTTATAATTTATATATATTATCAATATATTATTATGTAATTATATAAAATATATTATCAATGTAATATTAATATAATATGATAAGGTAATATATATGCACATATAATAACCAAATATTAAATATGTCTAGAGATATATGTATCCAGCATTTGACTGACGCAAATCATTGCAAAACAATTCCTTAAATCAGGATATGGTAGGACCAGGTTTGGCAGAAGATCATTTAATAATATTTGTTTATAATTTAGTACGAATATCGTCTTATAATTCAACTAAGTACACACAGTTTTTTCCAATAAGGGCAGATCTACACAGTCGAGAAACAGATGGCGAAATGACCGTAAAAAACCAATCAATGAATTTAAATAATAAACATTCGAATAATTTCAACATCTATACGTGTGTGTTACAATCGCTTATGTAAACACACACACACACACACACATATGTTTACGCACACACATAACACATTCTTACCTAAATATTACAAATGTACAATTTAACTTCACGCGTGTTCGTGTAATGAATACATATTACATCAAAAGGTTGCGACTAAATCGACTCCATATTTTATATCTCTGTTATTTGACAATTCGTAGTCAGCCAACTTCGTGTTTTTAATACTGACAACGTAAGAGAAACAAAAAACGTGTCAACAAAAGTAAAAACCAGAAGAAAATATTTCAAAAATAGAGAAGAAAATATGCTGCGTTCCGACAAAGAAGTATTTTTGGGAGTAATATAACTAATAAATAGAATACAAATAGAAAAAGAAGAAATGCTAACAAAACTAAATAAAAATTAAATTTGACATAGCGAAGACAAAACAAAAAAATCTTAAACTAAGATATGCCAAGAAATGGCTCTTGCTCAGCGTATGCCAGGCATTCTATAAGACCACCTGGCGGTGGTTTTCAGAAGAACCAATTTAGCTAGACGGACCATAGTGTTAATACATAGATAAGAATAAATATAAAATATTTTGCTTATATAGGTTAGTATGCATAACAGTACTATTAGACTTTTTTATAAACCTCTCTACACCATTTGTCAGAACTGCGGGAAACGCTGACGTATGCTAGCGCAGCCCTGACAGCACTGTCTCCTATTTAGGGGGCCAATCTCATAGTGGGAGTGGAGATGAGGCTTCCCATCTTCTACCTACTCTGCGGGCACATATGGCGCACCACCTTTAGGTTCAGATGTCGGGCGGCGAGGCTCCCCATTCTCCGCCGCCTTAGGGTTTCGGTTCCAAAATTTTAAATGAACAAAAATAATTCAAATTAACCAAAATAACTGAAAAATGGTTACAGTTTGACCAAATATCTAGGTTTTTCTTAAATGCCCATAATTTTGGTTGCTGATGATGCATGATGATTACAATCAATCCTATCACCCCGTTTCGGCTTGACGTTGAGTCACGTGACGTGGGACACCCTGAATATATTGCTGGTGATTTACTTTGCATAATTTGTTATAATAAATTTATCTGAAGATTGATTGTATTGTTGCAATTACTAATGTACCATAATTACAGGACAGCCGGCTAGGTAAAAGATACTGCCTAAAGATAAAAAGCAGCCTATATTTCACCTCGGATCTTCAACTATCTCCATGCTACATTTCATCAAAATTGGTGTTGCAGTGGAAGATTAACAGACAGACAGACTTTCGTTCTATATAAGAGAATTTTTATCATATAATACTAAAATTAATTAATGAATCAAGTGTCATCCACTACGTCAAGTTTAAAAAAATGTAGTTGAACGTGAGTGGATGAATAAAAAAAATTTGAACAAGATATATAAATAAATATATAATATACAGGGAGAGTGTGAACTAATAGTAGAAATTGAAAAATGGTTATAGTGTAACCATTTTTCAAAAAAAAAATCAATTCAATTCCTACTTTTTTTGCAACGTACACGATTAGCCATTGACGGTATTTATTCGTAAATTTATATCCTACATAATTACTTATATAAGAAATTTTTTCTCCCATATAAAATTAAAATTAAAAAAAAATAATATTTGAAAAAACTGTATTAACATCAAGTATCATCCACTATAAGTTTAAAAAACGTATTTGAACTTAAGTGGATGAATAAAAACGTATTTTATTAACGATTGAAAATTTGAACAAGATATATAAATAATTATACACCGTGACGTTTTAATTACCCGAGAAAACTAAAATTCACGTTTATAAAAATATGTATGTCAGTAAGTAACATTCAAATATTATAGCGTTCATACAAAAATATTGTTTTATGGGACTTCAAAGAAATCCTGTAAATATTACGCGACCAAATTAGGTTGGTTTGGGTGCAGTTCATATTGGAATGATAATGATGTGTATTTGAATTAGCAAGATTTTTGTTGTATAATTTTTGGTGTATATTCAGGACATTTTTAATAAATATTTCATACAAATATTTTTTTTTTCTTATATTACTTAATTTTCTCGGGTAATTAAAAAGTCACGGTGTATATAAGGAGAGCGTAAACTAATATTAGGAATTGAAAAATGGTTACACTATGCTGATCGTCAGTTATTATTACAACTGCTTTACAAATTGTAACGAAGCAAAGTTTGTACTCCGACAATTACACCATTAGCGAACTGAATCGGTTCAACTTCGCAACTTTATATTTTAACGAGCCTGCAATTGTGTGACTACTTAGAGAACGCTGTCCACTGCGGTACGGGGTTAAGGGTTCGACGCTTGACGCGAATAATTAAATAAAAATGTATACTAACTCTCTATTATACCTTCTTCTTGGATTTCAAAAATGTATATTTTTATATGGATATATTATTATATTTTTCCTGTAGTCATTTTATCTTTTCGTTCTAATTTGAAATTCAATAACACATTGCGGCTGCATAGAAGCTGAAAATAATATTTTTCTTTAACTGTATAATCGTATATGGATAGTCAAAAGTTTTACTTAGCTAAGATCCGCGACAAGCAAAACAATAACAGAAAATTAATAATGTGTGTTTTTCCGTTGGGTTTAGTGGATTTATTTGGAACTTAAACCAAAAACTTACCGAAAATCGGCCATCAACTCTCCACCCACCAACCACTATACACAACGCCAAACACACACTATCACTTTTCCATCTTGTACACGACACGTGTTTCGCCCCAACACGAGGCATCTTCAGGTATAGTAGACTCTACGGAAGACATTTCGGTTGTCTTCGTTCGGTAAGTTTTTGGTTTAAGTTCCAAATAAATCCACGTAACCCAACGGAAAAACATACATTATTAATTTTCTGTTATTGTTTTGCTTGTCGCGGATCTTAGCTAAGTAAAACTTTTGACTGTCCATATATTAATAGAGTTCGTGTTAACTGCTAAAACCAAGCTAATAATGCTTGTGCTAGGAAATGGTTCACATGAAGTGTCCAATGTCTTCTGAAGAATGAATGAAAATTTTGTAACCAATCACAGCTCTCTGTTATTCTATTTTTTTATGGGATAAAAAGGAAATTAAGTCAGCATGTCACCCGGTGGAAAGCAATCAACGCCGCCCATAGACTTCGAAATACATAATTAAAAGATAAGAACCACATTGGGTAGCCGCTTTTTTATTACATTGGCCCAAAAGTATTCAATGACTTCATACATATAGAAATAACAAAGTAAAAGTAAAAAAAAATTGATAAAATTACTTAGAACGTAAGAACCAAATCCACATGCTTTTTACAGGATAATAGCATCCTACCTACCTACCTAGCGAGACCTACTTTACCTGTAAGTTAACATCGACATTTATAGCTAAATTATTATAAATATATAAAAAACAATGCAATGACAACTTATTAATGGAGTCAGGCGTTACTTTGCAGAAATCCGTCACTATATTGACAATGGAGTCAGGCGTTACTTTGCGGAAATCCATCACTATATGGACATGCTTGTCGCGGATCTTAGCTAAGTAAAACTTTTGACTGTCCGTATAGCAATGACAACTGTCAAGAATTGCGGAATCCAAATGAGCCGTGGCAAAGAAAGACAGAAAAGCAAAGTAATAAAGTAAAGACAAATAAAAATAAAATAAATTAATAAGAACTATGGTCTAGAAAGGCGAATACGTATTAAAATTATGACAAACAAACAAAAAAAACCAAAACCTCTTCTCAGCGAGCAAAAAACTGACTCAAAGTGTAATTATTTGTGTGGTAGAAGTGGTAGGTAAGTAGGCCTAGAATACCAATCTTTGTGTCCTTTAATCATATATCAAATTAAACTGTGGATTAAGCAAAAAGATTATCCACGAGATTCAATCATTTACCAAAAAAAAAAGAATTTGCTTTAATCTAATATGCACCTTACACACACAACATAAGGATTACTGTTTTCTGTCATTCAATTTACGTAAAACTCACTCCGAGTTCCTTTGTTTTCAGAAGTACAAAAGGTATCGGCGAAAATCTATTCGAAATCATTTTTGCTATGCCATCCATCCGAATACATACGTGCTAGAAGAATGAAAGATTTAATCAAACGTCCATTGCGTTCTAGAACAAATAAATACATAGCTCAAACTACGCCATATTGAAAACCACACTGACACGCCGGGTATTCGCCCGGCGGGATGTCACCACGGATTATTAAACGTGTAATGCCTGGATGTGACACAATTTAATTACTGATTTGATTGTTTTTCTTATTTATTTGAAAAAAGCAACCTCGAATTAATCCTGTAAAAGAAACAGCTTTTTAAAAAAAATCCTTCCTACGATCTGACCACGTTGGTTCTTGCTGAAAAGCAGCGCCGGATGCTCGAATAGAGCGCCCGGCATATGCTGAGCAAGAACCATTTTATGACACTCGTTATATTAAAATTATTTTCTTTTTGTTTTGTGTATTTTTCTGTATATATAATATTATTAAGGATTTAATTTCAGTTATTGTAAAAAGAGATATCATAAATAAAGTTTTTCTATTCTATTCTATTCTTTTCTATACTTGTTTTTAGCGTCCATGTATTTCACCACCAATTGGCACAAGCTTTCTAAAGGAAAAAAGAGGATCCTAACGTAACCTAAAGTTAACCCATAACGCTTGTTAAAAGCAGATTAACAAGACAAATACTTGGAGACATATAATTATCCCATGGGGAATTCGAACACACAACGATTGACCACGAAAGCCACCACCACCATTAATAAAAAAGGGAGTTGAGTGGTATAGCTAATAGCTATACCACTCAACTGCCTTTTTATTAATAATCATCTCTGCGCAACTTGTCAGAACTGCGGGAAACGCTGAAACATACTACCGAAGCCCCGACGGTCCGGTCAACTCCGTGATATAACGTAGCCAAGACTACATTCTTCGACCAACCCGTCTTTGCTTGTGACTTTCCCATCGTAATTAGTTACAACAATTAAATATGAATAAACTTTTATGTTACAATTAGTCGTATTTTTAAACTTCTCGTATGTACCCAGGTTGACGTTTTACAATGATGTGCAAATAAATAGCATTTCCAGTGTCAATAACTCTACGTTAAACCTTAATTAAAGATCAGTTCATCGTACTTATCAAAGAACAAAGAGTGATCTTTAGAGTATGGTCGGTAATAATATGTGGTACATACATACATATCGTCACGCCTGTCTCCCGTAGTGGTAGGCAGAAACCACAGATCTCCATCCGCTACGATCCCGGCACTCCTTCCTTGCTTCCTCCATACTCATCCATCTTTTCATCCATCCTTCCTCTCACATTCAGCGTAGCGAAACGGCTCTCCGTTAGTCGCTTCACGTCCACGCTCCACGGTATGTCATGCCGATGGATGCGTGGCTAGGGGCGAGCTTAGTCGCAAACGCGCCGACTGTCCCGGGATCTAACTTCCCCGGCTACTATAGTGCCTTACCTCAGCATGCAGGTCTCTGCAGGAGCTGACCTCCATCCTCCCTTACGGCTCGTGGGATTCACTATGACGAATTTTAATATACCTAATTCGTTAAAAAATGACGACGATGTGGTTCGCCACCCGTCACGTCCTGATTCCCACGAGGGCAAGAAGCGACTAAAGGATAGCCGTTTCGCTACTATAAATGTGAGAGAAAAGACTGATGAGTGTGGAACAAGCAGGAAAGATGTACCGGGATCGTAGCGTATGGAGATCTGTGGTCTCTGCCTACCCTTACGGGAAACAAGTATGACGATATGTATATATGCGTTTTTATATTAGGTATACAAAGAGATATTTTTGAGCTAAATACGAAGTATTTACTATCATATATGCTACAAGATTATCTGATACACCACGACATTAAAAGTATGAAATGAAAAGACATGTTTTGGAATTATATACATATTTTGATAATTAAGCTGACGATATCAACCTGATACGATGATATCTTAACATTTTATCAAAGACATTCAGATATATTTTAAAATCCAGATCAATATCATGCAAATGAAGGTGATTCATCATTTACAGTTGAAATATACTCCATCGATACATCTTGCAGTGTCGAAACCAGCGATCTGTCAATCTCAGACATACCGTGACATTACTACCACTCTATTGCAGTGCACCGAATCAGAATTTCACAAACTGAAATCGATACATCAATATTTTTATGAATAAAATTGAAACGTCTTTTTTATTGGATAGGAGGGCAAACGAGTAAGCCTGTCGCCTGATGGAAAGCAATCAATGCCGCCCATAGACACGTCACTATAGGTATAAGGGAATCGTTGTCGACCTTTAAAGTATCTGTAGACTTGTTTTTTGAAGAATCCAATGTCGAATCGGTTCGGAAATACAGCTTAATGTAGTTGGTTCCATGGAATAGAATAGAAAAAAAATTATTTATCACACATTTTTACAATAGCTAAAATAAAACCTTAATAATATTATAATGTATGAATAAACAAAAAGAAAATACTTTTATTCTAACAAGTATTATAAAATGGAATGGGACTTTTCGGTTGTCTTCCGTAGAGTCTACTTTACCTGAAGATGCCTCGGGGCGAAACACGTGTTGTTTACAAGATGGAAAAGTGATAATGTGTGTTTGGCGTTGTGTATAGTGGTTGGTGGGTGGAGAGTTGATGGCCGACTTTCGGTAAGTTTTTGGTTTAAGTTCCAAATAAATCCACTTAACCCAACAGAAAAACACACATTGATAATTTTCTGTTATAGTTTTGCTTGTCGCGGATCTTAGCTAAATAAAACTTTTGACTGTCCATATAAAACTTGTATGTATATCTTTTATTTAATACAACCCGTCATTAGAAGCGTGTAATTTGTTTTGATTCTTTTATTCAAACGCCGACATAATCTACTTTGTAAGACAAGGAGTTTGCCTTGATAAGGATTCGTCTCGAAGCGCCAATTTGAAACCCGTACGACGTCGGATTACCTAAATAAGTAAAACCTTGGGAGCAATTCGTGTTACAATTGAAAGCGCTTGAAAAGATTTTCTCTTTTTTCAATAGGTACATATAAACTTATTTTTTTTTGTTGGTTGTTGTTCTCGGATCCCCACTTGTATAATAAGATTTTTAACAACACTCTAGGAATAATTAAAAATTTATTATACCTAGTCTTGCCATAAATATTATAACAAAGAAAAAAATATTTTTTTTATTGCAAATAACATTTATTACTTTTACAGTGTGTTAGTTTAATACATAAATATAAAACAATTAAAAATATAAAAAGTTTATTCGAAGTGGTCTCCACTGGCTGCAATACAGTCCTTTAAACGTTGAGGCCAGTTATCAATAGAAACACGCACTCTTTCCATGGGAAAATTTTTCATTGCCAATCGTATGGATTGTTTTAGGGATTCCAAATTATCATGGCGTTTAGAGCAAGCCGTACTCTCTAAAACTGACCATAAATCATAATCCAGCGGATTAAGATCGGGACTAGACGACGGCCAGTCTTCAGCTCTGATGAAATCCGAAACGTTCGCTTCCAACCAAGACTGCGTGGACCGAGCTTTATGACCCGGTGCCAAGTTTTGATGGAAGGACCATACTTGGTTACTGAACATGGTGTTGTTAAAGGGGTTAATTTTTGTGCCGATGTTTTGATACAATATGACTCAGTCACTCCTTCATAGCTAACACCCCACCAATCCATCACTGAAGTCGGATAATGCCCACGTTGCACTCTGTCGACTAATTGGGAAGCGTACTTAGAGCTTTGAGCATAAATACGGTCATTTT
Source organism: Baronia brevicornis (assembly GCA_031353405.1). NCBI lineage: Eukaryota > Metazoa > Arthropoda > Insecta > Lepidoptera > Papilionidae > Baronia > Baronia brevicornis. The sequence continues at coordinate 159,900 of JASFAT010001625.1, forward strand.
GTTTGTTAAAATATTGTTCAATTTTAAAAAAAATTTCATCCGTAAACAAAATTTTTCTGTGACCTCCCTTTGCGTACCGCTTCAGTAGTTGTTTCGATTTTATCACCCTATTCTTTTTTAAATTATCAATTAAGAAGTGACCAGTGCGTCTCTTATAGGCTGCAAGTCCTAAGTCATCTTTAAAAATACGCGACATGGTTCTAGGTGCTATCTTCATCTCCCGAGATAAAATCTTTTGCTTTCTGACAGGATTTCTTCGAATTCTTACCCTTACTGCTTTGACCACCTTTTTCGTACGAACACTACGTGGACGGCCAGGTCTTTTTCTGTCACAAACAGAGGAGGTCTCATTGTACCTATTAATAGCCCGCTACGCAAACATTTGACTGACCAAGTGTATGGAGAGTTTTAAAAATTGCTTTTGGCTCCAAGTAGGTATACTTTGTGTAATGCAATCACAGCGATTCGGTTCTCTTTATCACCCCACTCCATTTTAATATCGCAAAATATTGTACAATGTATTGGCGCCAAAACGAAAAAACACAATAAACAATCGTATAAAAATGACAGATTCCAAATTCAAATGTAATATTTTTTTATTTTTAATTGTAACAGTATTTATGGCCAGACTAAGTGTATATTAATAATGCAGTAACAAACAATTGTCACGTCTCAGTCACCATGAAACTAAAAATTGTACACACCCGCAGAAAACCGGCATCTGAGTGGTAGCTACCGCGCTTCGTGCTGTGAGCGGTTGAGTTCCGTAGACCCCCCCCCCCCGTCCTATAATGACCTTTCCTTAAAGGCCGGCAACACTTTTGCACTTCCTATGACACCGCAGATGTTTATGGGCTGCGTTGATTGTTTTCCATCAAGTGACACGCCTACTCGTTTCTATCCCATAAAAACTCACACAGACACACACACGCACGCACGCACGCACACGCACATATTTTAATATAAAATGTTTAAGGTTTTATATTTATTTTTCCATAGATATAAATAATCAATTGGAAATAAAGTGTGGAAGGCTAATGACCTGAGATACAGGCTCACCCTTAGTTCAGATGCTAGCCTGCTACATATAAACGAGCAGGTGTGTCACCCGATGGAATGCAATCAACGCCGCCTATAGACATCCGCAGCGTCAAAGGCAGTGCGAAAGCGTTGCCGAACTATAAGGAAAGTCTCATCATGGGAGGCGTAGGGGTTGTTACCTTGGGATACGAAGCGCGGTAGCTAAGCTACTATTCAGACGTCGGTTTTCTGCTACAGTGTGATACTTCCCTGCGCGAGCCGGCCCATTGGTGCTACAGACAAATATGCCATTCTTGACAAAGTATTCGTGTGCAGCCTGACTCTAGCACTAGGAAAATGTATTGTGGTGTATGTCCATTGTCTCCTGCCAGTTTTTTAGCTAGCCGGTCACCTGATAGTAAGAAACCTTTGCCGCAAAGGATGTCTACAGTACTAAGAGCGATGATGAACAACCTTTGGATAAGGACAAAGTAATTGAAGCGGAAGACGGAAAGAAAGGATGGCAAAGGAATTGAGCAATACACAACTATTTGTAATAAAGCAATGATTATTATAAGTCATTGGTTGCTAGGCAACGCTTTGTTATAATTATAGTCAGTATTTGTTGAAAATCGACTCTAACACGTTATTATTAAGCGCTCGCTTCGCCCCATTTTTCCAAAGAGCAGACAAAGATATATAAGGGTTTCTAAAATGGCGGAACACTACACCGATTTGGAAACCCTTTGTGCCTTAAGTTTGGGGAAAATGAGGCGATTCCAGAAACGGTAATTGCGTGAACGAGAAACTACGACGGCATTGGGGTTTTGTGCGAATTACCTATTAAAGTGCTTTAATGTATGTGCCTTCTTGTCTCTTTTACCGACTACTAAAAGAGAGTATTTTCAAGGTTTTCGAAAATCACTTACGATGATTTGTTTGAAATAGAGCATAGATTATATAGCAGATTTAATATGTTATGTGAAACGTTCCATACTATCATAGTGAATATAAAAATTATCATTATTTTTAATGTATTTGTTCATTGTTTTAATGTATAACATTTCGCACAAAGCACGAACCGAGCCATTGAAACCAAATACGTTTTTTTACCTCACAAAGAAAAATTTAAAATAATAGTTATAATAATATGAGTTTAATTATGAAATTGTCGTCTTAGCGAACTGGCTACTTTCAACTAATTTTTTTTTCTTTCCTCTGATGGCAGTTAGTTATAACTATTATGCCAGTGTCAAGTAAAAGTACAATCAAAGTAATATCAAATCTTTTGAAATGAAACTAGTCAGCTAGTCACGATACGTCTCGATAAAATGGTGGCTATTTTACCAAAACATTCTATGGACTTTTTCAGTCAACTTAAAAAGTCACATTACACGCATTTATTTCATATCACTTCACTTATACACCTTAATCGAACTATATTGTATAATACGCCACCATAATCATACAATATAACTGATAATAATCATAACTGATATATTAAATAAAAAATGATAAAAATGAAATAAAAACACGTCACTGATGTAAGTTGGCGAGAAAAGTCTCCACTGCCACTTGCAAATAAAATTAAACGTGCACGGTGTTAGATTGCAAATATAAACTTTTTCGCGTGAAAACTATAAAATTCTAAATTTAAAAAATATAACATATGACTTTTCGACTTTTAATTGATTTTATATTCAGCTTTTAAAACGAATAGGGTTGTCGCAAAATTAGGGTGAAATACTTTGACTAAACAAATATATTTTATAATTTCACCCCTAATATGTTAGAATGGGATAGCTGTACTATCGTTCGCAGTATACGACAATAACGCTAGATGGCGCGGCGATTTGCGGTCGGAACAACGATGATATTCCAGTTTATACGTTTCCTAATTGATCCACAAGTTTAATTTGAACGCGTGTTTTGTTCCCCACGATAATATTTGCGGCGACTAGGAGCAAAGTGAACAGATGGTTTCTAATAATAAAGTTTCGTACTTACCATCTGGATGAATAGCTATCCAGTACTGTACGTTTTTCTAGAAACTTCTTCCGCCAGTTTCATAGAACCAGCTACCTACAGTAGTGTTACTGAATCGATACGACAATGGAACCTTCAAAAAATAAGCGTACACATTTCTTAAAGACCGCCGTCCATACATATCCTCAGTGCCTCATGGCACTGCGGATGTCTATAGGTGGCGTCGATTGCTTTTCATCAGTTGACACGTCTACTCGCTTACCTGCCTATCTCATTAATAAATAGATATATAAGTATATTAATATAAAAGTGACATATTTATAGTCTGTTTATTTTCCAACAGCCCATATGTGCTCGTAGGCTGGACACGGGCCTCCCTTTTTGTGTGGGGAATGGTTATTTACCCACCACGCTTGTCCAAGATTAATGTCCCTTTTGTCTTTGTAATATATCGCAATTATATTATTTTATAAGATTTACAGGATTCTTTATAAAATTTGAATAAAATATAATAAAATAATATCTACAAATTAATTATTTCGTAGTAAAAAGTTAATTAATTTGATTAATTAACTATTTTTTTATATTATATGGATGGGGGAGGATCGCGCATTTAAGAGAGCGTATGTGGGCCGCCCAACTGGACAACGTCCTGTGGGACGCCCCAGGTACCGCTGGAGAGACATGATCGAAGATGACTTGCGCAACCTTCAAGTCTGTAATTGGCAGGACGTGGCGCAGGACAGAGGCACGGTGGCGTAAGATCTGTTCGGAAGCCAAGATCCGTTATGGGTCGCTGCGCCAACAACGTTAATTTAGTTAGTTATTTCGTAGAAAAAATAAGTTTATTTTTATTTATAACATGTTTTCCTTTTGTCAACAGTGGAAGTCGCGATGGTGTGTGATGCGAAAACTATCACCGGTTGCAGGTATGTTTTTTTTATTATGCTAATTCAAATTTTTTTTTTTAATTGAAATGTCAAAAATCTTATACCTACAATTATTTACAGTGGTCGTCCTGTAGTCGAAATTCGATCATGTTCTCCTCTACTCTCTCTCCACATAGACTTGAATCATCATCATCATTATCAGGCCAAGGCAGTCCACTGCTGGACACAGGCCTCACCAAAGGTGCGCTACCTATCCCGACCTTCGGTTTCACGCGTCGTCTCTGCCAGCAGCCTTGTGCAGATGGTCGCTTCATCTAGCAGGGAAGCGTCCCACACATTCATCATTTCGATTCATGTTTGAAGAAACTCCAAGCATAGCTTTACTCATTTTTTTTTAAACAAGAACTTTAGCAGTGTTTTTAATATTATAATTCTTATTAACCATTCCAACTTAGCTAATAATGATTGTGCTAGGATATGGTTCACATCAGACTCTCCTACAACCCCCATAACCGAGGTTCGGGCGGCAGAAAAGAGGGAGCCTCGCCATCCGACATCGAAACCTCAAAACGGTGCACCATATGTGCCCCTAATATTGGGAGGAGTTGGGGAGCCTCATCTCCACTTCCACTGTGAGATTGGCCCCTAAATAGGGACAGCGCCGTCGGGGCTCTAATGGCATGTTTCAGTGTTTCCCATAGTTCTGACAAATGGCGTAGGGAGGTTTATTAAAAAAAGGGATTTGATTCACATCAATAGTCCAGTGGAAGATACGAACTCACGACGTTCGGATCGTAAAGAGGCTTATCAACTGTACTATTGCTGATTAAGTCAAACTATAATTTACAAATCTTTATCAATTACAAAATTTAATGTGCAAAACTGTTAATTATATAGGGTGTCCGATGTCAGGATTAAATTTTCAACCCTAATAACTTTCAAACTAGAGTTTTTTTTTATTTATGGGCCATCAACAGGAGTTACATACATTATTCTAAATAGTTCTAAAAATATACTTAAATGTAATGCTAAGTATAGATGGACACAACATTAGCATAAAGTGAAAGCAGAAAAATTAAATAATTATACAGAGACTTAAATGTTAGATTTAATACGGTGTTATTAATGGAGTCAGGCGTTACTTTGCGGAAATCCATCACTATGTGGACAGTCAAAAGTTTTACTTGGCTAAGATCCGCGACAAGCGAACAAGGAACTTATAAGTTCCAAATAAATCCACTTCATCCAGCAGAAAAACACACATTATTAATTTTCTATTATTGTTTCGCTTGTCGCGGATCTTGGCTAAGTGAAACTTTTGACTGTCCACATTTAATACGGTAGGTGAATTGTATCACACTGTCGTAGAGAATGTCTAAAGGGTTTTCTCTTTTCATGTTTTTGAAGTGTCATTGGGTTATTCTACCTAATTCTGCTATCGGACATCCTAACTTTTGTACGGGACATATTATGGGAGTAAATGTTTTGTATAATTTGAATCCGACTCCAATGATGCCAAGAAAAAAGGGACGTGTGTCACCTAACATCGCATACAAAGGTAACATAATCGATGTGAAAGCGAGCGATCAATGAGGCAGGAGCCGAAAACAAATTTATTTGCGCGGCTAATACGAGCGAGTCAGGAAGGGTTCCCATTAAAGTTAGTGAGGGAGATAAGGCGAAGCCACCTAGATCCGGTACGCAGCGCTCTCTCCCCAGTATTAGTCGCAATCGCCGACCCTCTTTTTACTTCGACTGTACTCCGCTTCTTAGAGACGTTAATGTGGTGAATTTAAGAGTAATAATTATTACCATCCTGATGATTGTTTTATAGCAAATGAGCACATGTGTCAAAGTGAAATCAAAAAGAGATTTAATCCTTTTTTTAATACTTTATTGTACACATAAAACATACAAGAATTAAAAGGAAAGAAGATGTTGTGTGTGTCTTCCGTAGAGTCTACTATACCTGAAGATGCCTCGTGTTGGGGCGAAACACGTGTCGTTTACAAGATCGAAAAGTGATAATATGTGTGTTTGGTGTTGTGTATAGTGGTTGGCGGGTGGAGAGTTGATGGCCGACTTTCGGTAAGTTTTTGGTTTAAGTTTCACATAAATCTCACTTAACCCAACAGAAAAAACACACATTATTAATTTTCTGTTATTGTTTTGCTTGTCGCGGATCAATGTATTGCTATGTATATTATATGGACATTCAAAAGTAAAACTTTTGAATGTCCATATAATATACATAGCAATACATACTATATAAAACCATACATAAATAAACATACGAATACTAATAATATATAATATAATTAAGAGGATATATATATATATATATATATATATATATATATATATATATATATATATATATATATATTATTATATATATGCTGACCGCCGTTTTTTCGTAAAGATTGTGACTGTTCACTTAATGAGATAAATAAAAACGTATTTTAGTAACGATTGAAAATTTTAACAAGATGTAAATATTTTGAAAATAAAGATATATTATTATTATTATTATATATACATATATAAAGAGAATTATTATATATAAATATGAGTTGATTTGGCTGTCGCCGGTTTTAGTGTCTAGATATATATTATAAAATAATGCTCGTGCGAGCGATATCTGAGTGCCAGACATTTAATTTCCTGTCGGTCTTTCCTCGTCCCCTTAAAAGTAAAAAAAAATAACTCTTCCCTCTGAGGACTTAAATAATTTTCGCATAGCTTTCCCCTACCCTCGGCTAGCGCTTCGAGTAATTAAAAGTGTTCAAGCTCTTATCAGTTACTAAAGATCTCATGTTTTTAATTACATTCTTTGGTTTTTATCGTCTAATTAAAAGGGGAGATAATGTCCTTGAAGCGAAGCTAAGGGTTGGTTATTTATTTATTTAGTTTCAACAACAACTTGATACATGACATTTGTAATAAAAAATTGCAGGCAGAAGTGAAAACTTAAAACTGTATTTTGTAATTTCAAACTAATTGTAATATTAAATGCTGCTATTACTACAGCATGTTGCTGACGCGACTCACAAAACTTTAACTATCCATGAAGCGTCCAACGCACACACATACAATCCGGTATATTCAATGTGTTGGCGTGATGCGTGTACGTAGGCAGCTGTGCACGTATTAACTGTGTTTAAAGTATGTTTATAGCTAAACTCATAGCTATTGATATAGCATTAAACATTGGCATGTTGCTGACGCGAACCCATAGATTTTTCCCTACCCAGATTCACGTAACGCGGCTATAGAAGTTGTCACTTCAAAAACTCACAAAATATTTAAAATGTTTAAATAAGCACAAGATAAAAATGCTTTGACTTGTTTATAAGCAGATACTAGAATACTAGAAGGAAATTAGCAAATCTATTATTTTTTTAGTTATTAATAATGGTCTGCGTACATTGGGTTCTTATTCTTAACCAGCGCCAGGTGCTCCTATAAAGCGCCTAACTTACGCTGAGCCAGAACATTTTTGGGTTATCTTAGGTAAATCTTAGGTTTAAATTTAATTGCTATTTAGATTTTTTATTGCTATTTCTGTTCCAAAAAAAATCTCGTCAAACATTACAACTAAAATACGCAGTACTTAAGAAAGGGAAAAATTCTATCTCCAGTGATAGGTAGAAATGAAGATGAACAATTTATTTTGTTCTTACAATTTCTTTTATCCCGTAATGCCTGTAAAATTTGGCCGGCAATGCTTCTGTTATGTCTATGAGCCGCACTGGTATTAGGTATTTATATACACGATATAGGTAGGCATTTTTATATACACGGTATTTCATGAGGTGATACGCATGCTCGTGTGCCTCTGTATTCCATAAAAAAGTCTTTTCTATTTAAAACAATACTTTAATGTATTTTCTTTGATTCTTATGCAAACTAGATAACGCTGTTAACATTCTTTGATGTAAATTTAATATTCAATGAAGTACATACAGGTGATACGGTTGCGTATTTGTTATTGGGTCTTATTAGAATGCTTATATTTCAGAATAGTTAAAATTAGCCGTCCTAACTAGAACTAATTTAAACCATGACTTTTGACTCATTGGTCTAACTAATCTAACCATCGAGAAAAACTGGCGTTTCGCTTTATCCGCTGTGGACGATGTATAATTTCAAAAATATTCAAATTTATTTCGAGCATACTAGTAGCTCTTTAATGATCAGATGCAAATAGTATATAACAAATAATAAAAAAAATTAAAGTCATATCCTACTTTTATATCCAGCTTTATATATTATGCGATGCGCTTCTCTCAAAACTTCTTTCCACGCACCACCACTCTTGGCATCTTCAAAAAACAAGCCTATGTACACCTAAAAGGTCGGCAACCTTTCCGTGACTACTGCCGTGCTTCAGATTTCTATATGCTTCTTCTTATAGTTATGTCTGCACTCCTTTTTTTCCTCATTGTGGTTAAAACCACACATTCTGCAAGCAGGAAACTTACACATCCACCCTCTAGTTCGAGTTAAGCCACTCGGATATGCCGAGAATTCACAATTTCCAAATCAAAGTGCGCTATGTTAACCCCAACGGCGAGAATTGAAACTTTCGACGCGACCCCGTGAATTTTTTATGATCTACCCCCAGTTTACCTAACGTCGACATCAAAGTAATATTAAAATGTTAATTTTCAGCTTGTTTATACCCGCATTTTGGCTTCGAAATGTCTCCTTTTGTTTCATATTTTCCAGCCCATAATATACGTATGTTTATCCCATAACTGGGCATGGTATTTTTCCATTCCTGAAGGGATTAGACTAGAAATAAATAGCTCTAGGCCATACATATGCATATGGTAACCTATACGGAAATAGAACCCATTCGCCCATTGACTCCCGACCGTCCCGGGATCAGGCTCTCCCGGGTACTATAGTGCCTTACCTCAGCATGCGGGGCTCTGCTGGGGCTGACCTCCATCCTACCATGCGGCTCGTGGAATTCGCTATGACGAATTTTAATAAACCTAACTTGTTAAAAATGACGGCGACGTGGTTCGCCACCCATCACAAGGTTCCGCCTATCATCCTTATTCCCACGAGGGCGAGAAGCGACTAACGGAGAGCCGTTACGCTACTATAAATGTGTGAAGAAGGATGGATGAGTGTGGAGCAAGGAAGGTGTGCCAAGATCGTAACGAATGGAGATCTGTGGTCTTTGCCTACCCCTACGAGAGACAGGCATGACAATATGTAATGTATGACTATTGACTCCGAAAGTGGTTCGTAACCGAGTTGCTTTATTAAATACTTATGTTAAATATTCATACGCAATGACGGTCTAATCTTAGCCGATTCGGCTGCGGTAATATCTTCGAAGAATACAAAGAGTTGTGACAATATCTTTGCTTATATGATATAAGATATACAATTTCTCTTATATAACATATTAAGCAGGATATATTTATTTATTTTTTTATTTTATTTATTTATTTTATTTTATATGTATTATGACAATCTTTAATATCAATTATATGGTATTATGACAATCATCACAAGATCGCAGAACAAATAGTAAGCTAACTGTGATGTCATCCACACAACCGTACTCGTTTCTTAGAATAGCAAGGTAAACCAGTAGACCTTACCGCTTATCTCATGCATTATGTATAGACCTATCTAAATAAATACCTTTTGTATTGTCACGTTCAACATTTTTACCCGAGACATTCATTTTTATGTATTATTCTCAATTGTTTTGTGTGCTTAGATTTTTCTGTGAGCATATATTTGTCAGGAATTGTACTTTATGTGTATATATATATATACATATATATATATATATATATATATATATATATATATATATATATATATATATATATATATATATATATATGTTTATATATATGTACCATGTGCCATACACTCTTAATGTGTTACGTAATTTATGGATTGTATCATTAGGGACCATCCACAAATTACATAACACATTAAGAGGGAAGGATGGAGTGAACAATCTGTGACTTCGAGTGACAAGAGAGCAATGCCGCGTGCATACATTTTAAGTATTAAAACTCTATATTTACGTGTGACGTGTGTCGTAATTTGTGGACGGTCTCTTATATAACACATACATACATACCATCACGCCTGGTTCCCGTAAGGGTAGGCAGAGACCACAGATCTCCATCTTCTACAATTTCGGGATACTTTTCTTGATTCCTGCACACTCATCACTTGCTTAATGCAAGCTCGCCGGGTAAGGGTACTTTTGACTTGATCATTCCTAAAAACTTTGCGCAATTTGGTCAAGGTAAGTTTTACCTGGTCTTCCCTTACAGACCCGTCTAACCACATCATAAATTTCCAACGTATATAACACACACACATTCACATTTTAACGACAAAAGTGTGTGTCCCTATTCGATATTCGATAAAAAGAAATAATTTGGTAGATAGTTCACAAAATACCTACATTAAACCGCCAAAGTGGCATCATTCCCCATCACACAAGTTTACCTATGAACGTTGTATATAATGAGTTAATTAAACGAGAGCTCCCACAGCACTGACCTGACCACAACGGTGAAAAATATTTTTACAGCAGGTACCGACGGCCTGTATAATATTGCTTCACGCTGGGAACCGTATATTCAAGTGATAATAATATTGAAATGTTTATTTGTGACACCCCTTTTTTACAGAAATGTAATGCTAAAATTTAAATCTCCTTCTAATAGTGCCTCTCCGACTTGCGAAGGTTGGCAGCCAATTCAGCACAACTCTCCTCCTCTTTCGCGAGAATCAGCAGCTCTGGAGCACTCGCTATCCCGGTCCACTCGCTGATATTACGTAGCCAAGAATTTCTTTTTTGACCAACTTGTCTTTTGCCCGCGATTTTTCCCATCATGATCAGTTGCAGCAACTTGTACCTGTCATGACTCATGATATGACCCAGGTAAGCAATTTTTCTACCTTTGACAGTCTGCAAGAAGTTCGCGTTTTCGCTTGTCTCGTCGGAGAACCTCGTCATTGGCCACCCTTTGTGTCCAGCTAATAGCGAGCATCCGTCTATATGCACACATTTCGAACGCTTCTATACATTAAATCTAAATACCTATAAATAATGATATTTTTATCCTATGTTTCGCCTACGGCAGCCTCTTCTGAGTAACCTCAGTAACTTGATACACATTAAAATTACACTTTTGTCGGTGAAAAGTTTTATCTCTATCATCTGGATGCGTGGCGATCCAATACAAGAACCGTCAAAAAACAAGTCTAAACATATCTTAAACATCGCTAAAGTTTCCTTAATGCCCAGGTCGTTGCGGATGACTATTTCTCGATTGCTTTCAATCGGGTGATACGCTTGCTCGTTTTCCCTCCTAACCCATAAAAATGAATAGTACTAGAGCCACGCTGCAGACGCATGCTTTGTCGAGAGTGGCATAATATTTTGTCTGTACCATGAACGGGCCGGCTCGACTGGGGAAGTACCACACTCCCGCAGAAAACTGGTGTCTTTGTGGTAGCTTAGTTACTGCGTTTCGTACGGTGAGCGGCTGAGTTCCGGAGGCCCAAAACCCTCCCCCTACCCATCGCCTGTTCATGAACAGTAGTTATAACTTATCGTCAGGTGACCCGCGCGCTACCTTTTCTATAAAATAACTCAATTTTTTTATTTATTTAACATCCATGCGTCACTTTATTTCTACGTCGAAAAAACACGAGTGACCTACAGATAATTGATATAGGTATATAAAAAAATCAATTAAGGCTTATTAATTAAATATAAATTGCAAAACATACACTTAACCGAGTTACGTTTAAATGTATGTTTACAAATTATAAATAATAATGAATGTTTTATATTTGGAATCGAAACGAACGATCGAAATTCGGAAACACACATTAAGACTTCCAAAATATGAATAAACATAAATGGATGTATATTTAAATACTTGTGGGTCCGTATATATATATATATATATATATATATATATATATATATATATATATATATATATATATATATATATATATATATATATATATATATATATATATATATATATATATATATATATATATATATACATACATACATACGTTCATCATCATGTGTATCAGGAAAACATGGTTCACATACCTAATAAAATATGGTCATAGGTCAAAGTTTCACAAGCCTACACATACCTAAAAGGCTGGCAATGCTTCTCTGACGCGGTTGTCTATGGGCGGCGTTAATTGCTTTCCATCAGGCGGCACGCTTGCTCGTTTGCCCTCCTATCCCATAAAAAAACCGTTAACCGGCGGTTTGTATGAAGAGAGTGATGAGTTTGGACGAAGCAAAGAAAGTGTGCCGAAATCGTAGCGGATTGAGAACTGTGTCCTCTGCCTACACCTTCGGGAAACAGACGTGATGATATGTACGAATATGTAAAATACGTACATCATTACACTCACCGCAAGACGGCAAGCCATCCAGGTGATGGAAGCTACTTCCCACCACAACCGTTTCTTATCACATATAGAACGAAGCGCAGTGACCAACCTTATAAATAGAATTCAGTTTTCTGTAACATTGAGGTCCATCCACGAGCTGGATCCCTAAAACCGTTCATTTTTGTGCACATTTCTTAAAAAAATATATTTTATTGACATTAAAACTTTAATGCGTACACGGTTCACTTTATAAGGTGTTAAATTTTTATACACAAATTAATAAATATATAATATAACGAGCTGAATTGGAAAATTGATGACTTGAAATCGGCAGTATTTTGGTGGTTCCCCTCTCTCAACGACGTAACCCTAAAACCGCTCTCAAAAACTAACCGTTAGCGAGGTAATTAGCGAATATTATAAACGAGATGTACTCTAAAGATAATTAAGAGTTTAACGTGCAGATACTCTTGGCGTAGGAGTCTATAGAGCTCATTTTTTTACATCGGCCCATTTGAAACCTAATTGCCTAATTGGATGATCTGAATTGCTCACCGAGATATAATGAGGTACTCTTACGTAGATGACGTTGAGGCTTTTAAACAAAAAAAACGTGATTGATTTAATGATGTGGCTTTCGCGTGTTGTGAAGTGATGCGTGAGGTCATGTATTATTTATTTTGCGCATTATAATAGTTATATAAAGCTGCACAGGGATCATTTTGGCTTGCGACATACATGATTTAATTCACTGAGGGTTTGACAACTGGATATCGAACTGCTGTTAGAAGTTTTCATTGTTGATTTTATAACTTTTTTACTAACGTGACCTGAAGGGTGGCGACGTGGTTCACCACCCGTCAAGTCTTGATTCCCACGAGGGCGAGAAGCGAGTAACGGAGAGCCGTTTCGCTACGATGAATGTGAGAATAAGGATGGGATGAGTGTAGAAGAAGCAAAGTGGGTGTCCCGAGATTATAGCGGATGGACTTCAGTGTTCTCTGCCAGATAGGTGTGAACTTTTTAAAATGGGAGTTCTCTTTGAAATAACTCGGCAATTTTTTGTCAAATGTTTTTTCATTGCCCACATATGTCCCAGCGGCTCATATGTGACAATGACCAATTGGCTTAGTGGCAGGGCCCCCAACCCATGGAAACAATGGTCGCGGTTCCGATCCCCGCATCGGCATAAATATGGCCTACAGATATTCTCATTGGACAAGCATTTTTGAGGTTTGTGTCCGTTTCTCCAGTAATGTGGTAGGGCTGTGTGTCGTCACAACATGAAAAGCAGTATGCTAAACATAAAGCTACGAGACCGAGATTGATTGTTTTCCAAACAATTAGAAAATAAAACTGGACCAAACACTTCATGAGGCCAAAAAGAAGAGTGGACAAGAGACATCGTAGAATGATATCACAGGAAAGGAAAGAGACAAAACGGAGTGCAAATAAGGAGATGAGGGAACTTTTCCCGCCAACTTACATCAGTGACGTTGTGTTTTCGTTCCATTTTCATAATCTTATATTATTATCAGTTATTTTGTATAGTTCGATTAAGGTGTATAAGTGAAGTGATATGAAATAAATGCGTGTATCGTGACTTTTTAAGTTGACTGAAAAAATCCACAGAAGGTTTTGGTAGAATAGCCACAATTTTATCAAGACGTAACGTGACAAGCTGAGTAGACATTTCAAGAGATTTGATATTATTCCATTTTACTTGACACTGGCATAATAGTTTTAACTATTTGCCATCAAAGAAAAGAAAAGAAAAAATGAGATGGGGAGACAAATATACGGGTTGAAGCTAAATAAATGTCTTTTTAACATTGTAACACCTCATCAGTACATTTTAATTTGTTGATATACTTATTTATATTGTTAATTCACGTATTTTCGTGTTAAGTATATAAATTATAGTTCGACTTTTTATCAACAACTATACATAACGTTTAAGAGGTAATTCAATACTTTTTTCGCGGTGAACATAACTGTAACGTATGTTCCACCCGCGCTTAACTGGATTATTTTGGAGATTACAATGAATAAAAAAGTGTACGCTTTTTGCCTGCTTTTATGCTGTAATGAGGTTATAACTTCAAGTTTTTTCAGTGTTGATTTTAATTTATGTGTTTTTAAATTTAACGAATTGTTTTTTTTTTATGGATAGGAAGATAAACGAGTAGGAGTGTCACCTGATGGAAAGCAATCAACGCCGCCAATAAACTTCCGCAGTACCATAGGCAGTGCAGAAGCGTTGTCGGCCTTTAAGGAAAGTGTCATTATGGAAGAGGGAGGGAAGAGGGGGTTGGGCCACCGGAACTCAACCGCTCACCGGACGAAACGCGATAGCTAAATCTACCACTCAGACGCCGGTTTTCTGCGGCAGTGTGGTACTTCCCCGGGCGAGCCGGCCCATTCATGCTACAGACAAGTAATATGCCATTCTTGACAAAGTTTTCGTCTGTAGCGTGGCTCTACCAATACAAATCTTGGGAAAAGCTACCATGATAACGATATATTTTACGTTAAGTAAGTGATGAGTTAAATAGCAAACCGCTTATAATTCATCACCCATGAATATTTGCTGCAAGACAACTCCATGTCCATTCTCCTGAGTGACGGTGTGCCCATGAGAAATCTTCCAGTCGCCAACCGACTAAGGAAGTTGACGATTAAGAATTAGGACAAGTCCACATGTAGAGAGGATGCAAAGTCAACCAAAGTCGCAAATCGTATGCACTCTAAAAGTGGCAGTCAAAGATGGAAGCCGTCACCTCTGAGCTGAACTTAAGGCAATGGTGATCAGCTCCTGATTACTACATTCTGCTCTTAGCGCTCAGAAACCCTGTATTCCTTTATCAAGAAGTATAGAGTATCTACTCTAGCCCTACACATCTGTGTAAGGCTTTTAGCGAATTTTTAATACATTTTTTCGCAGCCTATATATATCCCTGCTTACAGCTTGGCACGGGCCTCACCGTTTCTGGAGGAACGGACTATTAACCCACCGGGCTTATCCAATGTGGACTAGTGAGGTAACCTGACTCAGATTAAATATCTCTAAGCCATCACACATATATTTATCCCGATAGATTTAATACTTTACTATGTTTTTATTTATTGGCTTAGTGATAGGGCTTTCCTCTATGGAATCAATGTTCGTGGGTTCGATGTCAGCATCGGAATAAACACACACACACACACACACACATATATATATATATATATATATATATATATATATATATATATCAAATTGCGTCTACAAGGCGATACGTTAAACACATCTATGTGTTTTTTAACATGGAGAAGATAAAGGAATTCGGAAGTGTCGCGAAACTCTAGAAGGAACAAAAATACTGAGACACGTCACCTTCAATACGTGTCGGCTATACCGCAGCTAAAGTCAAGTCCGTTAGAGAGAGAGCATAGCACATAACGTGAGGACCGGCCTAATTTAGACGCAGATCGCTCTTGACACCACACTATCTGTAAATATACCTTTGCTCTGCAGGATCATAGAGTAGGTTACATGTAGACGCAGTAAAGAGCCAGTAAATTAATAGCCGATCTATTTTTATTTTTATTGATTCAATAAATCTATCAACATGTCTCTTTGTCTTTCTGATGGATACGCTCGGAGTGAACTATGGCTTCAGGAATGTCTGATTAGACATTATAGTGATCATAAAAGTAATTCTTAGAGTTAAGGTATATAAATGTTTGTAATTATTATTTTGTGGTTTGATTTTGAGGTCTACGTAGGGTTTTTAAGTCGAAGATCCGCGCTACACATTACACGGGACGTATATTGACATTTAATGGTTAGAGTACCTACCTGAATTCTGAGTCACACAAACATCCAGTTTCAAATCCCAATGTTTTTGTTTGTGATAAACTCCTTGTGGAAAACCCCAAAATGTGAGTTTATCACACACAATTTCACAAGAAGTGCACTTGGATAGGCCATATTCTCCAAAGGAACCCAGGAAGACAGCGGCTGGAATGGAATTCTCAAGGGAAAAGGAAGCGAGGCCGACCCAAACACACCTGGAAGCGCTCCGTAGCGGCCGAGGTGAAATCCATCGGGTTGACGTGGCCTGAAGTGAAGCGCGTCGCTCAAGACCGATCCCAATGGAGAAGCACTGTGGACGCCCTCTGCCCCATCTCGGGGACATAGGACCATATGATGACAAGAAGTTTATCAGCAAAAAAAAATAGAAAGTTCATTTCACTTGAAACAGTGAAAGATGTCTGTGGTTTTAAACGGATGCAGTCGGTACTTTGCCAGAAATAGCACTGTGGCCGTTCGATTCTCGCCAGTCGGGCGTGTATTGCTACAAATGTTCGAACTTATATTGCTTTGTGTTGTTGTTAAGGGAGCATTAAAGCTTGTGTTACACTGCACGATATTACGCTGTATTTACAGCAAGTTTATAGATGTAAGTTATTTAATTTACTGTAAGTTATTTATAATATCCTAGCTTTTGCCCGCGGCTTCGCTCGCGTGGAATTTGGTCTGGCACATTAAGTTTTGAGACAGATCATATTAAATAAATATATTTTTTTTACTTAATTTATGGTTCACAATTTTGGTCATAGTGGCTTCCACATAAAAGGTTGATATATGCTGTCGCGTTCTTTTATATAGAACTATTCATGACAAACAGTCCTACAATACATCATTTTTGTATAACTCCAATGGTTTAGGCAGCGTACGCCAAGATAACTCTCATAGGGCAGATTTTTTTTCTAACTTAATTGACATGAATCTTTATATTACGACCAAAATGACATAAAATCATTACAAATTGTAGCCTATATGTTATTCCGATGTATAACCTATATCGAGGCATCTACCGGCTGCCACGACAGGGTTACCAACATAGACTTCTGTTTAAATGTCTTCTAATATTTAAATTTATTTCATTGATCTACCCACATTGCCGTATTTCAGAAAGACGGAAAAAAGCATACACAAAAGAGGATATCAGCGGAGTTTCTCTCGCCGTTTCTACTCTGTTAATAGGAGCCTGATTGCGAAATGATGGCAAAAGCTGGATTGTAAGCGAAACGAAGTTTGACAAATGAAATGTGACTTGTTATTCATTGTCGTGAACACAGCCGTAACAGCCCAATTGTGGCCTCTCGCTCCACCGTTTTTCTTTGTTTTCTGTTCGCCAACATGCTTTTTTAATCCTACAAAATAAATGCATTGTACAAAATATATAAATAAACATCTTATTAATATCATTCAAAAAATATATGTAAATCTACTCATAATGAACTGAATTTGTCGTAAAAAATTTTGATAATTCTAAAATTTACTACATAGTTAAAAAAATTCTTTACGATAGACTGACTGTCAATGCATTTATAATGCCCCTGTCATTCCGGATGTCTAAGGACGGCGTTGATCACGTACCACCAGATGACCCGCATGCTTTTTTGCCTACTAACTGTACTATAAAATTTGTCTTCAAATTGTATTTTCGTTCATATCGTGTACGTTTTCATTGTATAATATATGAATTATTATAGATTGATTTCCCACACTATTTTTTCATTAAATTTTGCTAGATTTCCTGTTGTATAGTCCCTTTTTGAGTAAAAGTCTCTTCCATGTTTAGCCATTTCTCTCTGTCTATTGCTTGGTTCATCCAGTTTTTCCTGTTCTTTCTACAATGTGTTGTGTTACTTTTTTTGTTTTATTTTCGATATTTCCAGGACTTGCATTATTTTTTCTTATGGATGGAGACATATATACATAGCTCTGTTTATTTTTCGGTTTAGTGTGACAGTGGCCTTAAGTTCTAGACAGCTGAGCTCATCAATTATGTTGAGCTGTGTACCACCGCCAACATCAACCGCGAACTTTCAAGTCTAGACGAAAGCCGACTAAGAACAATTTAGTTAGTGTAGGTATTTGATTGGAAAGTATTGACCCGCAGCTAGGGTTCTCAAAATAGAAAACAAAATATACCTCGCAAAAAATTGTAGACATTTGAAGTGAGTTCCGAAAATTTATTTTATTTGCTCATAGCAGTCCGCTGTTGCATATAGGCCTCTCTTATGGCATGGTGATATGTATGTATATATACATACTATACATATTGCATACTATATATATATATATATATATATATATATATATATATATATATATATATATATATATATATATATATATATATATATATATATATATATATATATATATATATATATATATATATATATATATATAATATATATATATATATATATATATATATATATATATATATATATATATATATATATATATATATATATATATATATATAATATTTAAAAGTGGTTGCCATATCGAAAAATCGAGGTTTATTACGTCGTAACGTAATTCGACAGTTTTAATTTACGCCGGTGATTTGATGGATGCAAAGGTTACGTTATGACTTCGTCGTGTAAAGGGCACTATTGTATAATGCGTGGTGGGTATAAAATATGGACCTGTTGACATGAAATTTACATACGTAAGCAAAGAACCGACAGATTGTTTTAATATAATATGTATACCTGAAGATGCCTCGTGTTGGGGCGAAACACGTGTCGTTTACAAGATGGAAAAGTGATAATGTGTGTTTGGTGTTGTGTATAGTGGTTGGTGGGTGGAGAATTGATGGTCGATTTTCGATAAGTTTTTGGTTTTAGTTCCAAATAAATCCACTTCATCCAGCACAAAAAACACACATTATTAATTTTCTGTTATTGTTTTGCTTGTCGCGGATCTTAGCTAAGTAAAACTTTTGATTGTCCACATAGTGATGGATTACCGCAAAGTAACGCCTGACTCCGTTAATAATATTTAATTTTAATTTTTTTAAACTGTATCAACATCAAGTGTCATTCACTAATAAACAACATCAAGTAAAAAAAAATATTTTAACTTGAGCGGATAAATGAAATGTATTTTATTAACGATTTAAAATTTGAATAAGTTATACACCGTGACTTTTTAATTACCCGAGAAAATTAAGTAATATATTCAGTTATCGATATACATTAAATTTGGCGAAGAAAAAAACGTTTTATTTTTATGAAATATGTATTAAAAATGTCCTTAATATACACCAAAAATTATACAACAAAAAATCTTGCTAATTCAAATAGCCATCATTATCATTCCAATATGAACTGCACCCAAACCAACCTAATTTGAT
Organism: Baronia brevicornis; assembly: GCA_031353405.1. Lineage (NCBI taxonomy): Eukaryota > Metazoa > Arthropoda > Insecta > Lepidoptera > Papilionidae > Baronia > Baronia brevicornis. The sequence continues at coordinate 179,431 of JASFAT010001625.1, forward strand.
CGCGTAATATTTACAGGATTTCTTTGAAGTCCCATAAAACAATATTTTTGTATGAACGCTATAATATTTGAATGTTACTTACATATTTTTACAAATGCGAATTTTAGTGTTCTCGGGTAATTAAAAAGTCACGGTGTATAAATAAATATGAATAGGGAGAGTGAACTAATAGCAGGCGTTGAAAGAGTTTTCATAAAAATGTATGAGAAGTATAAAATATGAACAAAAATTCGCATGTCACTTATCCAATAGAGACCGATATACGACAGCTATGGAAGGTATATTCTAGCGGCGTTCGTCCACGTTGTCAGCGAGCCTACAGGCGACGATGTTTATGGCAATCGTGCGGAAATAGTTTATGGCGACCATTTGGTGCGTTCACCCCATTTTGTTGGCCAACTGAATCGGATTCAGGCTAGGAAATGACTCCTTCGCTTTCCTCGAAAACGTTTGTGACGAGTTTTGAGGTCATGTTCTGTAAGACACTGAAAGTATGTATTTATTTTGTGAATTTTTTTCCAAATATGTACTACATTTTTTTTCGTGAAAGCGACAGACAAATGAGCAATCCTATCCCATAAAAAATCGTGCGATTTTTTTTTATGGGAAAGGAAGGTAAACGAGTAGGCGTGTCACCTGATGGAAAGCAATCAACGTCGCCATAGGCAGTTGCCGACCTTTAAGGAAAGTTTATTAATGGAGTCAGGCGTTGCTTTGCGGAAATCCATCATTATGTGGACAGTCAAAAGTCTTACTTAGCTAAGATCCGCGACAAGCAAAACAATAACAGAAAATTAATAATGTGTGTTTTTCCGTTGGGTTAAGTGGATTTATTTGGAACCTAAACCAAAAACTTACCGAAAATCGGCCATCAACTCTACACCCACCAACCACTACACACAACACCAAACACACATTACCACTTTTCCATCTTGTAAACGACACGTGTTTCGCCCCAACACGAGACATCTTCAGGTATAGTAGACTCTACGGAAGACAACCAAAAAGTCACTTTTTTAAAAGAAGATACAACCAACACTGTTCTTGAACATTTACAATACTGTAGGCACAACAGATGCGACAACTACCTTAGAAGTAAGGATGTTAATGGGAGGGGAAGAAGTAACGGGAGGAGGAAATAATTCTTTATTTCCTTCTCTCGAATTGAGCCTCCAGTTCCTGAACTCAGCGTTCGAAATGCGGTAACAGAGTAAAATGCTATCACTCGACGCCGATATTCTGTGCCGAATACCACATAAAAAACAACCTTAAGCGATAGAAATATTTAATCGCTTACGTTGGATTCAATTTTCAAAACAAGAAATGTTTTCATTCTTAAAAATTATATTTTGCAGTAAACGTGAAGAGCACAAAGGTATATTGCATCTAATTTTATTTATATCGAGCTCACAGGATGCGGTTGCAATCCCATTAATAGTGATGTCGAAAGCTATGTAATATTAACATATCGATGTGTCAAATTTTTTTTCGACATATCATACAATACTATTGTACGATAGTAAATAATCTTTATTCAAAGAATTTTACGCGGCATATAATAAAGCTACCTAATTCGTAATTTCCCATTCCTTGTGTGAGAAACTAAACTCTTCCACAATACATGTACATATTGTATGATAAACTGACGTTTTGGGTGCTCCGATAAGAAGTGATTATAATGCAACGTTCAGAAGAAAAAGTTGTCCTCCGTATACGTCAAATTTACATCCAATTTCTGTCCATCCAGTCCCAACTTATGATGCGTACTAAATACTCTTCTATACTTCCAACGCCTCTGAAACTCAACCGCTCACCGGACGAAGCGCGGTAGCTAAGCTACCACTCAAACACCGCTTTTCTGAGGAAGTGTGACACTTTTCCGGGCGAGCCGGCTCATTCATGCTACAGACAAATAATATGCCATTCTTGACAAAGTATTCGTCTGCAGCGAGGCTCTACCACTACATAGTTTGAGACAATGAAATTGCATAAGCAATTAATACAATCACATGACGAAAATACTAAGTTAACAATTATATCGTTGCCATTTGTCGATATTTCAATTTGAAGTTTTATCGATATGTTAACAACACTACTGTTAACCCACTTAATAAGTGCCATAATTATTTTATTGGTCTCGCCAAGCGAGCAGTAAACTAATTTGAACGCGCAGTTAGCAGATACAATATTTCCTAACATTGGTTTATACATTTCCATTTTGCGGTTTAGAATAGTTATGCTCGAAACGGGCTAAATGTTCTTTCGCTGTTTTCTGCGTCTTCAGTGACCACTCGTATAAAGCTCCTCAGTTTACGTGTAGTAACCCAAAATATATTCGAGAACGGTAAAATATTGTAACTCGAGTCATTATAAAGTCTACTCCACTCAGTTCTTGAAAGTAATACTTTGAAAATAAGTTTATCGACTGTTGAGATTAGACCGAACAAATAGACTGAGTGGACAATCAAAAATTTTTACTTAGCTAAGATCCGCGACAAGCAAACGATAACAGAAAATTAATAATGTGTGTTCTCCTGCCGGACGAAGTGGATTTATTTGGAACCTAAAGCAAAAACTTACCGAAGAACGGCCAGCAACTCTCCACCCACCAAACACTATACACAACACAAAACACACACTACCACTTTTCCACCTTGCAAACGACACGTGTTTCGCCCCAACACGAGGCATCTTCAGGTATAGTAAACTCTACGAAGACAGATGATTTATGAAGTCAGGCGTTACTTTGCGGAAATCCATCACTATGTGGACAGTCAAAAGTTTTACTTAGCTAAGATCCGCGACAAGCAAACAATGACAGAAAATTTATAATATGTGTTTTCCTACTGGACGAAGTGGATTAATTTGGAACCTAAACCAAAAACTTACCGAAAAACGGCCACCAACTTTCCACCCACCGACCCATATACACAACACCAAACACACACTACCACTTTTCCACCTTGCAAACGACACGTGTTTCGCCTCAACACGAGGCATCTTCAGGTATACCGAAAAGACTTTTCGGTTGTTTTCCGTAGAGTCTACTATATTTTTAACAATACGGCGTAGGATATAGAACTTGATTAGGTGTGACCGCGGCTTTAGCTTCTCGTGCTGTTTATCTAGTACATGAGGCCGTCGTTCGAGCGCTGAAACAATGAACATTACCGCCCTAGATTTGGACAAATGTTTGCATTACCATATCAATGGGTCCGCGCTGCCATTGTCCGAGTACCGATCTGTACTAATTTTCTGCAATTGTTTGTTCAAATCGGCCCAATAGCCAAATGTTTGCTTGTTTTAGTCCAACAAAGGTATGTGGAATCGATAGCTTTTATTAACAGTTTCACGACTTTAATGTCGAAGTGGTGGGGCTGTCCCTTGCAGAGTCGATAGTCGCTTGTTAGAATCTCGTATTGGGATATATATATATATATATATATATATATATATATATATATATATATATATATATATATATATATATATATATATATATATATATATATATATATATATATCACGCCTATCCCCCGCAGGGGTTGGCAGAGACCACAGAGCTTCATCCGCTGCCATTCATCGCAGCGAAACGGCTCGTCATTGGTCGCTTTTCGCCCTCGTGAGAATCAGGACGTGACGGGTGGCGAATCACGTAGCCGTGGTTTGGCGGAGAGGAAGGGAAAGGATAAAGAAGAAAGGAAGGGGCAGGAAAGGAAATGCGGATTGGGGGGATACCAGACTCGGAATAAACATTTATAAATCCATATAAATATTTATTCCGATGCGGGAATCAAACCCGCGACCATTGACTCCGCGGGCGGAGGGACCCGCCACTGAGCCAATCGGTCGTCTCGGCTTACAGATATTCATTTCGAGCCAGGCTGCTCCGCCAATCCACCTTGGGCAAGCGTAGTTGGTTAATATCCGTTCCTGCAGAAATGGGGAGGCCTGTGCATTAAGTCATACATATGTATCAGTGGTATAAAATATTGTCTACTTTTGGAAACAATATAAAATGGTAGTCGGAAAATGGAAGCAAACGAGAGAACTTGTCACCATATCTGGAGCACCATAGGCATTGGAGATGCATTGCCAGCCTTTGAAATATGAGTGGACTTCTCTTTTGAAGGTGTCAATGTCATGTAAGAAACGTACCATATTGGATCGCCACTCATCCAGATGATGGGGATGAAACTTTTCATACATAACGTAATAGTGAAGTCGTGAGTTTCATCAACAGAGTTCCATTTCCTTGTACCACATTACTAAACATCAGATGGTAAAAGACGATGACAAGCACTAAACGTAAATGCATTAATATATCACTTCGTGTGTGATGTTCGATAAAATGTCGTTACGAAGTTAAAGGTGCCGACACACCACGTCGAGTGCGGTGCCATGGACTAATGATCCGAATGACGGAAACACTCGTGCTGTTTAATGGGGGGAAACGACTTGTATATCAAAGTGGGGCCAAAGGGTGCCGGGCGACTGTGAACGGGTGGAGCGCGACGCACACTGAAACCAAAAACTGTACATACAATTAAAAATTAATTTTAATTTTTTTTATCATAAATTATAACAGCATTATCCCCCCACTGACTGACTGACATGTTATTGGAAAAACTGTAAGAGATGGGGGGTAGGTTTGTTCTGAGAAATGTTCGGATAGAGCTCGAGGCAAAGTAATTATATCCAATCCTTGAGTATCGCAAGATGGTGAAGCTCGACGTTCCGTTATACCTACGGGGGTCGCTCGCGAACAAAAAATAATCCGATTCGGTCGAAAACAAGATGGCCGCCATGTAAAGTGAAAATTGCCATTTATGGGCCGATTTCGCTGAAATTTGGTATAGTCCCGAAACGATCGCGTATGCGAAGGACTGCGTCAGGCAAGCCCCGAAAAGTTTGTCATAAAAATAAAAGTACATGTCCTGGTACAGTTTGTTGTTGTTACAGTTGTTTTTACTATATCATTATTATATCGCTATTGTTATTTATACATATATTCCAAAATGTCTAATTATTGGGGTGCGTTATTTGACCACGTTGGTTCTTGCTGAAAACCAGCGCCAGCCAAATATTCTGTGACAGATCTTAGGGTTTAATTTTTTTCTCTTTTTATGATAAATTTAAATTCTATTTAGCTTTTTAATAGTATCTTTGCCTAGCCGCCTGTCCGGTAATTATGGTATTGGTACACGAGTATGCGACCCCGGCCTCCCGAGCTACTACCATATCACTCCTTGTCTTCCATCGTCCCTTGCGGCTCGTGGACTTCACTATGACGAATTTTAATATACGTAATTTGTTAAAAAATGACGGCGACGTGGTTCACCACCTGTCACATCCTGATTCTCACGAGGGTGAAAAGCGATTAACGGAGAGCCGATTCGCTACGATGAATGTGAGAGGAACAATGGATGAGTGTGGAGGGTGTGCCGAGATAGTAGCGGATGGAAATCTGTGGTCTCTGCCATCCCCTACAGGAGATAGGCGTGACGATATATTTGTATTTTTTTTTTGTTTAATGTTTCAGTGTGCGTCGCTCTTTATACGGCCGAAAATAGAGACGATTTAACTACAAAGTGTCGGGCGATGCAAACAGTTAAGTGGGCATCATCGGATGTTTTCGTACCGGGTGTGTGTTATGTTTACACCACAAATAATGGCGTCGACGAAACTCGTCCGTCGCCGCGCGGCCACGTGTGGGAGCGCGTCCCAATGTGTGGGCCAGCTTGATGCAAGGTCTCGGTCGTCTCCACGCCCATTCATCCGAACGTTACAATGTTTACATTGGCTTTAGTAAAACAAATTGTTTCACGCTTGTTACACAAATCCGTCAGGTTGCCTTCAGAAATATGAATCCAACTAAATCATGTCCGTGTATTGTTTTGTATTCTTTGCTGGCAATTAGTTATAACTATTATGCCAATATCATGTAAAATACAATAGTATAAAATCTTCTGAAATGTAACTAATCAGCTTGTCACGTTAAGTCTCGATAAAATGGTGGCTATTCTACCAAAACCTTCTGTGGAATTTATCACTCAACTTAAAAAGTCACTATACACACATTTATTTCATATCACTTCACTTATACGCTTTAATCGAACTATATTGCATAATATGCCACCATAATCGAACAATATTTTTTTAACAGCTCATATATGTCCCACTGCTGAGCACGGGCCTCTCCATTTCTGGAGGAAGGAGCGGACGTTAAACCCACCACGCTTGTCCAATGCGTATTGGCGGGGTTAGCAGACTAGGAATAAATATTTGTATTCCATACATATATTTATTCCGATGTGGGTATCGAACCCGCGACCATTAACTCCGTGGGAGGAGGGCCCCGCCACTGAGCCAATGGGTCGTCATTGAACAATAGAACTGGTAATAATATAAGATTATATAAATGAAATATAAACACAACGTAACTCAAGCAAGTTGGCGGGAAAAGTACTGTGTCTTGTTTTACAAGAACTTCACAAGTGTATATTTTAACTAACAAACGATAGAAACGTGTGTATAAACGATTAGAAAAAGCTGACTGTCCCTACCTGATATTACTTTTCCTTTTGGATCAATAATAAAACACTTTGGGATCAAGTTTCCATAACAGAAAGATAATAAAACGCATGAAATTTATCCGACGGCTTTAGACGACTAATTGGATTAGTTAGGGCTGCCGCCTATGGAGTCTATGGTCGCGGGTTCGATTCCTCCCGATTTCCCGGTATAAATATAATATATATGTATGGTTTAAAAAAATTCATTCCGAATCTGGTTACCCACCAATTCGCATTGGACTAGTAGACCACCAGATTACTGTTCGTTCCTCAAAATAATGGATAAGCCCAGCTGTATAGCATATATGGCTTGTGAAAATGAAGTTCACCCAAACAATATCCGATCAGCGTACATTATTATTATTATTATTATATATTCACGCCTATCCCCCCGCAGGGGTTGGCAGAGACCACAGAGCTCCATCCGCTGCCATTCATTGCAGCGAAACGGCTCGTCATTCATCGCTTTTCGCCCTCGTGAGAATCAGGACGTGACGGGTGGCGAACCACGTCACCGTCATTTTCGACAAATTAGGTATATTAAATTTGTCTTACGATCAGTTGATCGTACATGCAGTGAAACTAACCTTTTCTGAACTCGGACGTAACCTTGCTTACCACATTTGCATTCTAAGCACTCAGGCACAAGGTCCCTGCAGTTGTGGCACAAGCTTTTTACTCATTTACTTTTCACTCACTAATTCAATGTATGATATCGTACGCCAAATGAAGCGACCATTTACGCAGTTCGGCAGTCAGAACAGGGTGCCTATATATCATTTTTTGTCGGATATTTTAGTCAATGCCACATACTAGAATTTTTATTGAAGAGATAAATAAAAATATTTTTGAGATAATTGATGGAGTCGAACACTACATTGATTTGGAAATTCTTTAGGAACCAAATCCAATATCTTGAAAACATAGGTATTTTTAATGTCTTCAAGTTATAAACCTATAATGAAATGTTTTATAGAGAAAGTAGATATAAGATAAAGCGAGTCACCTGATAAGAAGAGATTACTAGTGCCCACGAGAATCTATATTCTGAAAAATCTGAAAACACTACTGCCCTACCTTAGGATAAGAATGGTAGATAGATAGATGTATTCTTTATTGTACACCAAAAACGAATTTATACACAACCGTATAATTACTCCCACACAACCGTAGGATGGGCTGGACACGTTTGTCGGAGAACCGATAATCGCTGGAGTAGACGAGTGGTTGGACGAGTTGCTGGAGTAGAGACCGCGACTCGGCAAACGTAGTGTGGGACGCCCTCCTGCTATATGGAGCGACGATCTGCGCAAGGCGGCTGGCAGAGACTGGATGCGTGTAGCCGAAGGTCGGGCTAGGTGGCGCGCCTTGGGTGAGGCCTATGTCCAGCACTGGACTGCCGTGGGCTGATATTGATATTGATATTGAACCGTAGAATGGACACAATGTTTAAAAATTAATTTCATGTAGGTTGGTGATACATTATCGTTATCTATGATTTAATTCGAGGGAAAAAGGAATTAAAGGCTGTGTGGAAAGTGAAGGAAGAAAATAAGGTAGTATCCGCGTGTATTCATAGTACAGAACATAGTACGGATGCGTGAAGCCGAAGATCGGGCTAGGTGGCGCTACTTGGGGGAAACCTATGTCTAGCAGTGGACTGCCGCAGGCTGTTGATGATGATGATGATGGTAATTATTAATGGAGTCAGGCGTTACTTTGCGGAAATCCATCACTATGTGGACAGTCAAAAGTTTTACTTAGCTAAGATCCGCGACAAGCAAAACAACTTTTCGGTTGTCTTCCGTCGAGTCTACTATACCTGAAGATGCCTCGTGTTGGGGCGAAACACGTGTCGTTTACAAGACGGAAAAGTGGTAATGTGTGTCCACAACACCAAATGGTGTTGTGTATAGTGGTTGGTGGGTGGAGAATTGATGGCCGATTTTCGGTAAGTTTTTGGTTTAAGTTCCAAATAAATCCACTTAACCCAACGGAAAAACACACATTATTAATTTTCTGTTATTGTTTTGCTAGTCGCGGATCTTAGCTAAGTAAAACTTTTGTCTGTCCATATAGTGATGGTAATGTTATTATTAATTGTATTTCTAACTACCAGATTGACTTTTTCCAGCCGAGTCACATCAGTGACGTTGGCTTCTTATTTCATTTTCATAACCTCTTCTTTTAAGGCAATCTAAATAAAGCCTATTATAATACAGCTATGAATAATTCATCTCAGTATGTCATCGATTAGAATTATTCGTTTTTATCGACTACCGTTTTGATATGAGTGAGTACATCAATTTATGTCAACCACAGCTAATTGATGGCCTCCGTTAGGGGAACCCGTCCAACACCTCAACAGGTGTAGATGTACCGGCCGTCCCGGATACAGCTGCGTCTCGAATGCGAATTGCGATTCCAGTTGATTGCTTATAAGATTGGGTAAAACATCTCTAAAAACAAATTTACCTTGAGGAGTGATCCGATATAGAGCGAATACATACATATATTTATCCCTATGGGGCCTCGCTAGATGCTAAGTGGGGTGACTAGATGACACTTGATGTTAATAGTTTAAAAAAAATTAAAATTAATTTTTTTTACATATATTACCTATACATGATTATTGGACTTTAATTCACTTATCGGTTGTCTTCCGTAGAGTCAACTATACCTGATGATGCCTCGTGTTGAGGCGAAACACGTGTCGTGTGCAATGTGGAAAAGTGGTAATGTGTGTTTTGTGTTGTTGATAGTGGTTGGGAGGTGGAGAGTTGCTGACGGCCGTTTTTAATTAGATTTAGTTTAAGTTCCCGTAAATCCACTTCTTCCGAAAACACACATTATTTTCGGTTTTTGTTTGCTTGTCGCGGATCTTAGCTAAGTAAAGGTTCTATATAGTATATATATATATACACATATATATATATATATATATATATATATATATATATATATATATATATATATATATATATATATATATATATATATATATATATACGATAATGTCTTACGCAATTTCAAGTTTTACCTCATTTATAACCTTCGACATTTTTCCCTTAATTCGCTATTTCCAAGTATTTCCGATTCCATTCAGGTTTAATGGTTTTTCCGGGCACGAACGTTTCCCGTTTGAGAAATCACTCAAACTCTTTGTTCAAGGCAATTTGTCACCATTGGTGAAGCATTGCGGACGTTTTGAATGATCGTTGCTTAGATCTTAGCACACAGCAAACTTGTAGGCTTCGTTCTAAATAGAGTAACAGAGAGCTGTGATTTGTTACAAAAATCACAGAGTATGATTGATTATACAGATAAAGAAAAATATTAGTTTTAGCCTCTATGCCGCCGGAATCTTCTGTTAAAAATCTTCTGTTATATCTTGCGGTATTTAATTTCAAATTAGAATGAAAATATAAAATGAATACAGGAAAAATATAATAATATATCCATATAAAAATATACATTTTTGAAATCCAGGAAGGAGGTATAATAAAGCAGTTGGTATATATTTTTATTTAATTATTCGCGTCAAGCGTCGAACCCTTAACCCCGTACCGCAGTGAACAGCGTTCTCTAAGTAGTCACATAATTGCAGGCTCGTTAAAATATAAAGTTGCGAAGTTGAACCGATTCAGTTTGCTAATGGTGTAATTGTCGGAGTACAAACTTTGCTTCGTAACAATTCGTAAAGGAGTTGTAATAATAACTGACGATTAGCACAGTGTAACCATTTTTCAATTCCTACTATTATTTTGCTAGTGGTAGAGCCACGTTAAGAATGGCATAATATTTGTCTGTAGTTTGAATGGGCCTGCTCGCCCGGGGAAGTACCACACTTCCGAAGAAAACCGGCGTCTGAGTTACGAGGCTTACCTCTTGCGCTTCGTACGGTGAGCGGCCGAGTTCCGAAAGCCCGACCCCCTCTTCCCTCCCTCTAGGTACGACTACCTCTAACCCTCTAAAAAAGTAGGTATTGAGTTCATTTTTTTTACATAACTTGTTTTTTTACATAAACCGTAGTAATGCACGTGTCTGAATGGCCTATCCATTTATGGACCCACGCATGTCCAATGTGAATTGGCGGAGTTACCAGACTCGGAATAAATATCTGTTGGCCATACATTATATTTATTGTGATGCGAACGCCCCGCCTTTCAGTCAGTTGCTATCACTATGCAGCACACCAATTATACACAGTCTTTATGAACAACAGGCTTCGTCCGTCAGCTTTGCCTGCATTCAAGCCGGGGCGTACATAAGTTTGCGTCGGCCCTTATCTGGCCGTTTGTGCAACAAGCTGTAAATTACTTGTCGTCTGCTAAATTAAGTTTTGGCCGAAGAGTCCGCGTCGAGCAAAGGATTATGCAGTTGGGGAACTCAATTTCATGATTCATTCATATTAAAGCGTAATCCATCTATTTAAGGTAGATTTGAACGAGTAGACATTTCATTATATTACGTTTTTATTAAAACATGTATGTATATTACAAATATAAAAATTACATGTTAATAATAATTGGTTTATAAAACTTTTTTATACATCCTTATTTTCGATGGAATGAACAAACAGTAATTTAAATTAGCTTTATTAATCATCTGAAGCAGATCGGCGGGATCCGGAGATTCGGATGAATGATAGATAAGCAAAGAAAAGTTTAAACCAAAGCCTCCTTATCTTCTATTGCGGTAGTATCATATCCCTATCCTCCTGTCTAAATCCATCTTTCCTTTCCCCTGCCCTTCCCTTTCTTCTCTATCCTTTTCCCTTCCTCTCCGCCAATCCACGGTCTGTCGTGCCGATGGATGCGTGGCTAGGGGCGAACTTAGTCGCAAGCGTGCCGACGGTCCCGGGACCGGACACACCGAGGTACTATAGTGCCTTACTTTAACACGCGGGGCTCTACTGGGGCTGACCTCCATCTTCCCTTACGGCTTGTGGGATTCACATTATAGACGACGTGGTTCGCCACCTATCATGTCCTGATTCCCACGAAGGCGAGATGCGACTAACGGAGAGCCGTTTCGCCACGATGAATGTGAGAGGAAGGATGAGTGTGGAGGAAACAAGGAGGGTGTGCCGGGATCGTGGCGGATGGAGGTCTGTGGCCTCTGCCTACCCCTACGGGAGGCCGACGTGACAATATGTATGTATGTTAATCAAGGCTTATTTTATTGTTAAATAAACAGTCATAACATGGTAAGCCCACTTCATTCTCTCCTGTACGAAACTAACTAACTATAACTAACTATAAGATCAACCATTAGTGAGCAGTAGCGTCTACTTTATTAATAAAAAGTCATCGCCTTTAATCAAGCAATAAATAATAATTGGAATTCACATAAAGTTAACAATGAAATAATCAGAGCGTGTTACATCAGTTGCAAAAAGAAATATCGCGCCTGTTAAAATTACAATACCTCGCCATCAGGCAGGTGGACGTCAGAGCAGGTGGTGACTAGCGAACAGGATGGGAGGTTGCGATATATTTTGACCATTAACATCCACTCGACGTATGATTAACTGTCCATTAAAGGTGCAATGCTTCTGAAAAAAACCCGTATTGAAATCGCTAGTCGCTCCTTCAACATGATGAAACGTGTTCTTTGTAATGGCAATCTCAAACTTTTCTTGCGCATTAGAATGCTCTGTTGTTACATCTGGCCCGTTCTTCTATAAGCATGAGAGGTTTTGACGCTAAAAGAAGACCTACAGCCGATCCGTAAGAAAACGTATCCAATATCCAATATCGGCCCGCGGCAGTCCATTGCTGGACATAGGCGTCACCCAAGGCGCGCCACCTAGCCCGATCTTCGGCTACACGCATCCAGTCTCGCGCATATCGTCGCTCCATCTAGCAGGTGGGCGTCCCACACTACGTTTGCCGAGTCGCGGTCTCCACTCCAGCACTCGTCTACTCCAACGATTGTCGGTTTCCGACAAACGTGTCGGAAAACGTATAGAAGCGTAGAATTCAATATTTTACTAACTTATTTTATTTATCACAATTTACTTTATATAATTTTTGATAAATAAAAGTTTCAGGCAGGATACAGTAATTATATATATATATATATATATATATATATATATATATATATATATATATATATATATATATATATATATATATATATATATATATATAAATGTCGATTTGGTTCAATGTATGTAAAGTAGTAATGATTTAAAGGTTTGATTTAAAGGTTAAAGGAGTAATGATAGAATTTTTATTTCTATACGTTTTGCCCAAAGATGATCTCGAGAACTCATTGTATACTTTTGGGCGAATGTAATAAAAAAGCGACTACCCGTTTTGTTTCTTATTTTCATCGTAGTTAGTTTCCTGTTCCTTGCTGCCCTGGTGATGGCGTGTGGTCGTTGTGTTTGCCGTTCTGGATGTACATGATAGTACATGACCCAGCGGTAAAGGAAACGCGCGCGAACACTCCTGTCTCCCGGTACATTCAACATGATACCTCTTAGGTTTGCCTCCTATGACCTTTAAGAGAACTGCTTTATACTTATAATTAATCATAAAAAATAAATAGTCCTTTCAAATTTAGGAATAAATTAACAGCACAAGATAATACGTAGAAAGCTGCGAGACTCAGAACATTCAACGAAGTATTTTCTTTATGTTTCTGAATGTGCAATAACTTTTTTGCTATCAGTCATTTACAGCGTTCTCGCTTTTTTGTGCTAATATCTTTAAGTGTCGACATGTATGCATGTTGAATTCCACTCGCAAATGCACCTGATATACTACGACACTAGTCATATGACTTGTGAAGGAAAATGTTCGTTCCATTTGATTTTTTTTATCGCCATTGTCAATCTGATGTGTGACGGGACGTGCGCAAACATCATTCGGTTATCTGTGTAATCCATTTTTATTGACGTTATCTGTGTTAAAAACTGCCATATTTTTGTTTATGTTCGCGTAAAACAGAATGAAGTTTTATATTATAATAATATTTTTTTCTATGGGATGGAAACTCAAACGAGCAGGCGTGTCACCTGATGGAAAGCAATCAACGCTCCCATAGACATCCGCAACGCCATAGACAGTGCGGAAGCGTTGCTGACCTTTAAGGAAAGTGTCATTATGGGAGTGAGAGGGGGAGGGGAGAGAGTGTTGGGCCAATATAAAACTACTGTTTTAAATTTTTCTATCATCAACAGCCTAGGAAGTCTACGGCTGGATATAAGCCTTCCTTATTAATTCTTCATATTTCTTTTATATTGACGAGCTATATGCCTCGGTCGCGAATCTACCGCTTTCGAATTCATTGGTCGCGAGTTCGATTACCGCATTTTCATAAATATATGTATACCCAGTATAGGTTCAATAAATTGATAGAGAATTATATGGTTTCTACTATAGTTTTGCATCATAAACAATATACCAAAGACACGAATATATAACCAAAATACAGTCTCCAGTTTCCCACCAAGAAATGTTTTCTATGAATGAAATGTGATTTTCGAGAAATCTTTCGAGAACATAATATTTTTTTTTAAAAATTACAAACGATATAATTTAAAAAACAATTCTGTAAAAATTTTTAAATTACATCGTTTGTCTTCAATGACAATAAAACATAACGGGACTACTTCCTGTTATATTAACATATCTATAATATATAATATACCCTATCACAAAGCAATATGTTATAAATTAGTTGAGCGTTGCTAAGGGATATATTTCATTGATGCAGGTTACAGAATATACATTAAAATTACGGTTTAGAAAAAAAATATATAAAACCATAAACCGAAATTTGATCGTTGAGAAAAAAAAAGAAATGCAGAGCAAATGCATAATAAACACTAACTCAAGTATATAAGTACTATATTGCAATGACACATTAGGAACATATTTTTAATAGGCCGTGTGAAGATGTTTTGTTTGACTTTTTCAGCCAGTTATAACTTCGTATTCCATTGCCCGCTCACAAAGGGACTCGAGATGCTTGTGGCGCTTGGAATGGCAGTGACAATTTATTTGATGGTTACGTTCAGTGGAGTACATTATGGGGATATCACGTAACGGTGTTACGTAAACCTAGTATCGCATTATATATCACAGATTTAAAAAGAAATCGAGTTTAATGGTTTCTTTCATACATATGAAACTGCGAAATGTGCTGTGTAAAATATAAAATAATATGTAATTATACTTTCAACTAGATATATAAATATGGTTATGTATATATATAATTATGAAAGTAACAACCGTACTTTTTTTTATGGCATAGGAAGGCAAACGAGCAAGCGTGTCACCTGATGGAAAGCAACCAACGCCGCCCATAGACATCCGCAACGCCATAGGCAGTGCGGAAGCGTTGTTGACCTTAAAGGAAAGTGAAATTAGGGAATGGGAGTGAGAGGGGGAGTGGGATTGGGAATCGGAGTGGGAAGGGGAGGGTGTTGGGCCTCCGGAACTCAGGCCGCTCACCGTACGAAGCGCGGTAGACAAGCTACCACTCAGACGCCGGTTTTCTGCGGGAGTGTGGTACTTCCCCGGGCGAGTCGGCCCATTCACGCTAGAGATAAATAATATGTTATTATTATTTTATGGGATAAGAAGGTAGACCAGCAAGCGAGGTAAGCATGTCACCTGATAGAAAATATAAGAGCCGCCCATAGAAATCCGCAAAACCATAGGCATTTCAGAAGATTTTTCGAGTAAATGTTCTTATTCCTCATAATTAAGTAATATTAATTCTGCTTTTCTATCTTATAAGTGCATGTAATGTAAAATCTGAATGCATGTAGCTGAAGATCTGGTAAGGTGGCATGCCATGGTGGGAGCCTAAAAATGTCCAGCAGTGGATTACAGTAAGCTTGATGAAGTAATTTTATGTTTCACGAATATCCGTATATCTTTTTCTATTTGATCAACAAAATAATTTTATCCCCCTTCGTTTCCTTAAAACTGGGAATGTAAAAAATAAAAAGTAAGTTATTTCAACATTATATGGACAGTCAAAAGTTTTACTTAGCTAAGATCCGCGACAAGCAAAACAATAACAGAAAATTAACAATGTGTGTTTTTCCGTTGGGTTTAGTGGATTTATTTGGAACTTAAACCAAAAACTCTACGGAAGACAACCGAAAAGACTTTTCGGTTGTCTTCCGTAGAGTCTACTATACCTGAAGATGCCCCGTGTTGGAGCGAAACACGTGTCGTGTACAAGATGGAAAAGTGATAGTGTGTGTTTGGCATTATGTATAGTGGTTGGTGGGTGGAGAATTGATGACCGATTTTTCGGGAAGTTTTTGGTTTGAGTTCCAAATAAATCCACTAAACCCAACGGAAAAACACACATTGTTAATTTTCTGTTATTGTTTTGCTTGTCGCGGATCTTAGCTAAGTAAAACTTTTGACTGTCCATATAGTGATGGATTTCCGCAAAGTAACGCCTGACTCCATTAATAATATTTCAACATTTATCTTCAACTCAGACTAATAGTTTTAAAAGAAATAATTATAATTAGATAACGTTTTACTACCGAATTAACCATAGAGCATATTCACGGACTGATGTAAAGGAAAAAACAAATAAAACATGATTACCATTTTAATTAGGAACAGGCATGTAACAACTTACGCCAGAAGAGTGAAGAAAAAATTTATGTAGCTTGAGATTGAGGGAAGATTATAGCTTGTTTGTAATAACTGGCAGGTTTTAAATTCCCTCTTTTTATCACGTCATAATAATGTGACAAGTATACTTTTTTATGAAGTGTGTTAAAAGCACGCACGTTAACAGACAGTATTGTTTTTTTATTTATTTTTTAATTGTATGTATTTAAGCCAAAAAAAACCGAGTAGATTTATTCTACATATACATCTATTTCGTAAAATCACGTTATGCTAACTGATAAAATTATAAATATGTAACTATCAAAAAAATAATAAGAATGTTTTTGAAGAACGTCTACAATTTTATCAAGACGTAATTTGACTAAAAAAAGACTACATTTCAAGATCAATTATTTCACAAGACTGGCATAATACCTATTTGCCATCAACAAAGATGTAAAAAGTTTGGATACAAAGTTAATGTTATTTTCATAATAGAATTTCAATTTTATTGTTTTCGAATACACATTAATAATAATGTAATAGTTATGTCCTTGCATTTATAACATGTTGTTATATCGATAAGTAAAAATATTTAATCTATTGATTTAACAATTTATAAGACTATTTCCAATAATTAATGTGTGAAAGTGAATACCATGAGCCGCAAGGGAGGATGGTCTAAAACGGCCCGACTGGCAATTTATCAGAGAGTGCTTGTTCCGACTCTGATGTACGGTAGTAAAAGTTGGGTTTGGCAGAAGAGTCATGAAAACAGACTGAATGCGGTGGCAATGAGAGTGAAGACGTATTGAGGAGAAGTGGACGAGGCACTGGGTGTACAATGTTGCCACACTAAAAACAATGTGGTGTGTACAGACGCCACAAGAGCATTAAGAAGTATGTGTGGGATAACTTTGAATGTTGTCCCGTGGAAATTATCCGAGGAAGTTAATTAGAAATGAAATATGTACATATATGAAGTGAATATGAAGTGACAGACGTGAAAAATGTGACATTCGCACCGACTTTGCGCAATGAGCGCGAACTGAAGGCTATTCAAGACTCATGAGCACTTGGTAATAGGTAAAGACGATTGATAGCTCTTCTCACAGGTCCATAAGCGATATATAGCGTACCATAGCGACCTCAGCGACGCGATGATCTCTCACCATCAGTTAAGATCCACATCCATAAAAAATATCACTAAAACCACATAAACTGGTTGTTTATAAACAAGTGAAAATATTCATATCCACTATTAAACCTGATATGTGTGAGATAGTCGAAAAAGGAAGGAATCGCGTTAATCTCTCTGCAAGCAAATAAAGTGACAAAAAATAAGCCCGCTCCGCCACCTGTCACAAAGTCAACAACACTATAAACACCTCTATCACCGGCGTAGTGATGTTCATAACAAATTATCGATAGTAAAAACTATACATTAAAATATTGTGTCAAAAGATGGAATATAACAATAATTATAATAAAATTTGTACACTTTTTGATTCATGATAACATATGCATGTTTCTTTTACAGGATCTTAGTTCCGTTCGTTTATGTATTTGATAAAGGACAGACTCTGCAGTTGACTCGGTCTTTAGGATTCCTGAACTGCTTGCCGAGTGTTATCGTTTTAATTAAAAATTACTTTTCAGATCTTTGGATGTAATTTGTGTATTCCCATGTGACTGTATAACACATAGTATTGAAATTTTCCTTTTACGGTATAATAAGTTTATGGCATTGAGTGAGCGAAGAGGTAAGTCTTCGTGTCACAGATTATTTTGGCATCGGTCACGAGGTCTTCGGGACGTTTTTCGAGATTCTTAACCTTCTGTGCAACTCTTCTATTTACGTTCATTTCAATTTATTGTTTTCAATAAATTTAACAATATTTCACTTCAAAACAAGTAAAATTTTAAATATTGTTGTACAGTGAAAGTATAAATGCAATTTTAATGAAAAAATATCGACACATCCGGCAGCGAGCGCAGCCCTATTTAAACCACAAGTCGTTATCATTTCGGGTTTCCATGTGCAAATGTGAGTCAGCGAAAACAGGTACAATATACAAATGTTTCGGCATACTTTACACAGTGCTGCCATTATAAAGAGCGTTTTGTGTGCATTTTATTTGACTTTTGATAAAAATCGAAAACCACCTTCTTTAATTTATTAGGGCAAACTTTGTGTAGGTAGAATCCGGCTCTCGGCGAGTGTGTTTAATCGTTGTGAGATATTTAATGAAATGGAAGTCCTGGTGAGAATATATTCGGCATCCGGTACTAAATATTATTGGAGGGTATTATGTAGAAAGTTTTCTGTAGTCATATCTGATAATAAGAAAGTTGAATGAGGGTACCACGATAATTTGTAAGAAAATAGAGATAAAAAGAAGTTAGTTTATGCTTTAAATATAAATATAACCTCAAAAGATAATGTTAATTGCTGAACTTTTAACGGGAACTGTATAAAGTTAGGTTATGACTTTGTTTAGGTCATCGTAAATTGTCAGTTATGTAATTATAATGCCGTATTCTTTCTTCTTTCCTACTGACCTTGATGAGATGTCCTTGGCAGCGGGGATATCATCAAAAAGACCCACTTTTTTACTGATTGAAAAAAATCATAACTTCAAAACTGAACAGCTTATGTCTCATTCCTCACCTTCCTATTTCTAGAAGGATGGATAGTAATCGATAATGCTGATCCAAGGCGGTTTGGCGGGGAACCAAAACTTGGAATTATAAGCTAGTAGTAGACCAGGGATTGCCAAACTTTTTTGATCATTAACTCCTATATAATTTTCCGAGAATTCCATCGAACCCCCCACCCCTCATTTAATTTTCATTTTAAAATATCTTTTAGCTACTTGTATATTTATTTTATGATTTTAAACATTTATTAAAATAATTTTACATTGTTACACAGTAGATTTATGAAAAATATCTTTAAGTTGAAATTTAAATACCTTAATATCTATTTATTAAATAACAAGTAAAGTGACAACAGATTTATTGCTTCTTAATCGACCCCCAAAAACAGTTCCAAGGGATCACTTTATGTCTGACTAATATCGACCACTTTAGGAATCCCTGCTGTAGACTATGCATTTTTACATATATTTGTACCGACACAGGAATCGAACTGACACATTTGTATATTGACTCCGAATGCGATAGCTCCGCAGAGTGAGCCAATTAGGTCGTTTGAATTAAACACACACACAGACAGTTGCGTATGTGTTAGTAAACTTTTTTATGCGATAGGAAGGCAAACGAGCAGGAGTGTCACCTGATGGAAAGCAATCAACGCTCGCATAGACATCCGCAGCACCATAGGCAATGCGGAAGCGTTGCCGAGCTTTAAGGAAAGTGACATTGTGGAATTGGGAGGGGGAGGGTTGTTGGGCCTTCGGAACTCAGGCTGCTCACCGTACTAAGCGCGATAGCTAAGCTGCCACTCAGACCCCGGTTTTCTACGGGAGTGTGGTACTTCCCCGGGCATGCGAGCCCATTCATGCTACAGACAAATAATATGCCATTCTTACCAAACTATTCGTCTGTAGCGTGGCACTACCAATACAAATTGAAAATTACACAGTTTGGCATATCACACATACGTACGTCCACACACACATTGAAAGGGTCGTTTAATAAAAGAGCAAATAGTAGAACAATGAAAATACCGTTCACTAATTATGCCATTACACACGGACGACACAAAATACAACTGTCGCCGGCCGGCCATAGAACAACAGATAAGAAATATTTTGTTTTTTTTTTTTATTTTTTATTTTAGATGTTCATGCTTCTAGGTCGAAAGAGTTGAGTGGGAATGATGCAACTCCAAATTTGTCGTAGACAATTGAATTTGCGTTCGCAAAATCTAGTACTTACCTACGTATTTATCGTTACAATACAATGTCATACGTTTCTTATTTTGTTCTAAACATTAATTATCAACAGTACATATTTTATGAGAACGCGGCAGCATGTTTTCTAGCATAGAGCAAGAGAGTGTGACAGGTTCTTTTGCCTTCTTTCCACGCACCTCAACCGTGTGGGGACAACTACCTCCAGTGGTGTTTTAGAACCGATACGACATTGGAAACTTCAAACAACAAGTCTACACGGCCTTCACATACCGGAGATGTTTCTGCAATGCCTATGGCACTGATACTTTCCATCAAGTGGAACGTCTGCTCGTTGTCACCAGGTGTGTGTCACCTGATAGAAAGCAATCACCGCCGCTCATAGACATCCGCAGTGCCATAGGCAACGCAGAAGCGTTGCCGGCCTTTAAGGAAAGTTATGGGAGAAGGGAGGGAGTTAAGCCTTCGGAACTCAACCGCTCACCGGACGAAGCGCGGTAGCTAAGCTACCCCTCAGACGTTGGTTTTCTGCGGGAGTGTCGTACTTCCCTCGGCGAGCTGGCCCATTCATGCTACAGACAAATAATATGCCATTCTTTACAAAGTATTCGTCTGCAGCGTGGCTCTACCACTACTATCTTGACCTCCATTCAAGAACAGACTTACTCCATCTCCTATCTCCTCTGGTAGCAGAACATGTCAGTTTAGCGATGCAGTATCCCACTTCGATCACTGGTGCGTTCTCGATTTATATCTCACTCTATCGCGTAAGTATATTCCGAGTAAAATGAGTGAAGCTAAACGAACGTAACTTAATTTAGCTTCGTTTCCGTTGTGGCTTGGGCTTAACTGGTAGTATTAATTCGCAGTCTACGAAGTTAGCGCAGTAGACGCTCAGGTCGTCATCGTGCTGCTTTAATTTACTACAAGACAAACGCATTTCCATGACCGGGCGGATAGATCGCCAACTGTCGTGCTCCCGACTCCCGATCGGCTTGTCTGTGTACGATTTAATGCGGTGTGAAGATGCTAGGGCTGGTACATGTGCTTGCCTACACCAAGTTATTTAATTTTGATATAAAGGCAAAATATAGGATGTCCGATGGCAGAATAATGTTTTCAAACATAAATAATTAAACATTGTATAAATATATATGTATGTACTTATTTATGTGTACTTATATATGTATTCCAAAATTTGAATAATGACCGAATCGGAAGGTCTCAGCACGGGCCTGCCTAGTGAGATCTACTATGCTCCATCCAACTTCACCTGTAAATTGTCACAAATAAAATAAAATAAATAATAATAAAGGATATTTTATTAACAAGATTCCATTCTAGCTCCAATTGTATCCTGAGAACGTTAATACATATGACAGACTCACCCATATTACAGCACTTCTACAAAGTGCTAGTGTGGCATCCTTTGTTTTATGGGATAGTACGGCAAACGAGCAGGCGTGTCACCTGATGGCAAGCACCAATGCTATAGACATCCGCAGCGCCATAGGCAGTGCGGAGGCGTTGTCGGCCTTTAAAGAAAGTGTTATTATGGAAGCCAGGGGGGAGGGGGGAATGGGTTCAGCCTCCAGAACTCGACTGCTCACCGTACGAAGCGCGATAGCTAAGCTACCACTCAAAAGTCTGTTCTCTGACGGAGTATGGTACTTCCCCGGGCGAGCCGGTCCATTCGTGTTACAGACAAATATTATGCCACTCTTGACAAAGTATTCGTCTGCAGCGTGGCTACTACTAGATGTAGTGTATAGAATTATGTATTATTTATAAATAAACGACGACCACTTGGCTCAGTGGCGGGGCCCTCCGCCCGCGGAGTCAATGGTCGCGGGTTCGATTCCCGCATCGGAATAAATATTTATATGGATTTATAAATGTTTATTCCGAGTCTGGTAACCCCCCAATCCGTATTTCCTTTCCTTTCCTCTCTATCCTTTCCCTTCCTTTCCGCCAATCCACGGTCTGCCGTGCCAATGGATGCGTGGCTAGGGGCGAGCCTAGTCGTAATCGTGCCGATCGTCCCGGGTTCGGGCTCCCCCGGGGACTATGGTGCCTTACCTCAGCATGCAGGGCTCTGCTGGGGCTGACCTCCATCCTCCCTTGCGGCTCGTGGGATTCACTAAGATGAATTTAATATACCTAATTTGTCGAAAATGACGGCGACGTGGTTCGCCACCCGTCACGTCCTGATTCTCACGAGGGCGAAAAGCGACCAATGACGAGCCGTTTCGCTGCGATGAAATGGCAGCGGATGGAGCTCTGTGGTCTCTGCCAACCTCTGCGGGAGATGGGCGTGAATATATAAAAAAAAAATAAAACACCATAATTTTTACGAAGAAGAGAAGTGCTGGTTTAATTTCTTAAAAGTTATTCCGTCTAAATACTGACCATCACTTCTGCCACACTCTAGCCACAGTATTCTATGCCACTCGCTGTGTCATCGGGATGTCGTTCACCTCGCAGACGATATTTTCTATTAGTGCTTAGATAGTTGTTTTGTAGATATTACTTTTGAGATACTCCCATTGAAAAAAAAGCAATTAAAAAAAACGATCTTTGTCGTTCATGATAAAACAACAAAAGAAATAGAATCTATCGAAATTTTTTAGAAAAACGAAAATTGTGATTATGTACATCTTTAGTCTTGTAATTTATTTTTTTATCACATCCCATAACATATCCCACTGCTGGGTACATACCTCCCTGTTTCTGGAAAAATAGACAATAACCTACCGCGCTTGGTCAATGCGAATTGGCAAACTTACTAGAGTCAGAATAAATATATGCAGGCCGTACATATATTTATTCTGATGCGGAGATCGAACCCGCGACTTATAGGCAGTAGCCAACACTTAGCCAACTAATCATGGCCAATTTCATACATCATTTTTCATTATAAATATCAGACATCACACATTAATCAGATACAAAGAGAAACATGATCAAGATTTAAGCACACATCTCAACCCTAACCTGGAAACGGATTGTTTTGTTGAATATTTAAATTATTTAGCAATTCTAAAAACCACTCGCCCGCAGACGTCCTGTCTTCTGTTTTTAAAACGGTCGAACAACATTTATATTTTTATCTTCTGCTTAGGTCTAGAAATAAAACTCTATTATTTTTCTATATTGACATACTTTATTGAAAAATAAAAAAAAGCATGTCAATTTTCATTACAAAAGTTGAGAAAGGCAAGCTTAGATGGTTTGGCCACATAGAGAGGATGGATGAAAGACGACTGGCACAAGAAATTTACGTTGCGAATGTGGATGGAAGGGTCTTTAGAGGAAGACCACGGAAAACGTACCTTGACCAAACTACTGAAGTTTTTAAGAAAGGCCAGGTCGAACGTATACTTAACCCGCGGGCTTGCATGAGGAGATTAATGAGTGTGGATGAAGCAAGGAAAGTATCTATATAAGGACGCAGTACTTTTTTCTGATCAGAATATGCAATAAAAAAATATTTGACATCTGTGTCATTTACACCGAAATCGAACCTATTACTATCGCCTCGGAAAAGGTAGCTTGGCCACTGAGCCAATTGGATCGTTAGTTTACGTTAAAGACTGATAATTAACCGCTGTACTTTCAGTTTAAGTACTTAGAACATTATTTATGCACGTCGTCAAATAATACAAAGTATCGTCGGTCTGTGTCCACACAATTCTATCGGGACAGTTATTCGATATTAACTAGATGTTAATGAGCTTCCCCTAGTATTCCAAGAGGTCTTAGGTCAAGTCTGCCATTACAGAAACGATGTTGATACTATGTTAGTCATAAAAATCTGTATTTCTTCGACATGGATTTACACGGAAGTTTATTTTCTCTTTGTTCACGTCAATATTAAAAGTAATAAACTTATAGTGGTAGAGCCACGCTGCAGACGATTATTTTGTCAAGAATGGCATAACATTTGTCTGTAGCATGAACGGGCCGGCTTGCTCGGGGATGTACCGCAGACAACCGCACCCTCCCGCATAAAACCGGCGTCTGAGTTGTAGCTTAGCTACCACGCTTCGTACGGTGAGCGGCTGTCTTCCGGAGGCCGAACACCCTCCCCTCTCCCTTTAACCCCTGCCCCTACCTCCTCTCTCTACCCCCAACCCCTCCTTACCCCTTCTTCCTCCATTCCCACTCCCATAATGACACTTTCCTTAAAACTCGGCAACGCTTCCGCACTGCCTATGGCGCTACGGATCTCTATCGGCGATGTTAGTGACACGCCTGCACATTTGCCTTCCTATCATGAGATAGGAAGGCAAATGTGCATCCGTGTCACAGCGCCATTTTATATCCAAAACGGTGTTAGTATTTTCTGCTATGAAGCAGAAAATACTAACACCGTTTTGGATATAGAATGGCGCTCTGAGAGAGATGAAACGACGCAAGAAACTCTCAACTTTTCGCGATCGTTTAGTATTTTTTTAAAAGAAGACTAGCAATGTTAACTAAAATTCTTGTTAACCAACTAAGCTTATAATGCTTGTGCTAGGATATGGTTCACATCGATATCCAGTGGAGGATACGAGCTCACGACGTTCAGATCGTAAGCTCAGGCCTTGCCAACTGAGCTACTCCTCATTAATTTAGTACATACTTATTAATAAAATATTACAAACAGCTGGTCTACCCTTGTACTAACGTTAGTCAACTATTATTAATTATTATTACGTTACTAATTTTAGTAGAAACGAAATGTATTCTCTAGTCACGGCGTGTAGTTCCTCCCGCTTCCCCACTTCCGGTAGATATTATTAAATGATGCACAGGCGACACACGCGACATTAACTACTTTGAAGTGGCTCATAACCTATTCACAAACAAATCGAAAGTGTCACACCGCACGACATGAAGGCGTGAGGGAGTCCCGGGGCTATAAAACTATTTTTGTTCAAGACCAATCCCCGGAGAACCATAATCACCTTATGGTCGATAATTGTGTAAACAACAGTACATATACACTTACAATCCACATCTTTTTTTTTCATTTACTTAACAACCACAATAATTACAAAAAAATATATACTTATAGCTTTAATTTTAAGAGAAACGTTTACTGCAATACGAAGACGTACATTAATATTATATGCAGATACTGTTTATGCAAAGCATGACAATAATTATATGGACAGTCAAAAGTTTTACTTAGCTAAGATCCGCGACAAGCAAAACAATAACAGAAAATTAATAATGTGTGTATAATAAGACAACCAAAACAAACAAAAAAAAAGTAATAATAATAAGACAACCGAAAAGTGTCTACTATACCTTCTTGTACTCTTGTGTCTACTATGTCTTCCGTAGAGTCTACTATACCTGAAGATGCCTCGTGTTGGGGCGAAACACGTGTCGTTTACAAGATGGAACAGTGATAATGTGTGTTTGGTGTTGTGTATAGTGGTTGGTGGGTGGAGAGTTGATGGCCGATTTTCGGTAAGTTTTTGGTTTAAGTTCCAAATAAATACACTTAACCCAACGGAAAAACACACATTATTAATTTTCTGTTATTGTTTTGCTTGTCGCGGATCTTAGCTTAGTAAAACTTTTGACTTTCCATATAGTGATGGATTTCTGCAAAGTAACGCCTGACTCCAATAATAATGACAATAATTTCGTAGAAAAAGAAAACTATAAATATAATGTTACACATACACCCAGACACAAACACACAGCTGCACGAATACAGATCACATCTTTAATAATTTATTCTCTTATTTAATCCATTTTTTTATCACTAGTGTTTCATTTAATTTATTTTTTTTCTACTGATTTGATATTTATGTTATAACCTTATGTATGATTTATGAGGGGAAGATCCTATTTTTCCACAACACAGGGAATCCTAGTGGGGGATCTAGTGTCCTGTAACATATGTAAATATTTTTAAAAATGAAGATATGAAACACATACGCTCATCTCTTGAATACTTATACGTCGTATTCACGTAGATACGCCTTCTAAGAGTGCCTCTCCGACTTGCGAAGATTGGCAGCTAATTCAGCACAACTTTCCTCCTCCTTCGCGAGGTACAGCAATTCTGGAGCACTCGCTATCCCGGTCCACACCCTGATATTACGTAGCCAAGACTAGAAAGAAGAAAAGAAAAATGCGTAGAAACACCGCAGGTGATAAACAGCTCCTCATTGATACAGTTCGTGATTGAGAACAGCGAATAAATCATACGGTGGAAACTTCTTTTCATGTACCACCATCCTGGAAAACCAGCTACCATCAAATATAATTCCAAACCGATACTGAAACCTTCAAAAAACCATGTAATATTTTTTTTCTAAGGCAATGTTTCTACAATGCCTATAATGTAGACATCTATGGGCGGCTATATGTGTAATAATTACAATATAATATATATTTATTGTTCATTGAGGAGTTTACAATTTTGTTTCACTCTCTGCCGAACTAGGGCGAACCCTGTACTACGGCAGACAGTTCCCTTCTGTGTAAACCGGCGTCCCAACACCCTCCCCTTCCCACTCCCACTTCGATTCCCACCGCCCCCTCCGATTCCCACTCCCCCTCCAATTCCCACCCCCCCTCCGATTCCCACCCCCCTCCGATTCCCACTACCCTCCGATTCCCACTCCCACTCCGATTCCCACTCCCCCTCCGATTCCCACTCCCATAATTTCACTTTCCTTTAAGGTCGGCAACGCTTCCGCACTGCCTATGACATTGCGGATGTCTATGGGCGGCGTTGGTTGCTTTCCATCAGGTGACACGCCTGCTCGTTTGCCTTCCTATGCTATAAAAAAAACACATATATGAATTACATATATTATTTACTTGCTATACTTAATATAATTTTACAAATTTAAAATTTAAAAATTTTTCCTCAATTATACAAACCAAACAGAATTTTTTTTGTACATATATGTATGGTTGATTGCTTTCTACCGGACGACACGTTTGCTCGTTTACCTTCCTATCCCATAAAAAACAAAATACAATTCCTCTCATCTATTCTCGTCCTAATTACTCAAGAAGACGTTACCTTGCTACATTTATTAGTGTACCGCCGTCTCGGCAGATGTCTAGCGCTCACTAATTTAACTTGAAAAGCGCCGCGGGCCATGTACCGTGTTCTTAATGTACACTGAAAATTGTAAAGACCGGGTACCTCGCAAAATGTTGGATAGTAACTGGATTTTATTAACAAAATGGCTGTTAGGCTCGATTCACACTATGATCGTGAACGGCATCATAGTGTGTGTACTGTACACTTTCACTATTTACAATTTGCTTCTTATATATATATATATATATATATATATATATATATATATATATATATATATATATATATATATATATATATATATATATATATATATATATATATATATATATATATATATTGTTTCTTCTTTGATTTACTTGCTATCACTGGATAACATACCTGAAAATGCGAGTCCTTTTATAGTTGATCGGAGGCTAATTTAATCCGTCCCGTGATTGGTCAGTGTTTCTGGCACTTTTTTCCACCAATCACAGGGCAGATTTTGTCACCAACATTTACCTCCGTTCAAACCTCGGCCGTGACCATAGAGAGAGCCGGTCGCCGATTTTGTATTTTTCGGGCATGTTATCCAGGTCCAAACTCTATCCTTAATCTATGGCTAGTCTTTATTTATTTATCATTATACAAGTACAA
Organism: Baronia brevicornis; assembly: GCA_031353405.1. Taxonomy (NCBI): domain Eukaryota; kingdom Metazoa; phylum Arthropoda; class Insecta; order Lepidoptera; family Papilionidae; genus Baronia; species Baronia brevicornis. Next base: position 207,185 of record JASFAT010001625.1, read on the forward strand.
TCACATAATCATAAACTATGTACAAGTATATATCGGCGCGCTCGGCGTCTTCAGCAGTGTGTAATAGCCATTTTGTTCATAAAATACAGTTACTATCCAACACTTTGCGAGGTACCGTTCAATCTCGCTCTAGTCGCAATCCGGTCAAATATTCCTAAGCAAGAAAGTATCAGATAATTCACACTATCGTATCCCTCTAGTTCCGAGTGTGGATACAGCTAATTTTGATCAGAACATGATAGAACCGTAAATGGCGTCATAGTGTTAATCGAGCCTTACCCGTCACTTTGTCCACGTCTACATTTTTATGGGCAAATGAGCTGACGTCTCACCTGATGCATCAGCAAGCAATCAACGCCGCCCATAGACATCCGCATTGGCAATGCAAAAGCGTTGTCGGCCTCTTGCTAACACATATTTTTCAGTTTATTATTCAGTTTTTGCCAACAATCCTGCACTGGTAATCGTTCGTCTGGCTTCATCTCATTTTATGAACAACAAATTGTTATTTCTTTTCTTGATCGATGGCAATTAGTTATAACTATTATGCCAGTGTCAAGTAAAATACAATAATATCAATTCTCTTGGAATGTCTATTCAGCTTGTTACGCTACGTCGTGATAAAATGGTGGCTATTCTACCAAAACCTTCTATGGACTTTTTCAGTAAACTTAAAAAGTCACGATACACGCACTTATTTCATATCACTTCACTTACACGCCTTAATTGAACTATATTATATGATACGCCACCACAATTAAACAATATAACTGATAACAATATAGGATTATAAAAATGCAATAAAGACACAAAGACAAGTCCAGAAATTTTTATACCCAAGAACAAACAAATAAATATGAATGTTTTAAAAACGTTCAGCTCTTGATGTTGGACACTTTTTAGTATTAAAACGAAACTCTGAATCTATAATACAATTATTCGGCCTACTCTAACATTTGGCTGTGAGGCTTGAACATTAACGCTAAAGAAGAGAAGAAACTTCTAGTCACAGAACAAGTCCTGAAAAAAGATCCTGGGCCCAACCAAAAGAGATGATAGCAGTTGGCGAAATCGAAAAAATGCCGAAATCAAGCATCTGGTGGCCCAACCCAATGTAATCGGAGAGATTAAGGATCACCGACTTCGTTGGCTGGGCCACGCTGAGAAGATGAGATAGAACGACATCGTGTGGAGCGCCCCTTCTTCTATGGCTAGCGCAACCTTCAAATCTGCAACTGGCAAGAGGTGGCGCAGGACAGGGCACGGTGACGTAAGATCTGTTCGGAACCCAAGATCAATTTTGGGTCACTGCGCCAGCAAAGTTAGTTAATTTAGAATGTTTAAAAAAAAGGAGAATATGTAATCAAAAAATATAATCGGTTTGTCTCACAGGCTAGCCTTGTGAGATTTACTTTACTCATTCCAATTTAACTTTATAAATATTTTAAATAAAAAAACAGACAATAAACTTCAGCCTATGTATTAAGCAAACGAAGTATCTTTTATAGTAAATTATTAAATCGCGTTGCACAATGGCTCGGTTTATATCCACGCTCAAATCGTTTCGACACTTACAGCCGCTGACCGCTAACAAAACTCAACGTATGGTCCAAGTCTAAAGCGGACGCGGCTATCTTTCAGATAGTACAATTGTATATTTATTATTTTATAGTGGTAGACGCTGCAGACTAATGTAGTAGTAGAGCCACGCTACAGATGTATACTTTGCCAAGAGTGGCATATTATTAGTCTGTAGCATGAATGGGTCGGGGAAGTACCACATTCCCGCAGAAAACCGGTATCCTAGTGGTAGCTTAGCTACCACGCTTCGTCCGATAAGCGGTTGAGTTCCGGCTCTACCCCAACCCCCCTCCCTTCCCCCTCCTTCTTCCCCTACCATAACGACCTTCCTTAAAGGCCTACAACGCTTTTGCACTCCCTGTGGCGCTGCAGATGTCTATGGGCGGCATTAGTTATCTTCCATCAGGTAACGCCTGCTCGTTTGCTTTCCTATCCCATAAAAAAAATTACATTTCGTCCATCATTGATCCGCCAATCTGCTTTAAACAATGCGGATGGTTAAATAATCATTCCTCCAGAAATGTCCCAGAACTCAACGTCAAGCCGAAACGGGGTGACAGGATTGATTGTAACCATCGTGAGAAAAATCAGAAAAAAATCTATCTGAAGATCTTAAAATTAAGAACCTACCAAGAGCTTGTGCGAATAAAAAACATTTTAACTGAGTAAAATGGGTTAGCAAAAATCGGGTTACTTGAAGTTTTTATTTTTTTACTCGTTTTTTTAGTATGGGTGTATATGGGTTGTATAAAGTCCTATATTACCACGATCATCCTGCTACGCTCCATTGCAGACAATAAACTTATCTTAAGACGTGACATATAGTAGAATCATTCGCTTCTTGCATCACGTTTCTTCAGCCCTATGCAGACCATCGCTCTATTTAGCTTGAGAAGTTTGTTAAGACATTGTCTCTACTTTGGCCCTGAATACGATAAAGCTGTTAAAGCCAATAGGCTACCAGCATTAACATCTTCGAATCCAACTAATTGTCTCTACTCCAGCACTAGTCTACTCGAACAGTTGTCGGTTCTCCAACAAACGTAACCAAATCATTGCCACGTCTGTTTACTAAGTCCGAGAACTATCTCGAGGACTACATTCACATAAATTGTATAACATTTATATATCTATTTATTGTTAGATATCTATCAATCCAATACTAACCATCAACAATCAATTTAATACTAACCATGATTATTATATAAGGTGTAAGAAAAGAGGTTTTCACAGTAATGGTATGCTTTTTATTACTTACTAGCTGACCCGGCAAACTTCATACCGCCTCAGAATCAATAAATAAAAAAGCTGAACGATGATTTGCAGAATGTTTCAACTTTAGTAAAAAATGTGGTCAAAACTTAACAGGAACAAAAAGAAATCGTCACTTTAATATAGTCACGTCACAACGATCAAATACTTGACAGATAGGAATAGTTTCTCAGGAAAACGAAATTGTTCCTTATACTAAATTCCTAATATTTTAATCATATTTACTCACCTTTTAAACCTTCTCTGGACTTTCAAAAATAATTCAAAACCAAAATTAACCGAACCGGTCCAGCCGTTCTCGAGTTTAGCGAGGCTAACGAACAGCAATTGATTTTTATATATATATAGATAACCTATCGCCTGCAACTTGACACCGCGATACAATTTTAACTGGAGCGTTTAGGTGCGCACACGCAGCCGTAATTGGCCCGCTGCGGTGTTTGATCTCGCCGCGCACGAATTAGCGCGCTTCATTCAAATATCGAACGCTCGAATTTCCGCTTCCAACGCTTTTTTAATGAAAGTGCATTTTTCCCTAAACCAATGTTCCTCAAACTTTTTATCTCGTAGACCCCTTGCTATATTTTTCTGTTGGTTTAACCAGACCCTTGCTTGTCTTAAATTTTTGGATTCTTTTTTTAACTTTTAATACTTGATGTTTTGACAACTCTTATGCAGTTTAAGTCAAAAGATTTAAATTTGTATTTAAGCAATATAAATTCTATTTTATAAGTTATACTAACCACGAATATAGGTATGGATGAGTGTGAAGGAAGCGGGCATCGTAGCGGATGGAGATCTGTGGTCTCTGCCTACAGGGAGACACGCGTGACTACATGTATGTACGTACTAACCAATTACTATGTTATTGATTTTTGATTTAAAATAATATGTAATTGGCTGAAGTGCATGGTTTAAGATAATGCACTATAAATTTCCCATATAAATAATACTATTAGTTTTGCATTGATATGTTTCGATATAAAACTCCGATTTCGAGTCCGTTTGTTATAATTTCAGGTAAGAATCAAGCTGTTCATCTATCTATGTATATGAATTTTTATATTCAGGAATAGCCAAAATTACAGTCACGACTTGCTTAAATAAGATTTACCATTATAAGCTAAATATACATTTATCATAGACCCCCAATTTTTTTTTACTTATAATATATAATGCCTTGCAGGTCATCATCGACCCCAGGGGGTCCCAAAGTACTCTATTACTTTGGGCATCATTGCTCTAAAGCGTTAACGCGGTAAACACAAAAGTTAGGTGTTGTGCAATGTTGTTCGAATCATTTCGACAGATGATCGTTTATTTTTTAATTTGTTTACGCGATTGAAGATATTGCGAAGATAAATTATATAAAGGCATTAGCATGGTTTATAGTAATGGGTTGTATTGTGAAATTTTTAATGGTCCAGAAACAACCAAACCGTGGTAATATTTCGAAACACATTATCGTGTGGATTACCTTGTAGATGAGCCTTTGATGTGCTTTTTTAAAAGTAACATGCACGTAGAAATAAAATTGAAGTGCGCGTTTATTTTTCTAAATTATATGGTACACTGTTTTCACGGCACCGAAGTTAAAACTTGATTGATACAGTCAGGCGAAAATCCATTATAAAGATGGACAATCAAACTTTAAAACTAACTTAAAAGTAAGTTAAGATCCTCGAAAACGAATCAGAAAAATAATAACTAACACAACAAATTTTATAGACAATTATTTACAAATAAAGGGACGTTAGCAAAGTCTCCAACACCTCTAATGTTAACAACGTCAAACACACAATACCATTTTTCATGTGAAACACGAGTAGGTATTAGTAGTCTTTAGTAGAGTCAAATTTTGTTTTCAATAATTTTATATGAACAAGTAAACTTTAAATCAACTTACAGGAAAGAACTTACGAAATACGATAAAGTTTACTTCCCAGTTTAATGTTTTTTAGTGGTAGAGCCACGCTGCAGACGAATACTTTGTCAAGAATGGCATATTGTTTGTCTGTGCCATGAATGGGCCTGCTCGTCCAGGGAGGTACCACACTCCCGCAGAAAACCGGCGTCTGATTGGTAGCTTAGCTACCGCGCTTCGTACGGTGAACGGTCTTAGTTCCGGAGGCCCAACACCCTCCCCTTCCCACTCCCCCTCCGATTTCCACTCCCCCATCCACTCCCACTCCCATAATTTCACTTTCCTTTAAGGTCTGCAACGCTTCCGCACTGCCTATGGCGTTGCGGATGTCTATGGGCGGCGTTGATTGCTTTCCATCAGGTGACACGCCTGCTCGTTTGCCTTCCTATGTCATAAAAAAACATCTTAAAAAAAATACAGTTCTCGTGTGAAAATTGAAAAACTTCAAAGATTTTCACACAAATTTTCACACGGGCTCAGTCTAATTTTATTGTAGATTCACAATTTATTAAAGATTTAAAAAAAATATATCGGCGATAGGAAATTTCGGCGGCGTACTAGGGTCCAAACCAAGAAGGGTTTGGGCCCTAGTACTCTGCCGAAATTTACAGGTACATCAACAATCAATCAATCAACAGCCTGCGGCATACCACTGCTGGACATAGGCCTCCCCCAAGAAGCGCCACCTGGCCCGACCTTCGGCTTCACGCATCTAGTTCCTGCCAGCGGTGAGTTCCTTAAAAGCGCGTGCCTAAAAAGTGGAAAAGAATATATTTTTTGTAGATAAAGACACCTTGTTTGAGTGGAGCTTGAGTTGGAGCTTGTTCTAAAACAAATATATGAAAAGAAAATAAAACGTAATGACAAACATTACGTTTTATTTTTAACATTTTTTTTTTAATATTGACAAGAAAAACGAATAGTGACGAGTCAATCGCTGTGATACATTATCGAAACGGAACTAACTTTAAATGCAGTATCATGTTTTAACCGCGCCTTTTCAATTTGTTTTAGGGCGACCGCAGACTTGCGTTCAATATACGTAAAAAATTTAAATTAACTATGGAAAAAATAATGTAAAAATATTCTTCTTCATGTGCCATCTCCATTCCGAAGGTCGACGACCATTTTGCTGTATTTATTCTTATCCTCAGCCATGCGAATCAACTTTTATATGCTTTCCACTTTCAACCAGTCTTTTGTGAGACTATATAAATGCAATAAACGTAATATACCAATACAAATATTTATTGTCTTTATAACGAAATCGAATTTGCGACCTTTGACTCTGAAAGGGAACGCTTTATATTTTGTACAAAACATAAACTAACTATTTGACAGTTTTACCCGAACTGCATTCGGGCTTGACATTTTCCCGTACACTGACGATCCTGAATCTCGTCCGGGCAAGTTTTGTTTTAACTTGTAGATAGTGATTTGCCCGAGTATTATTTGTACTATAGATATTTTTTAAACAACTTACTATACATTGATATAATTTAATTACTTTTTATCCACTGTCTGCTTACATTTTAGACGCAGGTTAATATATGTCGTTTTATTTTTATATATTCACGCCTATCCTCCGCAGGGGTTGGCAGAGCCCACAGAGCTCCATCCGCTACCATTCATCGCAGCGAAACGGCTCTCCATTAGTCGCTTTTCGCCCTCGTGGGAATCAGGACGTGATGGGTGGCGAACCTATCACGTTATTGAGTAAATTTATTGTAATTAATTAATTGTATTAATAAATTTAGTCAAAAAAAATAAAAAAGTGATAATTTTTTTACCCCTTTTCTCAAAAAAATTCAACTATTAAGTTGTTAAGAAAAAAACACAACACTGTCTCGGCTGTTAATTCATTTTCGTGGCATAATAAATTTAAAAAAAATACACTTATTTCTAACTCAACAGCGAAATTACTGTTTTCCATGTAATGGTCATGAATTCATGTGTATGGCCTTAAGATATTTATCCCGAGTCTGGGTGTTTCCACGATCCGCCTGCGATGAACGAGGTGTGTTAATGTCCATCGCTCCAGAAATGTGGCTCCGTGCCCAAACATATATATCGACTGTAAAAGAAAATAAAATTGTAAAACGCAAGTGTGCAAGAACCCTTTCCTATTGTATTCCGAACTTTGAATTAAAAAAAGAAACGTTGTTTCCCGACAAAGTCTCCATATCGACGGCTGCACGCCCCGATTTACGTTAACAATCTATTTTTAAAAAGCTTCCTCCTTCCGGTAGCTGTCAATGAGAAATGGCGGGAGACCTGATTGACGTCGGAACGGAATCCATTGAAGGACGGTTTAAGGCGGGAAAAATTGCTTGTCATCCTGCGACGCCTACGTTTGCATAATCGTGCGTGCATTACTGCGTGATCCCAACATGTACTTCGATTCCAAAAGTTGATCTCCATTTGAGTTCAGTTTCGACACACACTTTTGAATCATCTATATTAAATATATAATCCATTGGCAGAATCGAATCCACAACGTTATGATCGTGTGGACAAACCTTAACCGATAATTAATGGAGTCAGGCGTTACCTTGCGGAAATCCATCACTATATGGACAGTCAAAAGTTTTACTTAGCTAAGATCCGCGACAAGCAAAACAATAACAGAAAATTAATAATGTGTGTTTTTCCGTTGGGTTTAGTGGATTTATTTGGAACTTAAACCAAAAACTTACCGAAAATCGGCCATCAACTCTCCACCCATCAACCACTATACACAACGCCAAACACACACTATCACTTTTCCACTTAACCGATAAGCTTTTACTGCTTTTGAAAGTTCGAAGAAGACTCCTGTTGTAGAGAACGCGTCTTAGCTAACATGTTTGGTTAAACTTACCCATATAAAATAGAAGAAAGAAGAAATTTCTCTTTTCCGGAAATACTGTCTGGATAGTTTTAGGAAAACATGTAAACTTTTCAGACTCAAAAAAATATATATTTCAACAAATATAAAAAGAAATAGAAAAACTTTATTTATAACACTTTTTTTACAATAATCTATTTTTGCTTAAATCCTTAATAGTTTAATATACAAAAAAAAACAAAACAAAAAGAAAATAATTTTCAAGTGTCAAGACAAGACAAGTGTCTTAAAATAGTTCTTGCTCAGCAAATGCCGCACGCTCTATTGGAGCCCCTGGCGCTGGTTTTCAGCAAGAACCAACGGGGTCAGATCGCGGACCACAGTGACGACATTTATTCTGACACATACACACATATACATACATATACATACATCCATATAAATACTTCTACTCATACTCATATACACATACAATATAATAAAATTAAAAACAACTAAATCATGTAATAAATTCAACGCAACCAAAAGTATAAATGTAATTTATAACAGCTGTCCTCTATAACAGTGAATTATAATTGTAATAAAACTTATTCAATCTATATCTTAATTTTGAAAAGTTACAACAACGTAACTCACCGAGTTGAAAACTGAATCAAGCAATCGTATTACAACTGTCGATCACACAAAATCTCTATTGTTAGGTTAGTGTCACACTAAGTACATACATACATACATACATATCACAAGGAATTGATTGATACCGTTTTTAAACGCACACATTTTAAAACTAAAAGTTTTTGGCAAGAATAGACAATTTTTTTTTTATAGATGACCTATAAAAATTTGTGTAACCAAACCTATGATACTAGATTGCTAGTATTATATTTAACTAAATAAGCTATTGCCTATTTATTATATATACATCATCATTTTCTTCATCACCTTACGACAAATTACTGGATCTAAACCGCCCAAAGGCGCGTTACTTAGCCCGATCTTACAATACACGTATTGCATCTATACATTTATTTAGATAAAGCATAAGAGAGATACAACGGTAAGAGATGTCATAGTTAAATATTAGGAGTAGAAGGCCTATTATATTATATTATTAGTATTGCAAAATATGTATTGAAACTTATGATATCATAACAAATGATTGTTAATATTGTATATTATTACTGTTAATTATTCAAGATAAGCGTGCCGACCGTCCCCGTATCGGGCTCCCCATGTACTATAGTGCCTTACCTCAGCATGAGGGGTTCTGCTGGGACTGATCTCATTAAACTTTATTTGTTAAAAAATGACGGATACGTGGTTCGCCACCCGTCACGTCCCGACTCCCACGAGGGCAAGAAACAATTAACGGAGAGCCGTTTCGCTACAGTCAATGTGAGAAGAAGGATGGATGAAAAGGTGGACAAGTGTGGAGGAAGCTAGGAAGGTGTGCCGGTATCATAGCGGATGGAAATATGTGACTTCTGCCTACCCCTACGAGAAACAGACATGACGATATGTATATATTATTACTATACAAAAGCCAATCCACTTCAAATTTTCAAAGACCAGCAACGCTTCTGCAACTCCAAGGTTGTTGTGAATGTCTATGGGCGTTGTTGATTGCTTTCCATCAGGTCACCCGCTTGCTCGTTTGCTTTCGTATTCCGTAAAAAAAATATATATTTTGGCCCGGTGTGCCTCAGCTCTTACATTCACGTAGAGCCGTGATGTTCATTTTTCAAACTCACACAATTTGGGCTTGTTTATCTGTGCTCACCGGAGAAGCGATGACTTATTTCTGTTTTGTATTTATTGACGCAGACGGCTTAGACGGATTGAGAAGATACATGCTATGCTTACAGACGGTACAATTGAAGGAGAATTTCTCTTTGCCGATTTTACACGGGGAATAGATTTATCAACGCTATATATTTTATTTAAATCATTTGTTTTTTTTTTCATTTAGTTATACCTTCATGTTTAGTTTATCATGTTTCATATTCTTTTTTGAACCAACAATTAATTACTTCGTTCCCTATATTAGAGCAAGAACATAAATAATGGAAAATAAGAAGGAAGTTATACCATTTGACTCTGCAACTGCTAAGCAGCCGGTAAGCCTCGGTCGTAGGATCTGAAGGTCGTGAGTTCGTATCTTCCACTGGACTTTTGATGTGAACCATGTCCCAGCACAAGCATTATTAGCTTAGTTGGAATGGTCAAAAAGAATTCTAGTAATATTAAAAACATTGCTAATCTTCTTTAAAAAAATGCTAGCACTTAACACCGATATTCTGTAAGGGTATATTATAGGTATGTCCAGTGGCGAAATTAGGTTTTCAAACATCAATAATAAAAATAAAACACAAAAGAAATTTTATACTGACCGACCGACCGATTGGCTCAGTGGCGGGGCCCTCCGCCCGCGGAGTCAATGGTCGCGGGTTCGATTCCCGCATCGGAATAAATATTTATATGGATTTATAAATGTTTATTCCGCGTCTGGTAACCCCCTAATCCGCATTTCCTTTCCTGCCCCTTCCTTTCTTCTCTATCCTTTCCCTTCCTCTCCGCCAATCCACGGTCTGCCGTGCCAATGGATGCGTGGCTAGGGGCGAGCCTAGTCGAAAGCGTGCCGATCGTCCCGGTGTCGGGCTCCCCCGGGGACTATGGTGCCTTACCTCAGCATGCAGGGCTCTGCTGGGGCTGACCTCCATCCTCCCTTGCGGCTCGTGGGATTCACTAAGACGAATTTAATATACCTAATTTGTCGAAAAATGACGGCGACGTGGTTCGCCACCCGTCACGTCCTGATTCTCACGAGGGCGAAAAGCGACCAATGACGAGCCGTTTCGCTGCGATGAATGGCAGCGGATGTAGCTCTGTGGTCTCTGCCAACCCCTGCGGGGGATAGGCGTGAATATATAATAATAATAAAAAGAAATTTTATAAAATTCAATACCTTTTACGAAGAAGAGAAGTGCGGGTTTTTTTTAAAATCGGGCTTACCCTTGGAATCTAGCCCCAGTATTCTGTGCCACTCGCTGAAGTAATGTTGTCAGGATGCCATTAACCTGGCGGTCGATACTTTCTTTTTCTGCTGAGATGGTCCTCAGGTTCGTTTCATAGATTTTTGAAGTACCCCCACAGAAAAAAGTCCAAATAAGATCCGGCCACTTGGGTGGCCAAGGGATATCGCCGAAAAGACATACTAATTTGCTAGGGAAGAAATCACGAAGAATCTCCAACGTTTCTCTAACAATGTGTGACGTGGCGCCATCTTGTTGAACCCATATGCATTTTTTATGGGATAGGAAGGCAAACGAGCAAGCGTGCCGCCTGTTGAAAAGCAATCAACGCCACACATAGATAACCGCGACACCGCAGGAGTCAAGAAAGCGTTGCCGGCATTTTATGTATGTGTGGGCTTGTTTTTTGAAGGCGCCAATGTCGTATCGGTTCGGAAGACCGCCTAAGGTAGCTGGTTTCAAACAGTGGTGGTGCGTGGATATGCGTGAAGTGAATGTAGGATGTTCTCTTACTTCGTTAACCGATTATTCGACCTATAACTTAATTCTGCCACTGTGACCGTTGTTCTACCGCTATCCAATTATTAATAGTACCATAAAAATACTAATAAACATTTTTTTTTGTTTCAGGTAAATTCTTTTTGGTGGAAAGGTGCAGTAAATTCCAAGTAATTTCGTAACTTCCTTAAAACTTTGCTGAAGATCAAATACATTATTAAAATGTGACCTAATTTCTGTCGACTTTCCTTAAAGCGTCTCAAACGTTATCAGTAGGTAGGTACGATGAACCTTGGGGCGACGTGTGTGTTCCCATCACATCGCCACGATATCGTCTCAAGCCACTATCAGTGTTGATAGCAGCGGAGAAGTTAAACGCCTTGTTTTTGACACTTATCCCACACACTGATTAAATCTCTCAAGTATCACATATCTTAATGACTTACCAAAAATCTTTAAAAGCAAATTTTATTATTATACATATATACATACACTTGTCTCCCGTTGGGGTGGGCAGAGACCACAGATCTCCATCTGCTATGATCCCGGCATACTTCCCTTGCATTCTTCACACTTATTATTCTAATCATGCCAACCCGCCGGCTAACTATAGTTAGTTTTTTTTTTGTAGATAAGTTTTTTAGTAGTAGTAGTATTTAATGGCCGGATAACATGGTCTCCAACGAAGAGCTGTGGAGAATCAGCAAAGAGGACCCAATAGATGTCCAGATACGTCGATAAAAATGGCAATAGATAGGGCATACTCTCCGACGCCACGCCAGTCATATCCCCAAACAAGCCCTCGAATGGAATCCACAGGGGGAACAAAAATGTGGGCGCCCAAAACAAACTTGGCGGCGTACTGTGACGGCTGAAGTCCAGAAGATGGGCCTATCCTGGAGCGAAGTAAAGCGTATGGCCTCCGACAGGTTGAGATGGAGAAACATCGTGTCTACCCTATGCCCAACAGGGGGACTTAGGACTCAGAGAGAGACATTATTATTCAGTAAGATAATAAAGTTTTCATGTGTTGCTCTGTAAAAAGGATCTATATAATACATACATACATATTGTACTGTAAAATAGTAATAGATACAATTTATAATAACCTAAAATAAAATTAATTATTAATGCAATACAAACATCCAATAAGAAATAATTTTAATTTTTGGTACATATTGGCTTTTTTTAGGCTCGCTTGTTATATCTGCTGAGAGTGCAATTTTCTAAAAGTTATGAAATTGTAATTAGGGCTACGAAAAGTATATAGACATCTAGTCTCACACTACGTTTGCCGAGTCGCGGTCTCCACTCCAACACTCGTCTACTCCAACGATTGTCATTTCAGTCTGCTAACTTAAAGAGCTATGTCGATGACTCTGTTCTCGAATTTCATCATTATGAATTCTATCCACCAGAGAAACTCGCATAGCCCTCAGAGCGACTTTGAGCTTCTGAAGGAGACGGACCGTCAGTGTCCACGTTTCGGCACCTTAAGAGAGTACAGGCAGGTCGCACTGGTTTGAGACTTTTATTTTCAGGCTTTATAGATTGAAGTGTACCTTTTGCTAAAATGACTTTATTATCCGTACGAATTATGCCCCTGAAACAAAACAAACAATCGTAAAAATCCGTAACAGTTAAAAACACAACACTAAATTCATTCTCGGTGATAGTTTCTCGATAGTTATCACCCATTAATCGCCGATAAAAGACAGTCGGAGTGCCCATCGAGAGGCAACGCATCGTTAAAATATATTTAGGCGCCACTAATATAAATTCGATTTGGTCGTTTCAAGCGGTTCGAGAAACTCTGTTCTTGGGAGTGTCAAACAATTATTAAGACCTGTTCACATGAAACCTGAAAAAAAAACATATTTTTTTTAAATCCAGTACTATCAAAATTCCACACCACAAATTTCATGTCGCAAGAGCATCGATTCAGAAAAACAGGTATTTTTTCTGAAACATGCCAATATGTATCCTGGTGCGGAAATCAAACATACAAGCATTACATTGGCATCTTGAACATAGTGTGTGAAAAGGTGAACTAGATAGAGAGAGATTATATGCAGGGCGTCTCGCTTATGAATGCGTGAAACCTAAGATCAACTAGGCTGCACTCCTGCTGAGCTCCTGAGATGCTATCTATGAGCGGCGTTGATTGTTTTCCATCAGACGACATGCTTGCTCATTTACCTTCTTATACTGTTATATCTTCTTATGTTGCCTGTTCATGTGTATACGCATCTACAACAATATACCTCATGAATTAAAACAATTGAACACAAGATTAAGATACTATATTTTAAAAAGACGATATATTTTAAAATGGACGCTAATAGATGGCGATATTAATAATATAATACTAAGGACTTTTTTACTTTAAAAGTTGGATCTAATGTATGTAATGGACGAATCAATTATAATTTTAATGATAATATAACATATGTGACTTATGTATTTAGATTTCTGTGTCAATATGTGTATATAGTTTATATAGAGTTGACATTATAAACAAATAAATAAATAATTAATGAAATTTGTACGCCATAAATGGCAATGAGCTTTTAAACTTCCTTTTTCATCTCACACCTCACATTACGCAAATAAAGAATTCTTATTATTGTTATTATAAAGCATAAATAACAAATGACTTTTCAATAAACATCGTATCTACATCATCACCAACTGCCTGTTACAGTCCACTGCTCTACATAGGCCTCCGCACAAAGCGCCAACTAGCCTGATCTTCAGATTTATACATCCAGTTTCTGCCAGCCGCCCCGCACAGTTTGTCGCGCCATTAGCAAGGGGGCATCCCACATTACGTTTCCCAAAGATTAGATCTTTGGGAGATTAGATCACATTCGATAAATAAGATTAGATCTATTATAATTGATATAATTTGCAAGGCATTTATTCGTACTTCTTTTTTTTTTGTGTAAAGAAATATTTTTTTTAATCGAGGTTTATTAGTTTGTATCTATGGATTCATGTGAGGCAGACCTTAGACTGCTCCAGCTATCGACTTAAAGGCGTTTGGCTAGCCGCCAATCTCATTTCTTTCGCGCCAAAAGAAGTGGATACAATTACTGGCTGAGATGTATTACTGGCCACTCGTTAAGAGGTGAATTAGTAAGCGAGCGTTAATGAAAAAAAGTACATTATGCTATTTAATACAGAGTATAAAAGTTGTATCATTATACATATTTCTGTGCGATCTGAACAGCTTAGATCTTTCTGTGTAATTTGAAAATCTAGTAAGATTTTGAAATTACATTTGATCTCGGCTGTGTAATTTCAAAATCTAGTAAGAATAAACGAGTCCTACTAATATTATAAATGCGAAAGTTTTGTGAGTAGTGATGTATGTTTGTTACTCTTTCACGAAAAAACTACTGGACGGATTTGGATGAAACTTTACAGTAATATAAGTTATACATCGGAATAACATATATGGTACAAATTGTAATGATTTTATGTCATTTTGGTAGTAATGTAATTTTACTATTAAGTAAAAGAATATATTTATTTAAAATGATTTGTCACTTAATGTAGCAGACCAAATTCCATGCGAGCGAAGCCGCGGGCCAAAGCTAGTTATTCATATTTCTGTGCGATCCGAACAGCTTTCGGATCTCGGCTGTGTAATTTCTAAACTCAGTAAGAATAAACGAGTTTTTGCATAATGCACTTTACTATGTCATAAATCATCGATTTGCATTGTCAAAATATCTAAAAGACCATACATAAATGATACATAGATAGATAACTTCTTTCCATTCACCACTACTCTGTGGAACCAGCGTATCAGCTCAGAACCTCCAATGTTGTTTCTGAACTGATACGACATTGGAACCTTCAAAAAATAAGCCTACAGATTTCTTAAATGCCGGCACACTTCTTCAAGCCTTCAAGCCTGTGACGCTGTGGATGTCTATGGGCGGTGTTGATTGTTTTTCATCAGATGACACGCCTTATCCTTTTCCTACGGTGTGGAGAAGTGGTAGTGTGTGTTTGGTGTTGTTGATAGTGGTTGGGAGGTGGAGAGTTGCTGACGGCCGTTTTTTCGGTAAGTTTTAGTCTAACTTTCCCTTAAATCCACTTCTTTTAGTAGAAAACACACATTATTATTTTTCTGTTTTTGTTTGCTTGTCGTGGATCTTAGCTAAGTAAAACTTTTGACTATCTACATTAAGCTTGTTTGGTTTAAAAGAAATACAATAATTCAAATAGAGTTACTACAACCCGTAACGTAAACGTAAACGTAAGACACCCGTAACGTAACGTGAACGTCAGACAAAAGGAATGTGAAATGCAAAATTTAATTTTCGATCATTTCTAATCAAAGGCTTATTTCACATCGAATTATTTCCCCTGAAATATTGTTTCAGTATAAATCGAGTACCCCGTCGTAATCCAGTTTAGGGTGCCCAAGTTTCACAAGGGGTGACACTAAATTAATATCTAATTTCAGGGGTGAGCAACCCCAATTTTCATTAGGTCGGTGGAGGCTGTTTTGAAAGACGTAGCGTGAGGTTATTAATCTCGTCGTGTACCGTGATGGTGGTTTTGATTGCTTCGCGGGAACACCTTGTGACAGTTTGTACTGAGATAAGATGCTGACAACCGGGTCGAGAATATGTTTTACTTGGTCTTTGTATAATTTAATTTTTTAAAGTGAAACATCTTATCGCCGGGTATAAGAGTGAAATTGTAGATCGAGAAGTCGTCTCGATTCAGGCTACGCTTACCCTCCACTGGAATCTGTACTCGGTCACTTATACAGTAGAGACCGAGCCGTCGTCTCGATTCTAACTACGCTCCCCTCTACTCGATTCTGCACACGAGTCATATTTTTATAGAATAGGAAGGCAAACGAGCAGGCGTGTCACCTGATGGATAGCAATCAACGCCGTCCATAGACTTCCGCAGCGCCATAGGCAGTGCGAAAGCGTTGCCAACCTTTAAGGAAAACGTCATTATGGCAGTAGGAATGAGAGGAGGAGGGAGTTGGGCCTCCGGAACTCGGCCGCTAACCGTATGAAGCGCGGTAGCTAAGCTACCACTCAGACGCCGCTTTTCTGCAAGAGTGTGGTACTTCCCCGGGCGAGCCGGTCCATTCGTGCTACAGACAAATATTATGCCATTCTTGACAAAGTATTCGTCTGCAGCGTGGCTCTACCACTATGAAAAAACATTTTAACGTGCTATTCTTAACCTATTGTTAGTATAATACATTACTATGAGAGAGCAGTAACTGGCTTTATTGTTATACAACTGTATTATATCTTATGTATCTTAGAATAAGCTGTTATTTTCATAAGAAATAAATAAATTTTAAAAGTGGTAGAGCCACGCTGCAGATGAATACTTTGTCAAGAATGGCATATTATTCGTCTGTAGCATGAATGGGACGGCTCGCCCAGGAAAGTACCACTCTCCCGCAGAAAACCGGCGTCTGAGTGGTAGCTTAGCTATCACGCTTCGTACGGTGAGCGGTCTGAGTTCCGGAGGCCCAACACCCTCCCCCTCCCACTCCCATAATGTCACTTCTCTTAAAGGTCGGCAACGCTTCCGCACTGCCTATGGCGCTGCGGATGTCTATTGGCGACGCTGATTGCTTTCCATCGGGTGACACGCTTGCTCGTTTGCCCTCCATCCCATAAAAAAAAAAAATATTTCATCATTACATGTATCGCATAATAGAAAAGTCATCGTGGCGCCAGGAGCAATCCCTCTGAAATTGTGCGTGGCATTCCACGTGTTAAGCACTTCACAACTCTTTCAAACATGGCCGGCGCAATGTTCCAGCCTACTCATACGTTACCGTTTAATCTACCGCGCAGCCGGGCCGGCTGTAAAGTGAGAACACCTCACCCCCAGAACAGGTGTGCGCTCGGAAAATTCAACGTTTAATGCTTCGGACGTTTTATTTAGAACCGAATGCACGGCCGACACCGTCTTAGTTATAAGCGTATTACTTTAAACAATTCTCTATCTAGATTTATTGAAACAATTATAGATTGTTATTGTTTTTATGTTATGTATGGCTGGCTTAAAGATTATTGGTTTCTATATGGGTCGATCTCAAGTTAATATATATATATATATATATATATATATATATATATATATATATATATATATATATATATATATGTGTGTGTGTGTGTGTGTGTGTGTGTGTGTGTGTATATGTTTTAGCCTGAGCTAACGCCCGTTTCCATTTGTATGTTATGTGAATTAATATTTTTATTTAGTTAATAGATTAAAATATATACTGCAAAAGGAAATAACAAGAGACGTGTCACCTGATGGATTAGTAACACCCATAGACATTTGCAATACCAGAGGTCAAGGTAGATGGTGTAAGAGGACTGGTTTCCGCAACTCGACGTCATCATGCACCTATTTGCGTATTGTCGGAAAAGATAGCTCCTTAAATACACGTTTTGAAGGAACACCTTGAGCAGAAATTTGAAATAGTTTTCACGCTAGCCATTTGCCACTTGGACCACTCAATCTGTTCAACGGGGGTTAGGGAAAGACCCTACGGAGGAAATTTTAAACGCCCCCGCCGAAACACATTCGTAGCAACGCAATTGGAAAATAAGTGTACTGATACAAACTCCACCCGATTACCCACAAAAGTAAGCATTTCAGTGCATAATGGAAAGCTTTTGGTGGTTCAGGGCACCATAGGAGGGTTACGCTTAAAAAAAAATAACTGATATTTATTCCATATATATGTATATATTTTATATTAAATATATATGAATACAAAGAAAAGCAGAACTTTGAAAATTTTTCAGCACAACGTACTATTTTGATATTGTGATGGATGGTTTTGGTTCATCTGGAATTTATTTTATTTTATTTTATTTGTGAAAATTTACAAGTAAAGTTGGATAGGGCATAGTAGGTCTCACTAGGCAGGCCCGTGCTGAGACCTTCCGACTCGGCCATTATTCAAATTTGGAAAACATATATAAATACACATAAATAACTACATACATACATATAAAATATACATATATACACTGTGATGCTACTGCCCTGAAAAAAAGATGTCGATTTGATGAATGCCTCTAAATTTCTATCGAGTTGAAGTGTTGGCGACGAATAGAAAGAGTTTCTTGGAAATAAAAACTTATTAATGAAGAAGTGTGTGTCACGTATCATAGCAAATCGTCACATCGCACATTGATTCGATCATAAAGACAAAGATCGAATCTGTTAACCACATACACCGTCGGACTATTCGTATTTTTCATGAAAACAAAATACCGCATTATGACCAAGATCTTACCAAACGGCTAGAGTTTTGAGGTCTGCGGAGAAATATCTCATATCTCAGCATCTTTTATTGATTTTACCCTAAGGAGTCTAAAGAGTTGTTAGGAATAGTTCCGCCACAAAAAAACGTTTCATCCTCACCATCTGGATGAGTGGCGATCCAGTACGGTGCGTTTTTCCACCAACTTCTTTCTACGCAACACTACCCTGTGAAACCAGCTATCTCCAGCAGTGTCTCCGAACCGATACGACCTTGGAAGCTTGAAGAAAACAAGCCTACACATTTCTTGAAGACCGGCAACGCTTGCAATGCTCTGCAAATGTCTATAGGCAGTTTTGATTTACCCATACCTTGACCAAATTATCGATGCCGATATCGTAGCAGATGGAGATCTGTGGTCTCTGCCTACCCCTACGGGAGACAGACGTGACGATATGTATGTATGTTTACCATCAGGTGACACGCCTGCTTGTTAGCCTTCATATTCCATATTTTTTTTTATATAAATGAACCATACGATTGTTTTGTAAATTTTATCATGATATATGTATATATCAATTCCTTTCCATTATGACAATAATATTTGTATTCGTTTTAAAGTTTAAATTGTATCGCTATATCCTTGCACTTAATTATACAAACCCACGCGTGCGCTTAATTACTTGCATTTATATATATCCGCATATCCGAAATCGGTTAATTGCATAAGGCATGTTTCCTAATATAATCATTGGAACAGTCCCAGTTTCCATAGATGTCGTTTTTTATTACATTACATGCTTTGCTGCCTCGATTTCTTGGGTCACTTTATTTAATATTTTTTTTATAAATCAATAATATATCTTATTTTTATTAATTATCGATCTACGTCACACTTGCAAATGTAGACAAAAACACACACACACACACAGATACATAATCAAATTCATATACATACACGCGTCCATGTGCATACATAAATAATTTGCTTAAATACCAAAGCTAACATTTAATGATAAAATCCTGAGCTAATGTCCAGGCAATGCGGTTCAGCGCTGAGACCTGTCTACTAGGATATGGAAGCTCTATTTCATTCGATTATCATTATGATATATAAGTGTTTGTTCTGAAACGAACGCGACCAAAGGAAACTAGCTCTCAATAACAATCGAGGCATGCGTCACCCTAACCGCGGTCAGCCGTGCATCGTGTTTACATATTTGACGGGCCGGGTATTGAACTCGGTACCCATAGCAAGTGTATTGGAAAAATCGTTTGCTCAGGTGCACCAGCTAGTTGGTGTGGTGTGTTTGAATTTATTTAACATAAATTGCATGCATCGACTATATATTTGTCTAAACGTGTTTTATCTAAACTTTAAAAACTAAAATAATTTAGTAATAAAATCCGTTGTTAAAACAAACTGAAGTTTTCTTTATTTTTGTGGGATAGGAAAGCAAACGAGCAGGCGTGTCACCTGATAAAAAGCAATCAACGCAGCCCATAGACATCCTCATATGCCATAGGCATCACATAAGCGTTGCCGGCCTTTTAATTGTGTCTGCTTGTTTTTTGACGGCGACGTAGTTCGCCACCCGGCACGTACTGATTCCCACGAGGGTGAAAAGCGACTAACAGAGAGCCGTTTCACTACGATAAATGTGAGAGGAAGAATGGATGAAACGGTGGACAAAGCGAAAGATTTTGTCCTAAAATATCGTGAGCGCTACTGCACGTAAAAGGTCCATATAATAATCCGATTTCGTTATCTTCTAACCACAAACAGACAGTCCAGCTGACCCAATAAATCGTTTAGTGATTGACTCAACACTTAAGCGATATTACACAACGTCCGGTGAGTCCATCCCGGGCGGTGTTTGCCTTCCCTTGTCCACGCATTACATTACTCCGTCAGTCAATATTTAATAATGCAACGAGCCAGTTCAGCTCGATGCAGTTGACAATGCATTGTGAAATAAATTGGTTTCTCTGATGGCGCTTAAATATTTATGCATCGGGTTCCAATTTATTAATGGGCTTCACGACATAATCACTTACTACGCTGGCTCCTGGCTGGCGTCTCGGCTTCGCCACGATAAATTGCCGCTTGACTATCTACGTGCATCAGATCAAAGGCGAAACTTTACCAGTGGACTATTCTGGGTAGCTTTGAATTAGCTTACTTACTTCCAATGCGGTGGACGGATCAAACGATGATTACATGATTGCATGAAGAAGGCGACCGTGAGGGATCAATGGCGGCTTCGGTTAAACGAATCACCACTAATCACCACACACTAAATAACGATCACGACTACTCTGTCAACAGTATCATCACCAAGAATAAGAATACTTACTCCGCTAGCTTATCGACCCAAAGTGTATTAATGGAGTCAGGCGTCACTTTGCGGAAATCCATCACTATATGGACAGTCAAAAGTTTTACTTAGCTAAGATCCGCGACAAGCAAAACAATAACAGAAAATAATAACGAGGCATCTTCAGGTATAGTAGCCTCTACGGAAGACTACTTTTCGGTTGTCTTCCGAAGAGTCTACTATACCTGAAGATGCCTCATGTTGGGGCGAAACACGTGTCGTGTACAAGATGGAAAAGTGATAGTGTGTGTTTGGCGTTGTGTATAGTGGTTGGTGGGTGGAGAGTTGATGACCGATTTTCGGTAAGTTTTTGGTTTAAGTTCCAAATAAATCCACTAAACCCAACGGAAAAACACACATTATTGATTTTCTGTTATTGTTTTGCTTGTCGCGGATCTTAGCTAAGTAAAGCTTTTGACTGTCCATATAGACCCAAAGTGTGTTTTTTTTACGGGATAGGAAGGCAAACGAGCAGGCGTGTCACCTGATGGAAAGCAACCAACGCCGCACAGATAATAAATATTACTTAGATAGACGCTCTTTCCACTGATATAGTAATTACTTTCATATTCGCTTTGTACCATAATTCCTTTATATCAAAGAATTTGAATTGTAATATATACACAACTCTTATACCAAAGGCGATTTTTCTGCAGAAGGCAAACAATTCTGAAAAAGATAATTTTTATTTAAATACAATAAACCAATGGATGCGTGGCTAAGTGCGAGTTTAGTCGCAAGCGTGCCAACCTTCCCGGGATCGGCCTCCCCCGGGTACTATGGTGCCTTACCTCAGCATGCAGGGCTCTGCTGGGGCTGACCTCCATCCTCCCTTGCGGCTCGTGGGATTCATTAAGACGAATTTAATATACCTAATTTGTTGAAAAATGACGGCGACGTGGTTCACCATCCGTCACGTCTTGATTCTCACGAGGGCGAGAAGCGACCAATGGAGAGCCGTTTCGCTGCGATGAATGGTAGGTAGAAGCTGTGTGGTCTCTGCCAACCCCTGCGGGGGATAGGCGTGAATATAAAAAAAAAATAAAACACTTTTGGCAATTTTGTTTTTTAATTCAGAAAGTGAAATATTGTTTCAACCCGAGAATTCTCAGCAACACAGTTTTAATTATAATCGAATTCGCTATCTTTGTACCAACATACTCGTTCAGGAACTGGTTACAAGCCATTTGTCGAATTTCCATTGATACAATCGATATATTGTTTCGATAAAGCATTCGATAACTTTTGCACAAGTAAAAGTTTTCTTATACGCAAGGATTACAGTTCCTTTTCGAATGTGGCGTGCTCTTGATATTTGTTACAGAACTTTCTAGAATATGAAATGGATTGTACAATATTATTGTCAACTTTATTTTGTCAATTTGTAACTGTCTTTTTAAATTTATAACCACACGCTCAATAGAAACTAGCAAGAGACTGTCGTTTTGGTTTATTTTAATACTAGATCGCCCGGTGAGCTTCGTTTCACCTATAATTTATGTTCCCCTGTATTTATATTCTTTTAGTATGTTAGTAGTTTGCTATGCAATACTTTTCATAATCGCACAAAAGCTACGAAAATTTTGTATAACAACACGTCCGTTAGACGATAAAACTGCTGGAAAGCAATCAATCCCGATTTTAAACATCTGCAACACCAGAAGCATTGTTTTTGGAAGCATTGTTCTTGTTTTTGGAACAATCTGATGTCATATTTATTAAGAATCTTCCCTGAAAGTAGATGTAATAAAAAGTGGTTAAATTTAGAGCGATTTTTTTTCATTTACCGAGAGGAAAATGAGCTATGGGTGCTCATTTTCCTCTCGGTAAACCGTAGTATGGGACGCACCCCGGCTAGATGGTGCGGCGATCTGCGCAGGACAGCTGGCAGAGACTAGATGTATAAAGATCGGGCTAGGTAACGCTTCTTGGGGGAGGCCTATATCCAGCAGTGGACTGCCGCAGACTGTTGATGTTTATGGTAATTATATATACATAGCTCATTTTGTTAGAATCTGGCCTACGATCTGATTTCGCAAGTTCTTATCCTCCATTAGTCTATTGATGTGAACCGTTTTCTATCGAAGGTATTTATTACTAAGTTGGAATAGTAATATTAAAAATATATCTAGTTTCTTTCAAAAAACTCTCATATCGGTCATATATACTACTCATATATTTTATGACTGAGTTAAAATAGTCAAGTTTTGTAACTGTTTCAAGTCTATAATAATTCAAATTCTCGAGAAGTATTTCTCTTTTGACAGAAACATTCACGCGACCGAGTAATTAGGCAGAGATCTTTTTATACTAATTGACCCTTAAATCTTTTAGAGACCAAAAGAGCTTCCATACAGTGCGTGCCAAAATTATACATGCATCGTCGAAATCCTAAATATTCTACCAATCATACGCCACAGTAATTAGCGGTCTCTAATTAATGGTAATAAATATATACGGTATAATTTTGATGTAATTTCAGCTCGCGTTTATTATTTCCTATTTTCCCTCTAATTATATATTATGTAGGTGTATTGTTATTTAATTATCGCAAATTTACATGTTCTCTAAACGAAGTTGTTTAGTTTAGTATAAACGATACTTATTTATAAATATTTACAATGAATTTCCATAATATTTTTTTGTGAAAGGGACAAGCAAACAAACAAGCAGGTTACATATATATTAAGTCCTTAACAGCACTATCTGTGGGCAGTCTGCACTGATACGTGCCACAACATCCTAATCCTCCATCGGGCTTAGTATCGATGTAACTGGGAAGTTTAGAGCTCTAGGCTACTAGATGGCGCTGCTCCCCCACGTGTAAACTCCCATAAATGTATGTTAGAAGGCCTATAAGCCCTATCTTGCCTTGTGAACCACGAAAAAAAACATACGTCTGTTCGAAGCGACTCTTAATTTCACCAGTCTATGTCCCGAGTGCGACAATATTCGTAAATAAAATAACCGTCCAGGACCACCAGCAACATAAAATCTAATGAATATGCATTACCTACCTTAGAGCAAGATTTCAGTAATGGAAGGGAAGTAAGGAAGGACAAAGACTTGTTCCTCAGAATACCTACGCTCAGCATTCAAAACTGTTATACAGAAAAATGCTAACATAAGTATAATACTACCACACATTCACAGAATATTATCGGTTGTGCCAACACATGAACATGGTATTATTTATATAATGCATGTTAATATATGTAACTAGTTATTAGTTGTAATATTTATGGATAAAGTTATGTTTTTTGAAGTATTATATCCCTTTGTCACTCAGAGTGTTCCCAGTTAACAAAAGTGTATTCGTATGTATTGATTGAGAATATGAATGATCAAATTGGGTCCTTTAATCTTTAGTTAAAATAACCTTTAGTTTTATGTATTGATTGAGAATATGAGAATATTCAAATTGTGTCCTTTAATCTTTAGTTAAAATAACCTTTAGTTTTATGTATTGATTGAGAATATGAGAATATTCAAATTGTGTCCTTTAATCTTTAGTTAAAATAACCTTTAGTTTTATGTATTGATTGAGAATATGAGAATATTCAAATTGTGTCCTTTAATCTTTAGTTAAAATAACCTTTAGTTTTATGTATTGATTGAGAATATGAGAATTTTAAAATTGGGTCATTTAATCTTTACTTAGAGTAACCTTTTGTTTTTTGCTACCATGTATTTCTTCTTAACACATAAATTATTAACGTTCATTACAATTATTGCTACGGCATGTTTTGTATTTCTAGCAACAAAATAAATTATTTATTACGTAAGCATTTTACTCGCAAATTTCATCAATGAATAACTTAGGGTTCGTCTTTTTCCCCAGTTTTATTACACGATTCGATAAAATGTAGTCTAGGCGACTAGACGATTGTCTTGCATAAATAAGAGGGTACCGTTTCTTTTGGTCGCACGTGTATTCGATGTGAAATGAGCGATGGACTAATAAAAATATGTCGCGCTCGTAAAATATCGTTGTATTAATAGCCTTGGATAGAATTATTAGGGGTACGGGTTAAGGAATATAGGGTTGTCGATTGGATTTATAAAGATTTTTGATTATGTCGATTTGCAAGACATTTATTTTATTGGCCTATATATTGTCCCTCGTCTAGGCACAAGCTTCCTGATTTCCAAAGGGATAGACGTTAACCCACCAAGCTTGTTCAAGGCGGATTGGCGGGACTCCCAAATTTGAAATAAATATCTGTAGACCATTCATATATTCAAAAGTGGCACCACGAAGCTATTTATTTGGGTTGTCGATTAGGTACCGCAAGGTGAACTAGGGAAAAAAGATACCTGAGGTGAACGAGGAAGCTGGTTTCCACTCGTTTGTCTATTTAATTTAGTCGAATAATACTCAATTTGGTTTTTTTTTGTATACATGTCATTTTTATTGCTGATATAATATTTCTTGCTTTTTCTTCTTCATGTAAATAGATTATAATAAATAGTATGTCTGTATCACGTCAGCCCTAGTGACATTTTATTTTTATACAAAATATATTTATGAGTGATAGAATTTTGAAATTTTACAACTCTCTCGTTATAAGGGCATGTCAAAGGAAAATGTACCTTAGTGTTTTGTAATAAAATCTACACATGTTTTGGTACAGTAAAATATTAGAACACATTGTTACATTTCAAATTTACTCATTTTTTACTACTTACACATACATCATGAACAGACCCTTTAGAACGAATTTAACAGAACAAAAAAGCTTTCACATTTAAAATATATATTTTAGTTACTTTAATTCTTTTTATTATTCATTTTTTTTACTATTCATTAATAAAACATTCATATATATGTATATACGCATGTTTTCCGAGCCCACGGAGATGCCTCGACTGGTCTATCCTGTGTCTATCCACTGTGTCTATCCTACGGTTGTCTGGAAGAAATCGCTATTATATATGTATATAAATATTACAAATCAATAATTGTATAACTTTGTTTTTGGTGAACAATGAAGACTATATCTATATATCTAGATTAATAGTAAAGAAATACTAAGATATGGGATTTTGAATTTAATATCAGGTATTTGTTGATTATTAGGCGTAGTTGACCAATTAGCTCAGTGGCGGGACCTTCCGGCCGCAGAGTCAATGGTCGCGGGTTCGATCCCCGCATCGAAATAAATATATGTATAGATTACAAATACTCATTCCAAACCTGGTAACCTCGCCAATCCGCATTGGACAAGCGTGGTTGGTTTAACGTCCGTTCCTCCAGAAATGGAGAGGCCCGTGCTCAGCAGTGGCAACATATATATGGGCTGTTAAAAAAATGTTGATTATTATTTAAAACATTTACCGTCAACTTAATTGAAAAATTCCATTTTATACCAGTAGAACATAGCAATATAGTACCGGTCCGACCCTAGACAAGCTGTAGTATTACGACCGGTCGAAATTTATGAGAGCTTAGCCGCAAGGGAAAATTGCTCCCTTGGCCTTCAATAACCGGTCTTCTGTGAACAAAATAAATACTATCATGAAACGCTTTATACCCCGATAGCGTTCATTAGGTTTTTAAACTGTTCTATAGAGTGACTATTATTAAATTGTCATTTAATATTGAAAATATATTATAAGATTCTGAATAACTCCTATTATGATTTTCGACAACCCATCTACCCGTGGGTACGAAGCTGTCGGTCTACAAGGGGTACGTTCGCTTCCGATTGACTTATGCTGCGCCGGCCTGGTGGTCTCTGACCTCAGAAACGCAGCGCAAACGTCTCCAGATCCAGCAGAATCTGTCTCTGCGCGCCATTGGTGGGGGTGGCTCGCTATGTACGTAATGACGTAATAGCGAGGGACCTCAGGATGGAGAGCATCCATGAGTTTGTGGTCCGGTTGGCTCGACAGGTATTTGACCGATCCGACAATGGACCACACTCACACCTAAAAAACTTTGCTCCACTCAACGCTCGTCCACCTGAGGGACGCTCGTTCTCACGCAAAATCCTCTTGTCGCTGCCTGGCTCCCGCGCGAAGGTAGGTCCAGCGACAGACCCAACGTTGGAATAGGTTCAGCCATATCTCGGCGATGCAAAGTCATTAAAGGACGCTTGAAAACCGCTGGGAACAGCGGCATCTAGGACCGAGGAGATCATGCCCCGGGCGCTACTCACAAAGGGGCCAAAAATCTGCTGGATAATTTCTATTTGTATTATAATTAATTTCTGGAAATTACATAATGTAATTAAGCGCCAGTGTAATATAATAAATGTTAATTAGTAAATAAAAAGGAACACTAATAGTCTAAATCAAACTGTAATAATATATTCATAATAGAAATTGCACGTCTTTTCTGCTGGCAGGGCTGACTCGACCTGTGTCTGTCAGCACTTCCTTATGGCATCTATGCTGTGTGGCTTCTTCTCCTTTCTTGATTTGTCTGATAAAATATTGTTATTATAAATATTTGCAGTGTAAAAGTGCAAACATTGTCTCTTTCAGAACTCTATTTATTTTTGTTTCTTAAACGCAATGTAGCTTACGCTTGTTATTTTAAAACCATTTATTAATTTGCGGGTATATTTTACATCGTCCCGGGGTCGGGCTCCTCCGGGGACCATGGTGCCTTACCTCAGCATGCAGGGCTCTGCTGGGGCTGACCTCCATCCTCCCTTGCGGCTCGTGGGATTCACAAAGACGAATTTAATATACCTAATTTGTCGAAAAATGACGGCGACGTGGTTCGCCACCCGTCACGTCCGATTCAGAAATGATTCTTGTAATAGATGTTCTTAAATGAAATCCACTCTCCGATAACTCGATTGTCCTCAAACAACTTAAAGAATCTCGAGTGAGATATAACAAGCTCTACTCGATGTCTCGATTAACTAAAGAGTCAGCGAACCGTCAAATGGAAACAAATGTCAATGGCACTTAAAGCTCAGTGTAACAATGTAAAGAAACGATCGGGCCCAGATTCCACCAGCAATTTGCTTTAAGCGCTTTTTGATGACTAAAACAATGTCTTGTATTTCCCTTGTCAAGATATTAATTCTAGCGTGTCTAGCTGACACTCGTTTCGAGCGATATCTACTATGATCGCTAACGTGCGACAACTAAAATTGCACTATTATAACAAAATTGCGTAAGCGAAAGTAGTCCTTAATGTTACAGGTTTTAAGCATATTTCTGTATTTTTGTGTATAAAGTGCCAGACGCGGCATGTGGAGGGGGTGTAAACTTGGTTCGCACGCAGTGTCTCCATTAAATTCAATTGGGCTGCAAGTGGGTACAGTGGGATGGTATTATGCACGAGTGAGTTATTTTCTATAATGGCCAGTGAAATCATATTAATACTTTGAAGTAAAAACTTCTTTAGCACCGTTGTAATTTGAAACTCAATGGAAAGCAAAAGCTACACTAAGAAAGACTCTAACTATCAAACACATATATATGTACAACTACAAGACTTAGCCTGCGAGAGAACGAGCTGAGAGAATGAACACATGATTTTTTAAACTGCAGCGATGTTGTTTTAACCTTATGACTTTTACAAAAAATAATTACACCATTCACTTTTTAAACTTTCAAAACAAAAAAAAAAAACAAGTTTTTATGTTTGTGACGGAAGACAACCGAAAAGTGTCTTCCGTAGAGTCTACTATACCTGAAGATGCCTCGTGTTGGGGCGAAACACGTGTCGTTTACAAGATGGAAAAGTGATAATGTGTGTTTGGTGTTGTGTATAGTGGTTTGTGGGTGGAGAATTGATGGCCGACATTCGGTAAGTTTTTGGTTTAAGTTCCAAATAAATCCACTTAACCCAACAGAAAAAAAAACACACATTATTAATTTTCTGTTATTGTTTTGCTTGTCGCGGATCTTAGCTAAGTAAAACTTTTGACTGTCCATATACACTGTGTCATTTACAGCCTTTTCGTTTTTTTTATTTTTTGAAGATATTAGAACGATTATGTTACTTATTCCAAATATATAAAAATAGAATCCAAAAATGAGAACATCGCGTGTTTACATGCCTTGTGTTATTTTTATTGTATTTAGACATATTGGGTCGCTTCGATATAAAACCGTCCGTCGGAAGATCAAAGTGGACGTCAATAAACATCTTGTCTCGTGTGTGTATGTTTGTGGAGTTACAGACCGTCGTGTTGAGTGTTCCCCACTAATTAATTTATACCACCGAAATTTGTGTTTGGTTGGGTAACGTGATTTGGTGTTTATCCTTAGTAAGATTTTATTGGAAAGTAACGTAGATTATGAAAGAAGTTGAGGAAGAGAGAGTTGAGGAGAAGAAAAATATATCTTGTTCATAGTTTCAATCATTTGTAATAGTGGTAGAGCCACGCTGCAGACGAATACATTGTCAAGAATGGCATAATATTTGTCTGTAGCATGAATGGGCCGGCTCTCTCGGAGAAACCGGCGTCTGAGTGGTAGCTTACCTACCGCGCATCGTACAGTGAATGGCCGAGTTCCGAAAGACCAACCCCCTCTCCCTCCTATTCTCACTCCCATAATGACACTTTCCTTAAAGGTGGGAACGTTTCCGCACTGCCTATGGCGCTGCGAAAGTCTATAGCCGTTGATTGCTTTCCATCAGGTGACACGCCTACTCGTTTGCCTTCCTGTTCCATAAAAAAAATCGTCAATGAAATACTTTTTTATACATCTACTCAAGTTCAAAAATATCTTTTTAAACTTATAATTGATGACACTTGTTATTAATACAGTTTTCTTAGATTAATTAATTTAAATTATTCATTAATTTAAATTATCTTATTTTATTATAGTTTTATATGGTAAAAAAAAATTCTCTTGTATAAGATATTGAGCCTACTCAATATCTTATAATAGAAAAACAATATAAAAATACGTTTATATCCTAATATAAACGTATTTTTATATTGTTTTTCTTTTAAACTAGCAGGCTCGACAGACGTTATCCTATCCTGAAAATAAAAAACTGAAACCCGATTGTAGCACTACCTGTCCAATTGTGAATCTAAAGCATCCAGTGACCCAATTAAATTCATCAAAATTTGTCCAGCCGTTTAGGAGGAAATCAGTGACAGACACGCTTACAGAAGAATCATATAAAGATTGTTCCTAGCCGTCTTTAAAGTAAGGTAATGTAATTTTCTTGAATGGAAGAAAATCGTGGACCAATATTGCCTATGTAAATATTAAGCTCTACTTAATATTCATTTTGCTTTTTTGCCAGGAAAACAGATCGTGTAACGGGATGTGAGTTCTAATACCACGGTTTTGACGATTAACATAATAATTCTTACCTCAAACGTAGAGCAGTCTGATGAAAAATAGAGCAGTAAATACACGAAGTCACGCGGCCCAATGAAGTCCCGAAAGTCGTCGGGTTTTCGACGCGTATGCGACAAATTTTTTTTTCCTTTCTTTCATCGATCTAGTTTTTATTCGGTCGCCGCTTTACCACCAGTCCCGAAGTTTTCCCCTATGCGATAGGGTGACCACGCGCTTAAATATAATTTTAGGATATTTCATGGAGATAATCTCCACGTATATACGAATAAAGACGAAGTATTTTACATAATGGATAAAGGGCGATATATTTTTTTTATTTAATAAACAAAATCCACAGCAATTAAATAACATTATAGAAAATGTTTACATATTTTACTGCCAATAAGATTGATATACATTATTTAAATTTAATCAGGTAAAAGTTGTTTTATTTATACATACTTGTTAGCGATAGATGGCGTTACTAACACACGGTATGGTTTGCCTATTGACTTGGAACTATATGTTTACGAAAATAAATCTTTTTTGGATACAAGTAAAATCGCTTCCGTACATCGGTGTTCTATTAATATTACCGATGTGACTTTGGGTTTGGGACTTTGAACATACACTAAAAGGTTGTTTAAGTAATAGGATATATTACACTAAATTAATTTGTCAAGAATTATAATTTTTGTTTTAAAATATAATAGCTATACCTATTTTTAAATTTATCACAATACTCTTCATTTATCAAATTGATAACGGACAATGAGTTCTACTTGCTTATTCTATTGCTCTATGATATTATCAAAATGAATCATAATTTCAATAATTTATTAATGTTTCAGCAAGAGCTGAATAATTTTTGGACAATTCATGGTACAGACCATGTATCTACCATGCCATGGATTCTAAAACCTTTTGTAAAGTGTGGTAAAATATAACAAATGCAACTAATATAAAAATTTCATCTCGAAGATTGCTTCTCGTGAATTTTTTTAAACTTTCAGTATATAACTAAAAAAAACTACCGTCTGATTACTGGCCTACGAACTGGCCTGATCAAATATCACGCTACTTCCTGCGGGTTCTTCCTTGGCACATGTTTTGAAGCAAATAGCCAAGAGTCGAAATTAGAGCAACATCCGTCACTTTGAGGAAGCCAATGCCAACAGGAGATTGTTCTGGTTGTATTGATTATGACAGTTGATAAATACCGACCTCATTAAAATCGACCAACCAATGATTTATGTCAATTAATGAATATTTGTACATATGTATGCAAGTGAATTAATAAAGAAAGTAAAGTATCCTATGATTACATTTTAAAATACCCAAAAAAATATTTTTATAAATATATGTGTCCTAGAAAATATATAAAGTGC
Source organism: Baronia brevicornis (assembly GCA_031353405.1). Classification (NCBI taxonomy): domain Eukaryota; kingdom Metazoa; phylum Arthropoda; class Insecta; order Lepidoptera; family Papilionidae; genus Baronia; species Baronia brevicornis. Next base: position 238,634 of record JASFAT010001625.1, read on the forward strand.
AGTCATACTAGTGTATCGGCAATTTCACGTCGGTTTCCCGGTGCCGGCCGCCGTGTAGAGCAAAACAAATATTTTCATCCTCTATTTAATATTCGCATATCGGACTTTGGAGATGTATGAAAGGGAAATGTGTAAATGAAAAAGGTTGTGACCTCGCAAAACGTGTATGTTGTCCGTTTCCTCATAAAATAGGTCACACTGAATATATAACATACTTTTTCCTAGTTTTTTATATATATATATATATAAATTCACGCCTATCCCCCGCAGGGAATGGCAGAGACCACTGAACTCCATCCGCTACGATAGCGGCACACCCTGCCCGCCTCATCCACACTCCATCCAGCCTTTCATCCATACTTCCATCTCACATTCATCGCAGCGAAACGGCTCTCCATTAGTTCGCCGTCGTGGCAATCAGGACGTGATGGGTGGCGAACCACGTCGCCGTCATTTTTCTACAAATTACGTATCTTAAAATTCGTCTTAGTGAATCTCACGATTCACAAGGGAGGATGGAAGTCAACCCCAGCAGGGCCCGGCATGCTGAGGTGAGGCACCATAGTACCCGGGAGAGCCCGATCCCGGGACGGTCGGCACGCTTGCGACTAGGCTCGCCCCTAGACACGCATCCATTAGCAATTTTTTCCTAGTTGTGTGTTATTGTTAAAATTAAACTGGTAGAAGAAACGGAAAACTAACTATCTAACGCACAAGCTGAAAGTTCCTCTGCGTCTTTCTAGCAGATAAGATTTGAATTGAAGAAATTAACCGATGTCACCGATGTCTTTTCGAGTTATTATTATTATTATAGCTTTATTTCCCACACTTTTTTTAGGTTTTTCTAGATTTCCTTTTCATTTTATTTCCGTCCTATTGCGTGGTCCCTTTTTGAGTAAAAGCTTCCTCCATTTTTAACCATTTCTCTCTGTCTAGGGCTTGGCTTATCCAGTTCCTGCTGCTTCTACAATGTCGTCTGCCGTCTTTTACCTACACTCCTTTTTCGTGTTGAAGCCCGCCATTTTGTTATCTTGCGGGTCCACCTATTGCTCCTACTAGGTATACGTAACTTAAATAACGTATTTTCTTAATCCGGCCGGTCTTTTCTAGTTATATTGGCTATGGGTTGTTCTAGTTTGTTAGACCCCGTCGAGTTTAGCAACATATTTATTACATGACAAATGTTATTTTGTTTTTTATCTTAATATTCGATTACTAAGTATTAAGATTTATTAATGAGTCTTACTACTTAGTTATCGAATATTAAGTTTTTATAGTCTTTTCTACGTACTACGCTATAGAACCAGCCTTTTCAGCGGTTTTTTTGACAAACACGACATTTTAGCCTTGAAGAATTGATCCAACACCCTTCTGAAAGACCTTATCCAGTATTTACAGGTCCCTTGGTGTCGAAGTTATCCCTCGGTATATGTATTAACATCGTCTCTATTAAAAATAAAAGCTTCAATTTATCTAGTTTTTTTAACAATGTTTAATTCTGAAGGGATAAAATGGGAAAACTGAACACAATTTCATTCGCGCAATTACACAGACGCTCGAAGCATCGCCCGGGGCCATTTGGGCGGGCCATGAAAATTTCATCCCTGAAACAATCGCAAACTGAAACGGCTCGCTTTTAGCGAAAAAAAGAAGCGCCCGCCACTGGTGTTTCTCAGTGAAATCCACTTCGCTTTACCGACAAATGAAGAATTGAAAGTTATGAAACTTTTCTTTCTGCCTTCGTTTCTTTGGTTATGCATTTTTTAAAGAAACTCGACTTACACGTTCTTAGTTTAACGGTATTTTATCCGTGTATCGATAGTTAAAGATATTGTTAGCTACTTATGGACACTTAGGGATTGTATTAATGCATTTTTTTTGTTCTGATAAATAACAAGTCAAAAAAACTAGCCTACATATGTATTTTTTAAAGTCTAGCGATGCTTTTCCGGTGTGTATCGTTTTGCATATACCAATGGGTGGTGTTGATTGTATTACGTCACCGACACGCTTTCTCGTTTGTCTTCTTATCCCACAAATAAGTCCTTCTACGTACATACATACATATCGTCACGCCTGTCTCCCGTAGAGGTAGGCAGAGACCACAGATCTCCATCTACCTTTTATATTATATTACTTCTTTTTAATATCGTAATTTTAAAATTAAAAATAAAAAATTAATAAATTGTTTTATAAAAACAAAAACATTACTTCGAGTGACATCTTTCAATAGACATGTGAGTCACCCTTTCGGCATAAGAAAATGAGATATAAAATGTAAATTGATAAAGTGTAAATAAAGTATTAATAAGGTATAAATGTATAGTGAATAGAAAAATAAATTAATTTCATTTGGAAGAGTTTCAATTCCATCGAAGACAAAACTCCCTAAAGATCCCGTGTGGCGACACGGCGTTTTGTTACGGGTTTTTTCTTCGATGTAATTGAAATTCCAAATTACCACTTCTATAAAAATCAAATAATACTCTCCCACCTTTAAAGTTTATACCCAGAGGATTATAAAAAATGCTTTTACTGCAACAATGAAAGCAAAATTGCTACGGAAAGGCACACAGTGTGTAAAGCGAAACCTGACTGTCCGTAACTTTCAAATAGGGCTCGAGCCCCATCTAACGAGAGGGATTTAGAGTTCACTGTACAAAGCCGCTGTTATCTCAACCGCGGGTGGCTGCCGTATATCAGTGGTGAAATGTTCGCTCACCAGAAAATCTTGAACAGTAAGCACAATACATCGGAATTAAATTTGTAACGAGGAAACCTTTTAAAGGCATATCGACACAAAAAAGCGAAAACGCTCTATATGACACAGATATCAAAAGATTAGTACATATTCGGATCAAAAAAATATACTTCGTCGAATGGTCTAATAGAAAATTTTGTACAACGTTGACTCGGACTCGGACCTTGCGGACTCGGGGTTAATATACAATGACCTACAAGTAGGTAGGTATTCATTCCGACTTTCGGAGTCTCGTAAATCCGCCTCAGACAAGCGTGATGGGATAACGCGTCCGTTTTTCCAACAAAAACTCCGGTAGTGGGATAGTGTAACGCGTGTGCATATAGAGATCATTTGAGTATAAAGCTGGGGCTACACTTGTTAGAATTCCAATACTAAATTATATCCAATGCGAAATTAAATTATTAATACTAAATATTAATAATTTAATTTTGCATTTTTTGAAGATATTGTCGATCACTTGCTTTGTTTTTGCAACATATTAAGACGAGAGTCAGTATTCTTGGCGATATATATATATATATATATATATATATATATATATATATATATATATATATATATATATATATATATATATATATATATATATATATATATTCCTTTTTAATTTCATACACAGTCTTACTGACAATTAAAACCACATAGTAGGTGATTAATGGAGTCAGGCGTTACTTTGCGGACATCCATTGCTGTATGGACAGTTAGAACTAATACTTAGCTAAGATCCGCGACAAGCAAACAATAATAGAAAATTAATAATGTGTGTTTTCCTGCTGGATGAAGTGGATTTACAGGGAACTTAAACTAAATCTTACCAAAAACACCCGGCAGATACTCTCCGCCTATAAACAACATTTTTAATATTCTATATATATATATATATATATATAGATTTATAAGTATTTATTCCGAGTCTGGTAACCCCCGCAATCCGCGTTTCCGTTCCTGCCCTTTCCTTTCTTCTCCATCCTTTCCCTTCCTCTCCGCCAATCCACGGTCTGCCGTGCCAAAGGATGCATGGCTAAGGGCGAGCTTAGTCGCAAGCGTGCTGACCGTCCCGGGATCGGGCTCCCCCGGGTACTATGGTGCCTTACCTCAGCATGCAGGGCTCTGCTGGGGCTGACCTCCATCCTCCTTTGCGACTCGTGGGATTCACTAACACGAATTTAATATAACTAATTTGTTGAAACGGCGACGTGGTTCGCCATCCGTCACGTCCTGATTCTTACGAGGGCGAGAAGCGACCAATGAAGAGCCGTTTCGCTGCGATGAATGGTAGCGGATGGAGCTCTGTGGTCTCTGCCAACCCCTGCGGGGGATAGGCGTGAATATATAAAACAAAATAATGTTGAACGCATTGAATATCTGTTCAAAAACAAAAAGATGAACATCGTATCAAAACAAACTAATAGAAGTAGACCATGATTATTAGTAAAAACTCTACTTATGTTAAAAGTAGGTTTTAAAAAAAAAAAGATAAACATAGATCAAACAAATTATAGAAATGATCACAATAGAAAGTAGTCCAACAGACACTCGATATAAAATAATGTAATAATAGATAATGAACCATGATTATTAATATATAATATAAACTCTACTTATGTTAAAAGTATGTCCATTTATAAACAAATAAACACATTTGAACTGTATGTTTATCTTTGTGAAAAAGATAAACATACAGTTCAAAATAATCCAACAGAAAGAGACAATGTAAATTAGTGCAATAGATACTCGATACAAACTGGTGCAATAGAAACTCGGGCGGGCGATCGTCCGCAAAGGATTCCCTTTCGAAATACATCCAGATTTGCGGTTAGGCGGGCGTGCGGTTGGCGACTGCTTTAAATATAGCCGGTGGTCGGTGGTCACTACCACCAGTCGGCCAGATGTCGCCGGTGAGCTGCAACTTGCACGCTCCCTGCGTTGTTGGACTAACGGACAACGCGTGTGCATATAGAGATCATTTGACTATAAAGCTGGGGCTACACTTGTTAGAATTCCAATACTAAATTATGAATATTAATAATTTAATTTCGCGTTTTTTGAAGATATCGTCGATCACTTTATATGTCTTGCTACGTATGTATATATATAGAGTCAGTATATATATATATATATATATATATATATATATATATATATATATATATATATATATATATATATTATTAGTGATAAGTAAAACCACATACATAGTAGTTGATAAATGGAGTCAGGCGGAAATCCATTACTATGTGAACAGTTAGAACTTATACTTAGCTAAGGTCCGCGACAAGCAAACAACAATAGAAAATTAATAATGTGTGTTTTCCTGCTGGATGAAGTGATTAGTTATTAATTTAAAAATTTTAGAGTTATTAATTTTCTATTGTTGTTTGCTTGTCGCAGATTTTAGCTAAGTAAAAGTTCTAACTGTCCATATATTTAGCTTTTGTAAAAAAATGTGTCATAGATAAAGTGTTTTCTGTTCTATTCTATTTTATTTATGCCAGTGTGTTCCCACGTTTAAAGATGTGTTGCGTTTAACGAAAATAAATTTCGTACTTGAGACAGTCTCGTATTCTAAAACGGGACCGGATTGTCACCGTCTACGATTTTGGAATATTTGAATACTTCGTTTCTATTTGCAAAACCAAACTTTCTCGCGTAGTTCCTATAGTATCCTAAGATTTGTGACTTACTTATTTATTTGTCATATTCAAAAAGAAGTTACAGTTTTTATAAATTATATATAATATAAACTTAACAACGCTCGGACTATAACTCTTCAAATTTACGCACAGCATATATATATATATATATATTCACGCCTATCCCCCGCAGGGGTTGGCAGAGACCACAGAGCTCCATCCGCTGCCATTCATCACAGCGAAATGGCTCGTCATTGGTCGCTTTTCGCCCTCGTGAGAATCAGGACGTGACGGGTGGCGAACCATGTCGCCGTCATTTTCGACAAATTAGGTATATTAAATTCGTCTTAGTGAATCCCACGAGCCGCAAGGGAGGATGGAGGTCAGCCCCAGCAGAGCCCTGCATGCTGAGGTAAGGCACCATAGTCCCCGGGGGAGCCCGACGCCGGGACGATCGGTCCGCACAACATGGCTGCATTTTAACAATAGGGTAACTTATATAATAATGAAATAACTTATATAATATAAAATGAAACAGATAAAGGTACATAAATTTGTAAACATTTAAACCTTCAAAGAACAAGTCTACTCATTTGTGATTACCGTTTTGCAGATGTCTATGGGCGGTGTTGATTGCTCTCCATCAAATGATACACTTGCTTGTTTGTCTCTCCATAAAAACAAAAACCATCAGTGAACCTGTATGGAAATGTTATGATTATGATGGTGAGTTAATACCTTTAAATATTAACCTTCATGTGAAATAAAGTTACTATGTAATGGCCGTATGCATCTACAATTTTGTTGCATTAATTTCTTATCAAACAGTTCAAGCGTGGGTGGTTGCTATCATGACAGTCAGGTCAGTTGTTTCATGTTGAACTTATTGATTTTTTCTGTATGTCCATTCATTAAACAACGTAAAATAACTCACAACCAGACAATTGTTAAAATAGATAAGCGGAAAAGATATTTTTTGTCACATGGGTAAACAATTTTCTTTCATCCGATGTAGGCAGAAACTTATCAGTTTCTGCCTACATCGTGGGATGCTTAGGTGGCACATAGAGAGAATGGATGAAAGACGAAAGACTGCTAAAATAAATTTACGTGGTGGATATGGATGAAAAGGTCGGTAGGAGAAGACCAAGGAGAACATACCTTGACCAAATCGCTGAAGTTCTTAAGAAAGGCCAGATCAAAAGTACCCTTAACCGACGAGCCTGCATGAAGAGAGTGATGAGTGTGGATGAAGCGAAGAAAGTGTGCTGTGATCGTATCAGATGGAAGTCTGTACTCTCTGCCTTTCTCTTTGAGAAACAGCCGTGACTGTATGTCTGGAAATGACACAATAACACAGTCTCACAGAACATAGTTTTTTTTATGTGTAACGAAGATAAACAAGCAGGCGTGTCACCCGATGGAAAGCAATCATGGCGCATGGAGACAGATTTCATAGATTCCTGAGTAAGTTAAGTTAATGCGCTTGGTCCGGTATTGTGTTGCTATGTGCTTTTAGGTATAGAATAGTTATGGCAATACCAGCATGTAGCGCGATCGAATATTTATTAATAGTTTTTAATTTTCTTTTGTTCAAGCTGCACCATCTTCAGAACAATCCTCTCTGTTTCGCCCGCAGGTAGACTGGTTGATAATGCCTAATGGCATTAAGTCCGCCTGATGTACATTTTGTCCAAAAAGCTTAAATAATAAATAATAATAAATATTTTATTACAGAATTTTACGCATTAACACGTTGACTATTGCGTCACCCATATTCGGGTGACAGCAAGAGTTCTCAACGGGCCGCATCACCCATATTTGGGTGACCTTCATTCTCTAAATCTTTTAATGTTTACAATTTCCTTTATCAAACCAACGTGTTGAAATGCGTTGATTGCTTTCCACCAGGTGACATTCTTGCCCGTTTACCCTCCTATTTTTTTTATGGCATAAGAAGGCAAACGAGCAGGCGTGTCACCTGAAGGAAAGCAACCAACGCCGCTCATAGACATCCGCAACGCCATAGGCAGTCCGGAAGCGTTGCCGACCTTAAAGGAAAGTGAAATTATGGAAGTGGGAGTGGGTAGGGGACGGTGTGCTGGGTCTCTGGAACTCAGACCGCTCACCGTACGAAGCGCGGTAGCTAAGCTACCACTCAGACGCCGATTTTCTGCGGGAGTGTGGTACTTCCCCGGGCGAGCCGGCCCATTCATGCTACCGACAAATAATATGCCTATTCTTGACAAAGTATTCGTCTGCAGCGTGGCTCTACCACTAAAAAAAAGTAAAATAATGGTGTGAAAATTCCACTCAAGCGTCAAAATCAATTATCACGAGAACACATCCGCGCTCGACGCCTAGTCTTTAATTTTTTGTGTGTCATAATCAATTTGCTTTGTATCGACCGAACAATTAGTCAGTTCCTCTCGCGATACCGACCGTGTTGTAACGCGCTGGCGAATGCGGATTATTTAATGTGAAAAGATGCAAAAAGAAAAAAGGTACGCATTTTTACAAAAACAAGATACTAGAATTGTTTAGATATTACTGTCACCAAGATATCACTGAACGGCTAGATTCTTTAGAACTGCGGAGGGATAGCTCATCTCATAGCATCTCCTATCGATAAAATGGACACCTCCAATGGGGAGGTCTCCGAGGAATTGTTCCGAAATAATCCCGGCCACTCAATTCAACTACCGTCCCGTAATTCAACTCGCCACAAGGAAAAGTTTCATCCCCACCATCTGGATGAGTAGCGATCCAGTATGGTGCGTTTTTCAAGAAAAATTTTGATAATTTTTTTTAATAAACTGTATTAACATCAAGTGTCATCCACTGCAAGTTTAAAAAATGTATTCTAACTTGATTGAATGAATAAAAAGTACATATTTTATTAACGATTGAAAATTTGAACAAGATAAAAATATACTCCTTTCCAAAAAAAAAACGGACAACTTATTCTTTTTCTGTGGATAATATTAATATAGAGAGAATGTGAACTAATAGTGGGAATTGAAAAATTGGGACGTACTTCATCTTAAGGAATTAAGTATAGTATTCGCAAATACCTAAAGCAATAATTAATCCAAGACGCACTCTCAGCTAACAATGGCCTCTCGGGCGATGCCTCAATTTTAATGGCTTCCATAAGACGGGCCCGGATGGAACTGACGTACCCATTGTCCCCATTTTTTGCTGAACGACTCACGACAATTATCTTAAATCGAATGCCATTTTGAATAAAGACCTATGCGTGAGTGATGGCTTTTTAATAAAATTGATGTCTCACACAGCCTTCTTTACAAGGAGGTAGGGGAAGAAGTTATTTATACGGGAACGAAATGGAAAAGAAAAGAATACGCTTTCTTTCACTTTCACATCACAATACCAATAGAATACATACATATTTACATGCATATCGTCACGCCTGTCTCCCGTAGGGGTAGGCGGAGACGACAGATCTCCATCTGCTACGATCTCGGCATACTTCCCTTGCTCCCTCCACACTCATTATTCTCCTCATGCAAGCCCGCCGGTTGAGGGTACTCTTGACCAATACAATTATTATATAAATACTAAAAATAAAAATAAAATATAATGCTTCACAGAAATCTCAGTTAGTTTTTATAATACTTTTTCACACAATCTATACATATTTGTCTGTCCCACAGCTGTATATAGGCCTCCCCATTTCAAGAACAACAAAGACTAATTCACCACGCTTGTCCAAGGTGGATTGACGGGATACCCAGACTGGGAATAGATACGTGTAAGCCATACATATCAAACTCACTACCTAGCGCCGGTAGCTTTACCACTGAGTTAATTAACCCTTATCGATCGCTTGCTTTTTATACGTGATTCTCGCTAGGCTGTAGCTACAGATACAGTTTTCATTGACTTTATTCATTTTTGGACTCAATATATTAAAAAAATAATTGGAAAACGCAATGATATATAACTGGGGATGTCAATTGCTCTGTTACGGATATTCAACTAATAAGGCAATAGTGCCTGCATTTCACACAGAGCGAATTTTCAACATGTCTCGTCTTGTCACCTCTCACGTGACTTACGACCGCAGTGACAAAGTACTGTTATCACGTGAGAGATGACTAACGACTGATAAGAGTTAATATAGTCTATGGTTAAAGACTAAAAACCACAGCACTGATTTTTAGCTAGACCCTGCCGGCCTCGTTATGAACGCTTCTTCCGGTTTTTGTAGGTATAATAGAAATCAAGTGTAATTAACACATTGCGTGCAGGTATATTTCGCGAAGATATAAATACCGAGTTTTTGGACAAACTAAATTTCTGGGAAGAAACAACGCTGCGCATCGTCTAGTAACACAAACACACAATGATCATCGTTTTTATACGTTATCGATTCTCTACCACGAATCTACTAAATATGCACTTTTACGGTTACCTGCGTTTCATTGGCATACACACATACCGTCACGCCTGTCTCCCGTAGGGGTAGGCAGAGACCACAGATCTCCATCTGCTACGATCTCGGCATACTTCCCTTGCTTCCTCCACACTCATTAACCTCCTCGCGCAAGCCCACCGGTTGAGGGTACTCTTGACCTGGTCTTTCTTAAAAAGTTCAACGAATTGCCAAATTGCTGAACTTTCATTGGCAGATTGCGAAAAACGAAAAAGTACGTTATCCGCACGCAATATAATAATAATGTTAATATAATAATTTAAAACAAAACGAATAATAAAAATAACCATTATGGTTATATTTATTATTCGTTTTGTTTTAAATTATTTAACTGGTGATATAGTAATCACCAGTTAAAAAAATATGGTTCCAAATTAAGAGGGTCGATTGTTGATTCGATTTCGATTCGATTCGATAGTGGTAGAGCCACGCTGGGGACGAATACTTTGTCAAGAATGGCATGTTATTTGTCTGTGGCAAAAATGGGCCGGCTCGCTCGGGTCAGTACCACACTCCCGCAGAAACCGGCGTCTGAGTGATAGCTAAGCTACAGCGCTTTGTACGATGAGCGGCCCGAGTTCCGGAGGCCCAAACACCTCCCCTCTCCCACTCCCATAATGACACTTTCCTTGAAGGCTGGCAACGCTTCTGCACTGTCTATACTGCGAATGTTGCTTTACATCGAGCGACACGCTTGCTCGTTTGCCCTCCTATCCCATAAAAGTAAAAAAGTGATGTGTGACGACCCTAATGACAAAGTGGCGGAATGTTTGGATTCCGAGCTAATGACCCGAGATTCAATTCTCACATCGGCATAAATATGTCTATGTGTTTCGAATCTGGGTGTGTTTGTCCAAGCAATCCAATGATTGAGAGCATACCAACGCGACGCATGGGTTCGTTAACCTCGCACGTGTCAGGTGTGAGTTTTGCCAGTGCATGACTCACGGGCTTGGTCACCATACGCGTCGCCATAGCTACGCCATACACGTATCGACTGAAACTCGATCGCATACCCCATGGTAATGCTTACGTAAGGGACTATTGTTTGTGTTTCTTATCACTAATATAATCTAAGATTGTTTTGTCGTTCTTTTGATATTTACAACAATGGTCAACACACACAGCTAAGATTTTTCGACGACCAATTGGCTCAGTGGCATGGCCCTCCGTCCGCGGAGTCAATGGTCGCGGTTTCGATCCCCTCAAATATATGTATTAATTACAAACATCTGTTCGTGTTCGGGTTTTGTCAAATTAAGTAAGCAAGCCATTTTGATATGAAGACAAAGCGTCCACCGTTTTAGTGTGAAAATCGAACACCCTGTAGTGACACTATATATTATTATTATTATATATTCACGCTTATCCCCCGCAGGGGTTGGCAGAGACCACAGAGCTCCATCTGCTACCATTCATCGCCGCGAAACGGCTCTCCATTAGTCGCTTTTCGCCCTCGTGAGAATCAGGACGTGACGGGTGGCGAACCACTTCGCCGTCATTCTTCAACAAATTAGGTATATTAAATTCGTCTTAGTGAATCCCAAGAGCCACAAGGGAGGATGGAGGTCAGCCCCAGTAGAGCCCTGCATGCTGAGGTAAGGCACCATAGTACTCGGGGAAGCCCGATCCCGGTACGGCCGGCACGCTTGCGACTAAGCTCGCCCTTAGCTACACATCCATTGGCACGGCAGACCGTGGATTGGCGGAGAGGAAGGGAAAGAATAGAGAAGAAAGGAAAGGGCAGCTTCCATCTTGCCTACGTTTTGGGCCGAGGATCTTTCGAGATTTTCCTTTTGGCGATCAGTAGCTTGTTCTCTTCTTTGAGGTTCAGCATCCGCACTTCCTAGATTATAATGGTGACGATCACAATTTCTTTGATACTCAAGCTTGATCTCCAAAATACCATGTATACATTAATTAAATAATTTGTATTACTATCCCGTCAGTTCGTGAAACTTTGTAAATCTCTGTACGGTGGAATTTTAAGAGCAATAGGGTGGCGGGTGTCGGAGCGCCCTCTCCTTATTTACAATGCTAATGCTTTACAGTCCTCTCATAGTTTCGAATCCGCTACGAGCTGCCATTTACCGCTCTATTATTTGCAATTTCAAAGTGATTGAAGATATGTCACAGCTTATATAGTGTCACTCGACCGATTGACTCAGTGGCGGGGCTCTTCACCCGCGAAGTCAATGGTCGCAGGTATATGTATGGATTGCAAATATCTATTCCGAGTCTGGTAACCCCGCCAATCCGTGTTGGACATGCGTGTTGGGTTAACGTCCGTTCTTCCAGAAATGGAGAGGACTGTGCTCAGCAGTGGGACATATATGGGCTGTTAAAAAAATGTGAAATACTATCCGATGGTGATTTATAAAAAATTCACACAGAAATCTAGGTAGATCGCGCAAAGTCTATTCAATAAATCTTAAGCCTAATATAGTTGACTTCCCGTCGTACACCAAGTAAGCGTTTTTAAAATTCTCTTTCGTAAACTCTTCCTGATTACAAAGTGTAATTTGTATGACTTACAGAACTAAATCAAGGTATATAGCTATGTTAAAACGAGCCTGCATATTGAGGCCTAATAAATATTCTACCGTAACCAGAACCTCTCTTTATGATCGCCCCTAATGATAGCGGCTGGATCTCCCAGCTACAATTTATCCAATAATTCACAATGACGGTTCGTATGTTAATATTTTTCCTCTTACAGAGAATTTTCCCTCAGTGATTCGTCCAACTATTGCTTTATCGAAAAAAAAAGATCTATTGTATAAAAAGCTAGTATAAAAATTTCCCATGCCAAATGTCTTCTCTTAGTAGAGCCTTGCGAGAATAAGTTTTCTTAACCAGGGAAATAACACACTCTCCCAGAATATCTAAGTTAAGTGGTACAATGACTTTTCCCGACAAGTTACATCAGTGACGTTATTTTTTAAAAAGCAGAATGGGCAAACGAACTTACGGTTCACTTGGTGATAAGTGACTTATAAAGATGTACTTAACCTGAACGGTCCTGTGTATTATAATCAAGACTACAATGCAGACTGTGTCTGCTTTGTAGATTTTTTATTTTTATGGCATAGGAAGGCAAACGAGCAGGCGTGTCAGCTGATGGAAAGCAATCAACGCTGCCCTTAGACATCCGCAGCGCCATAGGCAGATTGCCGGCCTTTACAGAAAGTGTCATTATGGACGTGGGAATAAGGGGGGCGGTGTTAGGCCTCCAGAACTCAGCCGCTCACCGTACGAAGCGCGGTAGCTAAGCTTCCACTCAGACGCCGGTTTTCTGCTGGAGTGTGGTACTTCCCCGGACGAGCTAGCCCGTTCATGCTACAGACAAATTATATGCCATTCTTGACAACGTATTCGTCTGCAGCATGGCTCTACCACTCCAAAATAGATAGTAGGATTTAAAAAAGTATTATATTATTTCATTGTTCGTTTTTATTGACTATCTTAGCTATCGTTCTAATACCTGAGTCCTCTTTCGCTGCACAAAAAAATAATCTTGACCCAGAATTCGAATAACTAGTTCTAATTCCAGTCGATAGTAAGTAACTGGTTCTAATCAAAACTATGTATGTACATATGCGTCGTTTTGAATAACGCAAATCGGTTTCACCTCACCGCTGTCTGTCTATATGTATTGTGTGTAAATGTGATGAGAATAGGTCAAGGTCAAAGTCAAAGTCACCTGCACGAACCACAAGGTGCAACGTTCCGATGTACAAACAATAGACATTAACAATGCATAATCAGCGTCTTGCTTCGTTTACTTTTTTTCGTTCATTTCCGTTCGAGGTGGACGCCGTTTTGGTGTTGAAGTTTTTATGAAACAATTAGATAGATTTATTCTTTATTGTGCACCAGAAACAAAGATATATAATAACACACACAAACAGCAGTGCCACAGGCAGTGCAAAAGCGTTGCCTGCCTTTAAGAAAAGTGTTATTATGGGAGGGGGGAGGGGGGTTAAGCCTCCGGAACTCAGACCGCTCACCGTACGAAGCGCGGTAGCTAAGCTACCATTCAGACGCCGGTTTTCTGCGGGAGTGTGGTACTTCCCCGGACGAGCCGGCCCATTCATGCTACAGACAAATAATATGCCATTCTTGATAAAGTACTCTCCTACGGCGCCGAAACGTGGACGCTGACAGTCCGTCTGCTTCATAAGCTCAGTCGCTCAGAGAGCTATGGAGAGAGCTATGCTCGGAGTTTCTCTGGTAGATATGTTTCGGAATGAACAAATCCGCCAGAGAACTAAAGTCACCGACATAGCCTTTCGAATTAGCAAACTTAAGTGGCAATGGGCTGGTCACGTCTGTCGGAGATCCAACGATCGTTGGAGCAGACGAGTGCTGGAGTGGAGACCGCGTCTCGGTAAACGTAGTGTGGGACGCCCCCCGGCTAGATGGTGCGACGATCTGCGCAGGGCGGCTGGCAGAAACTGGATGCGTGTAGCCGAAGATCGGGCTATGTGGCGCTCCATGGGGGAGGCCTATGTCCAGCAGTGGACTGCCGCAGGCTGCTGATGATGATGATAAAGCATTCGTCTGCGGCGTGGCTTTACCACTAGCAATTATTTCTATTAAGTCTTTGCTATTCAAATCTTCGCTTTCAAATAATAACTGTTCTCCTTTTGGCTCTCATATCTCACTCTCATAGAACACGTCCACTCCGTTTACATTTAAATTAGTCGCTAGATTTGCTGCAAACATAAAACGAGGCAAACACGCATATATAATAAGGAAACGAGGAACATTCGCTGGTACGCGTTCGTTTCCACATTACCGGGAAAGCATAGTCCGGAGGATGTGCCTTGAATAATAATGTGACGTTTGTAAAGCATTCCAGTTCTCCTTCATATGATAATCTTCTAATATATTACATTTTTTGTTACAGGTAATCTATGATACTGGATGACAGGTGACGTAAGAGTAATAAATATTTGCCAAGACTTTTGGCGCCAATTTACAATAGTGACATTGTCTATTTTTTTTTTAATTATATACTTACGTTTATCAACACAAAATAGTGGCCTTAACGGATCGGTAGCAAAGTAACCGCCTTCAAAATCAATGATCGCGGGTTCAGTTCTAAATAATGTACTTTTCACCTATAGATTCCGAGTCCACGTGTAGCGCCAGTCTATCTGGTGGTTGAATGTCTATTCCTCTAGATCCCTGAAGGAATAGACACCCAGCCCAGCACTGGGACATATCTGAGCTGTAAATGAAAAATTATGGCTAAACGTCAGTCGTAAATAGAATAGAAATTAAAAGAAAGTAAAGTGTGTAGAGAAGTAAAATGTCAGCGATGTGGTTCGCCACCCATGTGAGAGGAAGAATGGATGAAAAGATGGATGAGTGTGGAGGAATCAGGGAGGGTGTGCCGGTATCGTAGCGGATGGAGATCTGTAGTCGCTACAAAGATAGGCGTAACGATATGTATCATCATCATCATCATCATCAGCAGCCTGCGGCAGTCCACTGCTGGACATAGGCCTCCCCCATGGAGTGCCACCTAGCCCGATCTTCGGCTACACGCATCCAGTTTCTGCCAGCCGCCCTGCGCAGATCGTCGCACCATCTAGCCTGGGGGCGTCCCACACTACGTTTACCGAGACGCGGTCTCCACTCCAGCTCTCGTCTGCTCCAACGATCGTCGGATCTCCGACAGACGTGACCAGCCCATTGCCACTTAAGTTTGCTAATTCGAAAGGCTATGTCGGTGACTTTAGTTCTCTGGCGGATTTGTTCATTCCGAAACATATCTACCAGAGAAACTCCGAGCATAGCTCTCTCCATAGCTCTCTGAGCGACTCTGAGCTTATGGAGCAGACGGACTGTCAGCGTCCACGTTTCGGCGCCGTAGGAGAGTACGGGTAGGACACACTGGTCGAAGACTTTCGTCTTCAGGCTCTGAGGTATGGGCGACGAGAAGACCGGACGGAGTTTCCTAAATGCAAACGATATGTATGTATTTAAGAAATTAAAAATATTTCATTAAAATATTTGCCTTACTAGCTTTCGTTTTTATCTAGCAATGAATTCCATTTGCATTCAATTCGCCACAATGAAAAGTTCATTTAGACGATTGGAATGATCCCACGATCTGTATGAGCGGCGATCCAGTACGGTGCGTTCTTTTCGAAACTTCTTTCCACGCGCCAATCTCTTTGGAACCTAAACTTCAGCGGTATTTCAGAACCTTCCCATACAAAAGAAAATGGTTTCAAATTTGTAGACGATGTATAGTAACTTAAAAAAATTATAGTCAAACCTTCTTTTGGAGGTAAAATTAAAGACTTTTACTTCATATCTCTGGCTTCCTAATTCATCCTTTTTCGTATTTCTTCCATTCATGTTTATTGTGTACGTTTATGTTTATGAGATAGGAGGGCAAACGAGCAAGCGTGTCGCCTGATGGAAAGCAATCAACGCCGCCCATGGACAACCGCGACACCGCAGGAGTCGCGGAAGCGTTGCCGACCATTTAGGTATGTATAGGCTCGTTTTTTGAAGGTTCCAATGTCGTATCCGTTCGGAAAGACCGCCGAGGGTAGCTGGTTCCATAAACTGGTGGTGCGTGGAAAGAAGTTACGAGAGAAACGCACCGTAGTAGATCGCCACTCATCCAGGTGGTGGGGATGAAATTTTCCTTTACGACGAGTTGTGCGGTTGTGGAATTCGGCGGCGGGAATTATTCCAAACAATTCCTCGGAGCACTCCTCATGATAGAAGCCGTAAAAAATGCTGAGAGATGAGACATCTCTCCACAGCACTAGAGTTTGTATGTATTTATTTATTTTATAACATTTAACACTTGGAATGTGATGGAACATAGTAGGTCCCATTAGGCAGGCCCGTGATGAGACATTACGTAATGTTTTGGATTTAACTATAGGTACATATTATATATATATGAATAAATAATTTTATACATGGTTTTTGCACCTATAATTTAATCTTATTCATCAACCTGAAGGTTAACTGACTAACAAAAAGGACGACCGATTGGCCCAGTGGTGGGGGCCCCCGTCCACGGAATCAATAGTCGCGGGTTCGATCCCCACATCGGAATAAATATATGTTTGGCCTAAAAATGTTTATTCCGAGTCGGAGTTACCAACCCCGCCAATCCGCACGGGACAAGCGTGGCGGGCTAACGTCCGTTCCTTCAGAGACGGAGAGGCTTGTGCTCAGAAGTGGGAAATATATGGACTGTGAAAAAAAAATTAACTGATAGACAATGCCTTCCAGCATTTTGTACCAAAAATTTTACATTGAGAATAAATAAATAAAAGAGGCTGCGAAGAAAACTGGCGAATGGCGTTACTTCTACGTCGGAGGCGTCTGTAATCCGACGTGCGGGGCACAGATTGTGTTATCAGCGAGCAAGACTCGAGCGCCTAATAGGCATTAAAGGCTGTATATAAAGTGGCCGGGTCTCTAAAAGTGCTCCTCGCAAATATTTTCCTTGGCGTTAAATTTTTTCGTATAAAATACACAGGAATAACGTCTTAAAGGAGCAATT
The DNA here is from genome assembly GCA_031353405.1 of Baronia brevicornis. Lineage (NCBI taxonomy): Eukaryota > Metazoa > Arthropoda > Insecta > Lepidoptera > Papilionidae > Baronia > Baronia brevicornis. The sequence continues at coordinate 256,036 of JASFAT010001625.1, forward strand.
TAGAAAGCTTTATACTTGATTCTCAGACGTAGATCTTTCGCGTTATTAATTCTCGGGCACTATGAATTTCATTTTGTACAAAGAAAACGAATAATATTGTTTGGCTATGGAATATTATTTATATGAAAATATACTTACAAATTTTCTTCAAACAACAAATACAAAACTTCTACAAAAATCTTTTATTTTCTTTCACTAATTTCCAAATTATTAATATAATAAAATAAGCCTTTATTTAAATATATACATAATATACTAAAATAATATTATACATCGTCATACTTGTTATCTGTTTGTCTAATGACAAAGACCTCTTCCAACATTTTCCATTGTCTTCTATCCCTGGTTCTCCTAATGCACAATTTTCCTGCTATTTCTTTTATTCTGTCGACCCATCTTATGTTTTGTCTTCTGCGTCTCCTTTTCAGGTTCCTCGGGTATCAAGCGGTGATTATGCTACTCCTTTTCCTTCCTCCTTGAAGAGTATGTCCTGTCCAACGTCATTTATATTTCCTTATAGTATCAGGATTATTTATAAAGTCTTGTTCCTTATGACTGAATTCTTTATCCTATCCGATATCTTTATGTTCAGCATGCTTCTTTCCATTGACCTTTGGCAGACTTTTAGTTTTTTGATGTTTTTGCTCATAGGAGCCCACGTCTGACAGCCATATATAAGCACTGCAAGAAGACAAGTATTGAAGAGTTTCGTTTTTGTTTCCTTGCTTTTCATGACTTCCTTTAGTGACCAGGAGTCTTTCCCAAATTATAACTATACAATAAAATTATTGTTAGACTCTATAATTATATTTATTTTTTATACAATACAATAATATATTGGTATAAAATTACGGCTGGCAGAAAGAGGATGTGTGAAGCCAAACATTTCACACAGTCTTGATAGAGATGACTGATGGAATCTCGGAAAATGTTGAAGATGATAAAAAAAAATAATTTAGACGCTGATCTTTCCAAATTACGTTTAGATAAGTGGGTTACATTACAAATTCAAAAAGTAGCCATCAATCAACATCAGCCCGCGGCAGTCCACTACTGGACATAGGCCTCACTCAAGGCGCGCCACCTAGCCCAATCTTCGGCTACACGCATCCAGTCTCTGCCAGCCGCCTTGTGCAGATCATCGCTCCATTTAGCAGGGGGGCGTCCCACACTACGTTCGAATCGCGGTCTTCACTCCAACGATTGTCAGTCCTCCGACAAACGTGTCCAGCCCAATGCCACTTCAGTCTGCTAACTTGAAGAATTTCTTCATTTCGAATTCTATCCACCAGAGAAACTTTGAGCGACTTTAAGCATGTCAAAGAGATGGGCCGTCAGTATCCACGTTTCGGCACCGTAAGAGAGTACGGGCAGGATGGAAGTAGATCTTTTGTCTTCAGACTTTGTGATATTGGCGACGAAAAGACTCGACGAAGTGTCCTAAACGTAGCCCAGCCCAACTGAATTCTTCTCTCGGCTTCTTTCCCTAACTTTCTCCATCCAATCGCACCATCTGGCCAAGTTAGGGATATATTCTTGGACAACTTCGAGAACAAGGTAGAGTAAGGTAGATATTTTAATAGGTAGGTAGTTAAGGTAGCTTTTGACGCCCAAATCCTTCGTTGGCTTGATTTATCCCGCAACGAAGGATTAAAAGGATAATATTTTTATATTGTTTAGTAATATTATTTTATTTCCATGTAAATAAAAAATACAAAACCACATACAAATGAAATGAGAAAAAATTGTAATTGTATCCGCATATAAAAAAATCTATATTTAAATATATGCAGATACATTTACAATTTTTTCTTTATATATAAAGTATGTATAAAAAGGACTAAATCTATGGCCTGTTTCGAACTTAAATGTCAAGTTCTTATATATAAATTAAATCTTACATCCTTTTGAGTGATATATAAATGCGAAAAATACATTTATGCAGTACGTTTTCAAATGTATTTTATATCTCTTACGCCAACTCTAAGCTTGACTTGAAGTGATAATGCTCTTTGGGATAAATTCTTCTTTCGTATGATTTTATTTTCTTACGATATCATTGCCTAATCCGTATATGTATGTTTGTCCATTATGCATTACTATACTATATTATTTTTCTATTAAAAGAATGCATTATGTTATAAAACTTGTATCAATGCAGTATAATTTCAATTTCGTTTGTAATTTCTTTATATATTCTATTTTATGTGTATCTTATATATATATATATATATATATATATATATATATATATATATATATATATATATATATATATATATATATATATATATATATATATATATATATATATATATATATATATATATATATATATATTGTGAATGGAAAACGTATTTGCTGTAAGTAAAACATAACGTATTTTTGTTTTATACACTATTTGAATAAAAAAAATTTCTTCGTCGTATGGTCTTCATTGTTTCTTAAAGAAATTTAATTCTTTTGCAATGACCATTCGAGAGATTCAGTTTTTTTTTTAATTAAAATGGTATATAAAACCAAAATGTATATAGAAAATTATGTACATTTTTATTTAGAGCAAATACGTTTTCTGTCCTCGACATGGTTATATTATATATCATCTGTATGTGATCACTCATTACTCTCTCAAGGTTTCTCAAAGTGATAACCAAGATGCTGTAATGCTACATCTCCCAACATATCAATGATGTATTGTGTCACGCAGAATTTAAGTACTCGCAGCATCAACTAGACGCACATTGCGTCGTTAAACACAGAACCCTCCATCCATACAACGAACTGGGCCACTTATATCAGCCACTTGACTCGATTCGGGCTTCAGGACGATCCAAGAGAGCGTGAACTGTGAGCTGAAGTTAATTGGATGGATATAACTAAGACTATTATATCAATTAACTACGACTGGACGTCCAATTGGCTCAGTGGCGGGACCCAGCGCCCACCCACGGAGACAATGGTCACGGGTTCGATCCCCGCATCGGAATAAATATTGATTATTATTTCGAGATATTTATTTATTTCGAAATATTTTAGCCTACAGATATTTATTTCCAGTTTGGTTACCCCGCCAATCCGTATTGGACAAGCATGGTGGGTTTATGTCCATTCCTTCAGAAATAGGGAGACCCGTGCAGCAGCAGTTCTTAGTAAAAAAACAACTTAGTCGTCTCCCCAGTCCACAACTTGCCTCTTTCTATTGAGGTTATAAAGGATCTTAGACTAACAACATTTCACCCAAAAAAAAGCGGGTAAATTACGTAACATAATAAACAAATTTGGTTTGTTTCCATATTATACAATATTTGCTTACAAATCATTTTATTCTTCCATCAAACCCCTTAATTTGATTTAGCTGGAGGCGGCCGTGGTAAATATATTCGCGTATACGTAGGCAGTGTGTTTTGAAGTCATCAATGCGAGCACCCTGTATACCGCTCAAGGCTTAATATGCCACCCGCGTTGGGCTATGTCATCCAGAACACATTAGGGTGGTATGCCCGAACACTTATGTGTGAAGTCGGTGGCAATTGAATTGTCTAAAGGCAAAGAAATATAAAAGATATATAGAATGTTTTTCGAAAATATTTTTTTACGAATTTCCAATATTAAAACATTTTACGAAGTGAATATAATGAATGCTCTGCCTCTGAGTTCCAATACCGCACTCTACAAAGAAAAGAACTCAGATTTTTTTCGAAACTCTCCAGTAAAAATAAACTAACTACCTTCAGCGGTACTTCTGAACCGATATGCCATTTAAACCTTTTAATATATATATATATATATATATATATATATATATATATATTAGAGACCGGCAACGCTTCTACCTTAAGATATTATACCTAACGATATATACTTAGCTTAGAATATTGTAATATAGTTCATGTAGGTAGTTGTTGACTTTTATTAATTAGTAGATATGTGTACGTAAATGTGCAAATATGCTCTCTTTCCCCCTCTTTCTCCTCCCCCTTTCTCCCGCTGTTGCTTCTCTGTGTGTGTGTGTGCGTAAGTGCATGTGCGCATATTTTATGTGTGTGTGTGTGTGTGGGTAAATTATTCAACGATTGCGTACACGTCTTTTTGTTTATCCATTTTGACATGTAAGGCCCACTCGTGACCGGACTACCGGTGTTGAGGGTCGCAAACAAACCAGCCCTCTTGTCCAAACGAAGCCAATAGAAGGCAACAAACGCACGCAGGCGGCTCGTTAGCGACCAACTGTGGCGTGGCTCTTTCCGTCGTTCAGAGACAATCGATCATAGCTGTCATTTTACTGTCAACGCATTAGTGCGAAGTGTAACGTCAGGGGAAATTGTTTCATTACATACGTTATTTTTACGTCAAACTAGCTGACCCGGCAAACTTCGTACCGCCTCAGAATCATTAAATAAAAAAGCTGAACGAAAATCGCGGAATGTATCAACTTAAGTAAAAAATGTGGTCAAAACTTAACAAGAACAAAAGAAATCGTAATCATTAAAAAAACCAAAATTCAAAACCAAAGAAATAAAAGAAAGCCTCACCTTTGAATTTAATTTGATTTCTGAACGACTTTTAAATTTAATTGATTTCTGAACGACGGGACGAACATCAAATATTTGACAGGTAGGAATAGTTTCTAAGGGAAAACAAAATTGTCGCTTTTACTATATTCCTAATATTTTTATCATATTTACTCACATTTTAAACCTTCTTTTCATATATATACATATATTTTTATATATATATATATATATAAAACAATATAATATCACTATTTGTATATAAATAGTGTGGGTACCTACTTCAAAATGTCAATGCAAAAGCAATCATCCCTCCGTTGCTTGCCGGCAGAACGGCAATATGCGACGAGTTTAATCATCGCTCGCGAAACATCTGTATAAGTGAGCAGAGGAGCAAGATTCCGATATCTACATTTGCGGAGCGACATCCGAGCGGTGTTAGGGGTCCATAAATACCAAACTTTGCAGATTAAGCCATCGTTTGCAGGATATTCGAAGCATCCAGCGACGCAACTTTGGAGTCTTAATTTATTTATTTTGGTCGGAGCTGTGCTGCTTTGATTTATTTCACTTAATCTGTTTCTGTTATGAAGGATTATACAATTGTTTCTGATTCGAATTATTCGGTGGAAATCCTGCGAGTGTTGAAATTGATAAAGTTAAACCTGACTGCGAATTTGGCTAACTGTAATTGGATAAAACGAATAATTGGTTATCTCCATTACACATAAAAAGAATATGCAGATACAGAGAGAAAATTTTATTCTAATCTACGAGAAAATGGGATTTTACAAATGAAAAAGAAATTAAGGATTACATCTTAAATGATAAAAAGGGGCCATGTTAAACTGTCATCAATCCAACAATACATTCTCTGGCTGTAATTTCGGAGGGGGAAACAAAAACTCGATTCGACACGGTGCTAAAAATGAGCCCTATTGTGATAAAGGGTGTTCGAGCCGAGAATTGTTTGCCCCCGTATATTGTTTCAACCAATCGGTACCAATCGGTAATTGTCCTACTCCATATCCTTTCTCCTAGAAGAGTATGTCCTGTCCAACGCCATTTATATTTCTTTATAGTATCAGCAATATTTATAAGTTTGGTCTTGTTCCTTGTGATTGAATTCTTGATTCTATCCTACATTTCACATTACACTGTGATAATATTATATATAAAAATTAGGTATTTTTATGTAAACGATACGGAAAAGAGACAAAAGATTACCTGACGGTAATCAACCGCCATCGCCCCTATATTAATAAAGAGGAAACCTGAGGAGTTTCTTCTTCGTTCAGAGGAATCTCATTGCGAAATGGTAAAAGCTTCATTATTAGCGAACTGAAGTTTGACAAACGAATTGTAATTTCTTACGTCGAAAAATAAAGATGATTAGTAGAGTTAGGCGTGACTCTACGGAAATCCATTATTACTTGGCTAAGATCCGCACCAAGCAAACAAAAGCAGAAAACTAATAATGTGTGTTTTTACGGGAGAAAAGTGAATTTACAGAGAACTTAATCTAAATCTTACCGAAAAACGGCCGCCAGCAGCTCTCCACTTTCCACCTACTGTCACGAATACGAACAACATCAACGGAAGACTGCCGTCAAGAAGGGTAATCTTCCGTAGAGTCTACTATACCTGATGATGCCACGCGTTGAAGCGAAAACACGTGTCGTGTACGTTGTGTAAAAGTGGTGATCTATGTTTACTGTTGTTGGTGTTGCTGACAGCCGTTTTTTGTTGAGATTTAGATTAAGTTCTTTGTACATCCACTTCCTCCAGTAAAAAAGCACGCATTATAATTTTTGTACTTTTGTAGACAGTCCAAGACTTCGCCAGAGACAGAGAATCCGCGGCAAGCAAACTATAACAGAAAATTAATAATGTGTGTTTTCCTACTGGATGAAGTGGATTTATTTGGAACTTAAATCAAAAACCAGCGGGAAAACACACATTATTAATTTTCTGTTATTGTTTGCTTATCGCAGATCTTAGCAAAGTAAAACTTCTGACTTTATACAAAAAATGTAGAATTTGAATTCGAATACAGAACTAAAGTCTACATCTCACCTACCCTAGGGTACGGATGTGCTTAATGGCGAGTGAAAAGGGAAATAATGAAAGTAAAATTTATATTACCTTGAAATTGAGTTAATATTTCAGCGAATGCAGCGATCGGGGTCAGACGTACCAGCACGTATTTAGAGAGATTTATACACAATCTTGATGTTGCCTACACAAATCCAAACCTCTCAACAACAGTATCGTCACGTAAAATCGAGCACGGTCCGGGATCTGATGGTTGCGATAAGTTGCAAAACAATTTGCGTGTAATGAACTGTGAAACCCAGTTTATATGCACGCGACGTTTAAAAGTTTTCATCAGTCCAAATCGTACCAAATGTAAACGTATACGTGTGTATGTGTATATATACAGGTGTATATATACACATACACACGTGTGTATATGTCCCATAACTCAACGTCAAGCCAAAACGGGGTGACAGGATTGATTGTAACCATCATGAGAAAAATCAGAAAAAAAAAATCTATCCCATGCAGTTTGAAAATTATGGGCAATTAAGAAAAACCTAGAAATTTGGTCAAACTGTAACCATTTTTCGGTTATTGTGGTTAATTTTTATTATTTTTGTTCATTTAAACTTTGGAATCGTAACCCTACATACCGTTTCTAGAATCACAGTATAAAATAATGACATAATTGCCCCAAGTACAAGGCGTATGAACAGCAGAGGAAACTCATTACGAAATTCTGGTAAAAGCTTTATTTTTGGCGAATTAGAAGAAGAGTTGGAACATAAAAAAAATTGCTGTCTTTATTTTATTATATTTTACAAAAGAGTTTTGTGTGAGCACCAATTTTGATTTATAAGAAACAGTCGTAATTTTTTTATTAATGCTTTCACAGTTTCATTACGCTTTATATAAAGGAAATAAAAACAATCTAAAAGCATAAGAACAAGAGTTGCCTTCAGTTTGAAAAATTTAAGCATGTTTTTATGGACAGAACACTTAAAATTTATGCCTTATTTGCATAGATAGTGCTTAAATTTACAAGGTCTACAGTCTCGTGTGACGTTATCATGTTAAAATAATTTTGTGCTTCAAGACTTTTAAAATTTGACTGTTTTGTCATCATCATATCTGGACCAGAGGAATAATGCTGTAATATGGCATTGCCAGCCTCTTTATATTTACAATTTCGTCGGATAAACTCACGAGTTAAAGACCCCAAATTGGGAATTGAAAATCACAGTGTCGCCGGTAATTTAATAATGAAAGCTACTACTATATCTCGACTCTTATTTGTTATATTTTATTTTGTGCCGGACGTAATTTAAATTTAGGTGAATAATTGTTTTTCGTATATTTTTCATGTAAGAAGAAGAAGCTGTTGAGTTTTGGAGGCACAACCCCCTAACCCAACCAACAAAAAGAGAGGGCTTTATACTATGATATTTGTGTGTGATTATCACACACAAATATCTTTGATATTTGTGTGTGATAATCACACACAAATATCAAAGAAATCTGATTGCATTACAAAACTATTATTAGTTGTATTTTGAAATAAAATATTGCCGCCCATTTCAGCTGCTACTGAAAGATCTATCACGCGACAAAAGAAAATTTGTCCGATTAGTGAAAAAAATATTTTGGCTCATACAGATTTTATTCAGCACTGCTAGGGATTAAGTTATCGCGATAAAGCGATACGCCTAAGAACCTTTACGAGGGTCATAAGTCTTCGAGCCGGGGGACTGTGTCGCCACTAATTTACCTCCACTAAATAACAAGTTAATATAAATATACGGCGGTAGTGTACAGCGCAGCCGAACGATATACGCCAACACACACCAATGTCGCAATTATTTCATCAAGTTTCGACAATGTTATATATCTAAAGCATACAATAATATTATTATCCCTCTCAAGCGTACAAAAATATTAGCTGAGTTGAATTTAAAATAAAGTCAAGATAGTGTAATATATAATCGGAATAAATAATCCATTATATGCATGTAATCCATACATATATTTATTCCGATGCGGGGATCGAACCCGCAACCATTGGCTGTGTGTGTGTGTGTGTGAACAACCACCCGAAAGCCTCGGAAAGATAACATACATCGACTGCGCGTCCATCACATCGAGAATGCAGATGTATTATTTACTTTTACAAATAACTATTTAATATAAAGAAAAATAATTAAAGTTAATTCCTACTATTAATTAAAGTTTGATGAATTAATATTTGAAAAAATTAATATCAAGAGTGTCATCCACAACAAATTTGAAAAATGTATTTGAACTTGAGTGGATGAATAAAAATTATTTTATTTATCTTATGGTTGTATACATATAATATGTGGCGAGAGTGTGAACTATATTATAGGAATTGAATAATATAGGATAATGGGAACATGGTGAATAAAGGGTTTGGATTATATCTCTCGTCTCATTGAACAAAGGGTTGTTCAATGACAGCTAGAATCTCAAGTAGAAAATATAAAGTGTACTAGTAAAACATCGGTCTACCAGAATTAAAAACCACTTTTTAATTCTACTCTTCTTAGAAGTCACATAAAACTACTTTAGCGTACTGTAGCGTTGAAAACGCACGAATAGTCCACAAAGGTAAAGTCCAGAGCGTGTTCTTAGTTCGTTTCGTTAGCACTTCTAACTTATTTGATTGGCTAACTTGCGTCAAATTATCGGTTCTTGCGTAAGCAACTAACGCTCGATGCCTGGCTTATCTGCTTACTCTAATCACTAATCACGAAAACTTAATGTAGGGTTACCATTATTTTTTATTATCACAGATTACCAAAATGTTCAATCGGCCTGGAATTATAAATAATGTCTAGTTAAAAGTTATTTTATAAAAAACGTTAAATACGTGTCCAGTTCAAAAAGAGTGTATAAAAGGATGACAGAGCTTCTTACGCTATTTCTTCTCTAAAAGTGACACGCATACACAAAAAATAAATCATTGTAAATTTATTTTGAAAAAAATAAAGACTTTTATAAGTTTATAGTAGACATATCTGATAGCGATGTACCGATGGTAGCGATAGATGCGTGGACTTGTGAACCAATTTTTGTTGCAAAATCTCATCGTCCTGGTCAGCTTTTGCATTTTTTATTTTTTAAACTCATATTTGTATTTTATATTATCATCAACAACAGCCTGCAAATGTGCCCTACTCTACATAGGTCTTCCCTCAAGCTGCACCCGCACTACGTTTAGTGGTCCTATACTTTAAAAATAGGTTGTGAGACAAAAAAATTACAAGGAATTAGAATAACTATCTTCCTAACAAAATTAAAATTTTAATATACACCGTGACTTTTTAATTAACTGAGAAAATTAAGTAATATATTCAGTTATCGATATACATTAAATTTGACGAAAAAAAAATTTTAAAAATGTATTAATATACACCAAATATACACCAAAAATTATACAACAAAAAATCTTGCTAATTCAAATAGACATCATTATCATTCCAATATGAACTGCACCCAAACCAACCTAATTTGGTCGCGTAATATTTACAGGATTTCTTTGAAGTCCCATAAAACAATATTTTTGTATCAACACTGTAATATTTGAATGTTACTTATATACATATATGTGACATACATATTTTTACAAACACGAATTTTAATTTTCTCGGGTAATTAAAAAGTCACGGTGTATTTCTGACAGTAATTCCGCATTTTCAATTAAAACAATGGTCACCCTAATGTTAACGAAATAATCAGCCCTGACATATTAATTGATTGTCAAACTTGTTGTGTTGTGCGCACACTTGAAAGGCTGCGCATTGGACAACCGTCTTTTGTACGACTTTATCTTCAAGTCTACACCAGTCGTATCCTACGATTTCGCCTATGTTAGTATTGTCGTCATTGTGACAGGTGACAGTGGTGGAGCACACAGAGTCAATGGTCGGGAGTTCGATTCCCGCTTCAAAATATTGATATGTATGTGTGTAATGTGGTTTAATGGTCGCGGGTTCGATCCCCGCATCGAAATATATGTATGGCCTACAGATATTTATTCCGAGTCTGGTAAGTCCGCCAATCCGCGTTGGACAATCGTGACGAGTTCGTTCCTCCAGAAATGGAGAGACCCGTGCCCAGCAGTGGGACATATATGGGTAGGAGAAAAAAAATGGGTGGCGTTGAGTGCTTTCCATCAGGTGACTCACCTGCTCGTTTGCCTGAACTTTAGAGTCACCACTAAACCAATCACACCGTAGTAGTATTCTGATACGCAGTTACAACCGTACATTAAACCAAAATAAAGTTAATAATCACCATCATCAAGGCATTACAGCCGCGGGTGGGTCTTAGCCTGGTTCAGTAAATTGTTCCAGTTTAGACTGAAACAATTTACTGTACCAGGCTAAGACCCACCCGCGGCTTTGTTTGGCTTTTTCGCTCCAACCCTCACACCGATTGATTGCCTTTGAGTCGTCCTGGACTCCATGTAGCCATCTGAGCTTCTACGACCATCTGGTTTGCCATCGAGTAGGCGGTTGGGTACTCTAGCGTCATCCATCCGTATTACGTTATACCGTATCGATGACGTTCGACTTATTTTACAACTCGAAAAGCTGGTGGTTGTAAAGTCTATCATCATCATCATCAGCAGCCTGCGGCAGTCCACTGCTGGACATAGGCCTATAAAGTGTATGCCATCGCTCATTTTCCTCAGGGCCAAAGATACGCCTTAATATTTTTCTCTCAAAGATGATACAACTAGATAAAAGGACTTTTCCCGGCAAGTTACATTAGTGACGTTGTATTTTTATTTCATTTTCATAATCTTATATTATTATATTATCATTTATATTGTTTAATTGTGGTGGCGTATTATGCAATATAGTTCGATTAAGGTGTATAAGTGAAGTGATATGAAATAAATGCGTGTATCTTTAATTTTTAAGTTGACTGAAAAAGTAAATAGAAGGTTTTGGTAAAATAGCCACCATTTTATCAAGACACGCCGTTAGATAAGCTGACTTGTTACATTTCAAGAGATTGGATATTATTGTATTTTACTTGACACTGGCATAATAGTTATAACTAATTGCCATCAAAGAAGATAACTAGATAAAGTTAATAAGCAATTATTTTTTAAACTTATCTAGCACCGTAAAAAGAAAATACAAAACGCACAAATGAATTCCTGAAACGTAAACTTCTTTCACGAGCCATTTTAAATCTAAAACCGTCCAGTGTAACATGAGCCACGCGGATATAGAAATCCTCCGTTATTGTGATCCAACAAGTTGGCTTTGAGAAATGTTAGTATAGATTTCTTATTATATCTTCGTCATTGTTCGAAACGATAGGACTTTTTAATTGGATAAAATTATTATTTGATTAAAAATATAGATTTTAATTAATTCGTTTCAGCTGGCAGAAATTGGATGCGTGTAGTCGACCATTGGGTTAGGTATTCTCAGTACTGGGGAGGCCTTTGACCAGCAGTGGACTACTTTATGCTCTTGACTTGTCATTTTCTAAGATCAACCCCTTTTGTAGACCATGGAAGCAAATACGAATTAATACCAAGACAACAGCGTATATCAGATTACTGAAAACCAATTTGCATTCGGCGAGGGGGGGAGGGGGAGGTTACAAAATCGTAAAATTTTTATGACATTATTTATAGATGGCCCCTGATCTATATTTTCTAGATAGTATTATCTGTATCTTTCAAATAATATTGGTTTTATTTTAGGATTTTGAACGTAAAATGCGTGATAGCCTGTCACTGGATGTATTTAAGAGAAGAATTAACGAACGTTTCCTGTCAGTATAAAATATTTATATATGTATATATTTATGTGTATATTATATATTAATAGTATTTATATGTTTATATATGTATGGTTTTATATAGTATGTATTGTTATGTTTATTATTATTATATTTTGTTGTTGTACACTTATTTCTATCCTCACAGCTTATCTTATTTCTCTTTCACTCCTAGGTTTGCTGGAAGAAAACTCAATTTTGAATTAAGCTCGCCTTTGTACATCTTCTTTCCTTTTAATTCTTGTATGTCGTGTTTTATGTGTACAATAAAGTATTAAATAAATAAATAAAATCTTAATCCAATTCAACTGGTAGACCAACCACCTGTAAGCTATTAAATATTATTCCATTAGCCATAAAGGTATGTTCAAAGATTTAAATGTACCCGAAGATAAATAAATACAAAGGTCCAATACACCCTCAGGCGGATTCAAAATGTCGGAACGTATAATTCTCTCGTGAGCACAGTGAAAGCCACGTGCCTTGGGATGCAGAAAGGTTAAAGGTTGGCGCTGTATGGAGGTTAATGTTACATCTAAGCTTAATGTTTTAATTATTGTATGCAATTAGACGGAAGTGCCATTAGTATTTTTTTATGAGATAGGAAGGCAAACGAGCAGGCGTTGTCACCTCATGGAAAGCAATCAACGCCGCCTACAGACTTCCGCAGCGCTATAGGCAGTGCGGAAGCGTTGCCGACCTTTAAGAAAAGTGTTATTATGGGAGTGTAACGGGGAGGGGGAGGGTGTTGGGTCCCCGGAACTCGGCCGCTCACCGTACGAAGCGCGGTAGCTAAGCTACCACTCAGACACCGGTTTTCTACGGGAGTGTGGTACTTCCCCGGGCGAGCCGGCCCATTTATACTACAGACAAATATTATGCCATTCTTGACAAAGTATTTGTCTGCAGCGTGGCTCTAACACTATTAAACTAGCATGGTGGAGCGTGCGCTCCATTCGATAGATCGAAGGCGAAAACCACCTGTATTCCTGATTTGCATGCCAGCGGACGTGGGTCGCAACCCGTCACGTCCTGATTCCCATGAGGGCGAAAGGCGACGAACGGAGAGCCGTTTCGCTACGATGAATGTAAGAGGAAGGATAGATGAGTGTGAAAGAAGCAAGGAAGGTGCGTCAGGATCGTAGTGGAAGGAGATCTGTGGTCCCTGCCTAACCCTACAGGGAGACAGGCGTGACTATATGTATATGTATGTATGCATGCCAGTGAAATTCGTTTTGTTATTAAGTACGTTGTTTAGTTATTTAGTTTAGTAAGTTGGTAGAGGATCGCGCAGTCAGCAGAGCGTATAATAGTCGCCCATCTGGACGATGTCCTTTGGCCCCCCGGGTACCTCTGGAAAGACATGGTGGAGGATGACTCGCGCAACCTTCAAATCTGCAACTGGCAGGAGGTGGCGCAGGACAGGGCACGGTGACGTAAGATCTGTTCGGAGGCCAAGATCCATTTTGGGTCGCTGCGCCAACAAAGTTAGTTAGTAGTACGTTTACCAACTTTCGTTATCGACGTAACTGATAGAGTCAGACGTTCCTTTGCGGAATTCCGATACACAGGTAGAGAGTTCAACTTGCTTATTTTTTCTTTTTTTTTACGGGATAGAGAAGTAAACGACCAAGCTTCGATGTCTAATGGAAGGCAATCAACGGACCGCCCATGGACATCTGCAACACCATAAGCATTTCAAATACGTTGCCGCCCTTTGAGATAAGAGTTGTTTTCTGAAGGATTCAATGTCTAATTTATAATGCATTAGTATTAAAAATTATTTTTTTAATAATAGTTTTTGTGTGGAATAATCCTTCAAATAGTGTATAAGAAAACATAGTATACCTACAATTTACAATACTAATAAACCATAGTTCATAAAAGCACTGGCCACCTAACGAACCCTCTGGTTTTGTATTGCACTGTGCGATTGTTTATTTACTTTGTAACATACACTCACAAGCAAAAAGCAGAATGCTCCTTGCCCGGCGGGCTTCGTTACATTTCATTTTAAATTTATCTCTTCCTTTTATTTTCCTCGTGACGTGAAAGAGAAGTGTTTTTTTCTTTAAATGGAAAACTATGGAAAACTCGTATCTTTGATATATGACTTGTCACAGTGGCAGAGATATAGTGCCACCATCGATAGAGAAACTACCATACTCACAGAATAACCGCTTTTGGTGTACGAGAATCCATAGACCCAAAATCCTTTATATTTCCCCTCCCATACATAACATACCATAACATAAGCAACGCATTTGCTTTAGTATTACGGGTGTGTAAAAGCAATTATTTTTTAAGTTCTTTTTTACCTTTTCTAGCATAAGCTATTAACTTGCCATACATGGAATGCTTAACAAGAATTCTATTTTTTTTTTTATATATTCACGCCTATCCCCCGCAGGGGTTGGCAGAGACCACGAGCTCCATCCGCTGCCATTCATCGCAGCGAAACGGCTCGTCATTGGTCGCTTTTCGCCCTCGTGAGAATCAGGACGTGACGGGTGGCGAACCACGTCGCCGTCATTTTCGACAAATTAGGTATATAAAATTCGTTTTTAGTGAATCCCACGAGCCGCAAGGGAGGATGGAGGTCAGCCCCAACAGAGCCCTGCATGCTGAGGTAAGGCACCATAGTCCCCGGGGGAGCCCGACCCCGGGACGATCGGCACGCTTACGACTAGGCTCGCCCCTAGCCACGCATCCATTGGCACGGCAGACCGTGGATTGGCGGAGAGGAAGGGAAAGGATAGAGAAGAAAGGAAGGGGCAGGAAAGGAAATGTGGATTGGGGGGGTTACCAGACTCGGAATAAACATTTAAAAATCCATATAAATATTTATTCCGATGCGGGAATCGAACCCGCGACCATTGACTCCGCGGGCGGAGGGCCCCGCCACTGAGCCAATCGGAATTCTAGTTATATCAAAATAAGAAAAATTTATTTTGTTAATAGACTTCTTTGAAAAATTTGTTTAATATTGTTTCATCGGCCTGAAATTACATACATACATACATATCGTCACGCCTGTCTCCCGTAGCGGTAGGCAGAAACCACGGATCTCCATCCGCTACGATCCCGGCACTCCTCCCTTGCTTCCTTCACACTCATCCATCCTTCCTCTCACATTCATCGTAGCGAAACGGCTCTCCGTTAGTCGAATCATGATGTGACGGGTGGCGAACCACGTCGCCTGAAATTGTAACACCAATATAAAATATTTTTTCTCAATACTCAATTTTGATGCCGTCAACGAATAGTCTTAAGGCGTATACGATGGAATACTTCGTATTTACTTCAAAAATACCTCTTTTTATACATAAACTAAGAATGGTTTTATAAAAACTTCATAAAATTTGAACAAAAATCAGTGTTATGTTGTTCTTGTAAAATTTACTCATATAGATTTGCGACATTCTAATAATTAGGCCCATTTGAAACCTAAATAGAAATTTTCGTTTATTTAGCGCAGTCATATAAAAGCAAAACGTTCTATTGTATTTATTTAGCAGCAAGCAATAAAAAACATGGATGAACTAAAATAAGTTTGATTATAATTTTAAAATATTAAACGTTGGCAATCCGTATGATGCTGAATTTTTTTTATGGGATAGGAAGGCAAACGAACAGATGTGTCTCCTGATGGAAAGCAATCAACGCCGCCCATAGACTTCCGCAGCGCAATAGGCAGTGCGGAATCGTTGCCGACCGTTAAGGAAAGTGTCATTATGGGCCTCCGGAGCTCAGCCGCTCACCGTACGAAGCGCGGTAAACTATCACTCAGGCGCCGGCTCATTCATGCCACAGACAAATATTACAACATCAACTTCAATTTTTGACAAAGTATTCGTCTCTTGTGGTGCTCAACCACTATCAAACTGTATCACTATATCTCAATTGACAAGTGCTAACAAAAAGTAAATAAGAATTATTTGACATAAAAAAAATAATGTTGCCATATATTATTGTTTATTTATCACACAGAGTTTATTAGAAATCTTATTGAATTACGTGTTTCAAATAGGCTTTCTGAAATTAAACAAAATATTTCATAATTAACCGTCCGCCCAGCGTCTCGACACTTCTTATTTTTCACATAATGAAAAATTCGGAAGTCTTTAATTTCTTCTGCGTCGGCAAAAATTAGAATTCAAATTCGCGTTTCTAATTTCCTTTAAATCTTTTCCCTCATTAAGTTTAATGAAACGTTCCTTAGAAAAATCGGCTGGAGTCTTAGTTACATTTTGGAGCACCCGAGAACGACTTCCAAATATTAATTAATGTTTTAAATTTGATTATTGTGGAAAACTCAAGACACTGATATTTTCTTATATATTTTTACTCAAAGTTTAACATATAAAATGTTTTTGGTTTTCTAAAATTCATTTTACTGTCAATTTATTTAATTATGATAGGAGATTTTAAAACTGTCTATAGCAACACTGTGTCCTCCAATGGCCTATATCCGTGATTAACGTAGAAGCGAATTATAATCATTTCCACTACTGAAGGTACAATGACTTAGCACCGCAGATATGATATACCTGGTGGCAGTTAGTGAGGCAGTCAGCCGAGAACAGCTATTAGAAATAGTCATGAACAGAACCAAAATAAGCTCGTAGATAGCACCAAGGAGATAGTTTTATTAAGACTACGTTTTTTCATATTAGTAAGAGTCCTTCCTTGCACCAACCAAGGAATAACGTTTTAGCGAGAGCTAGAATCTATTATTTAGAACACAAGTTTTATTAAAAAAGATGATTAATGTGATAATTAATTATTTTTTTACAAATGATGATTTTTGTACAGTAATTCGTCATGATTATTCTGCGGTATTTTACAATTAGACAAAGTCCTATTTCCGGTTATGGACATTCTGTTGGAGCCAGTCCCTTAGACAGATCATCGCTTAACTTTTTAGTTAAGGTATGCCAGTATAGTGACTTAGTTCATTCCCACGTAATGCCGTAGTGAAAATCGTCATGAATGTCATGCAACGCCCAACAGCAGACCCATCACTGAGCCAATTGTTTGTCGTGTATACTATAGATATATTATGTATTTATCCATATACTAGAATCAAATCTGTAATTATTGATACAGAAGGTCATCACTTAGCTAGTTAAATCATCATTCATTTATTATTAAATTTCTATATTATTTACATCATTCATTTATTATTAAATTTCAATGTTATTCACGTCATTTATTTATTATTAATTTTATATTTTATTCACATCATTCATTTATTATTAAATTTCTTTGTTAATTTATATATAAAGTTTTTAAACGAAATAATACGGTATGATCCAAACTGTCTCACCTCCAACGGCAAATATATGCAAACTGGTAAAAAGAACAAAGTGAAACAGATTCCCCGAGGACACTTCTATACGGATTAAGGCCTATACATTCTCTTGCCCCTAAAAGGTCTCCCTCATAATTTATTCAGTGGCTCTTCGTGCTAACTTGAATATACAGTTATGTGTACTGAAACTTATAACATTTTAGTTTTTAACTTCAGCGCTAATGTTGTAAAGATGTTCATATGTCAATTTGAAGAGTATTTAAAATTGCATATATAAATAGCTGTATGCCATACATATATTTACTCCGATGCGGGGATCAAACCCGCATCCATAGACTCCGTGGGCGGACGGCCCCGCCACTGAATCAATTAATCGTGAACTTTCAACTATCGTCGACAACTCGGTTATCTAACTTAATTCATTTTATTATCCTTGTTTTTTATTTTTTTTCTCCACTTTTATATTTTTATTTTATTTTATTAACTAAGGGAAGAGCCCACTTTCCTACAACACAGGGAATCCTAATGTGGGATCTAGAGTCTTGTAATATATTGTAATATTGTAATATTGTAAAAAATTGGTTCACATCAATAGTCCGATGATAAAGTCGAACCCTTGACATATATACATACATATCGTCACGCCTGTCTCCCGTAGGGGTAGGCAGAGGCCACAGATCTCCATCTGCTACGATCTCCGCATACTTCCCTTGCTTCCTCCACACTCATGACTCTCCTCATACTAACCTGGCCTTTCTTAAAAACTTTTGGTCAAGGCATGTTTTCCGTGGTCTTCCCCTACCGACCTTTCGATCCACATTCGCAACGTAAATTTCTTTTGCCAGTCGTCTTTCATCCATCCTCTCTATTTGGCCGATACAGGACTCTATGTACCCTCGACATAGGATTAAAAATTTAAGTTTTCCTATCTATTAATAGTTATTTAAATTTTGACTGTTTCCAATAGAAATACCGCCCAACTATAAACAATATCAGGTAATGTGGACAGTCAAAAGTTTAACTTAGCTTAGATCCGCTACAAGCAAAACAATAACAGAAAATTAATGTGTGTTTTTCTGCTGGATGAAGATGATTTGTTTGATACTTAAACCAAAAACTTTCCGAAAATCGGCCATCAATTCTCCACCCACCAACCACTATACACAACACTTTCGGTAAGTTTTTGGTTTAAGTTCCATATAAATCCACTTCATCCAGCAGAAAAACACACATTATTAATTTTCTGTTATTGTTTTGTTGGTCGCGGATCTTAGCTGAGTAAAATTTTGACATAGTGACGGATTTCCACAAAGTAACGCCTGACTCCATTAATAATGACAGGTAAACCTTCAATCCAAAAGCCGTTGGCATTCGCTTCAAGTCATGTAGATTTCAATAGTCCACATTTTCGCACGAAGTCCGCACGAAAAAATCATTCATTAGAGACTTTATTGTTCATCTGAGTGTCGTTTGTACTCTCGAAGCATAACAAAAGTAATTCGCAAAAAAATCACGTAGGGGCCAACGGGGTTACAGAGATACGTTTCGAGGTCTTAGGAGTCCGATAAGTTACTTTCAACGCCTCTTTTAAATCTTTCTTCATCTTGATAAACGTTCTAAGGTCACTTCAAGAGATTGTACTAGGCTACTTGACTTATGCGTAATTCTCGTTGACTAATTGGTTCAGACGCAAAGTCACCGCTTTGAGACAATGGTGGCGGGATCGATTTCCGATTCCTGACTCGGGTTTTTTCTTCGCTCATATATGTCCCACTGCTGAGCACGAGTCTTCCAATTTCTGGAGGAAGACACGTTAACCCACCACTCTTGTCCAATGCGGATTGGCGGGGTTACCAGACTCGGAATAAATATCTGTACGCCATACATATATTTATTCCGATGCGGGGATTGAACCCACGACAATTGAATTCGTGTGCGGGTTGCCCTGCCACTGAGCCAATCGGTCGTCAGTTACTAACTCGGAATAAATTTATATATTTATTCCAGTTTCTTTTTTTTCCTGGGATAGAAAGACAAACGAAGCGTATCTGATGGAACTTAACCCTTTCGGCCCGAGCGATGACTATAGTCACCCAGCGCCCGACGCTCGCTCTGTCCGAACGGTGACTATAGTCACCCAACGCCTGACGCTCGTCACTCGCGACTCTTCATGAGCAGAATATATATGTTATCTCCATGGCAATCCATCGCCAGTATTTTGCACTTGTTTTACGCTTCCTAATAATAAACTGACCCCTACGGGAGACAGGCGTGACGATATGTATGTATGTATGTAAGAACGTAAATACATATAAAAAACGGTCTTTACAATACAAAGAATAGTAGTTCTAAAATGCAAGCAAAACGGCGAGTATTTGCTAGTAACTTATGCGTCAACCCTATCTGTCACCCAGTTATTTCAAAGCCCGTCTCCACCCCCACACCCTGATATTACTTATTCACGTGTTTAACGATCCCCGGGAAAATAGAATTCGTCGTTTCATACAGAGATTTTCTTTGAGGATTTCATATGAGAACATACGCATCTATTTTAGATTTTATGCCGCGGCGATAGCTGTGAAAGTTATGATATATTATTTCCAATTTATGTCATCTGAAATTCTTAAAAATGTTACGTAGAATCATACCTACATATGCTGGCAACTGACAGCAATATCAACAGTGCAAAATCTGTTTCCTTTGTTAACAATCTTTCCTTCGTGGTAAATGATTGATTGATTAAAGCCGTTTGTAATAAATAAAACTTCATTTAACTGCGTACAACAAAACGTAACATTAATTTAAAAAAATACAAAATAATTGTTCTAAATACATATATTATAGTTGGTACCATTGCTTATACTATAAAATGATGCACCAAAATAGTCTACACTTTTTACACACTAGACGCGCATATCCACGGGACTGATATTCAGTTTCCATCAATTTAGAGTCCTGTGTCTTAAATCAGAATTCGCATATACAAATAGACTTACTACAAGTAGGTACAAATAGACATACATACATCTATACAGACATAGAGACATATCTTTAATAGACACACACATGGTCATGCTTGTTTCTCGTAGGGGTAGGCAGAAACCATAGATCTCTATCCGCTACGATCCCGGCACACCTTCCTTGCTTCCTCTACACTCATCCATCCTTCCTCTCACATTTATCGTAGCCAAACGACTCTTCAAATAGAAATAATTTGCATGATTTTTAGATTTTTTATATAAACTTTCCGATTTGGTGGTTGCACCAAAATGCAAAGTTACATTCTGACGAGAAATCACGTTAGTGTAAACTTTTCAGTTTTATACATTAAAAGAATTTAATACAATTATATTATTTTATTTAAACATTTATATTCTTACCAAACAATATAAATAAAGTAACACTAGTCCGTTGTTGAAATCGAGCTTAATTATTTAAATTACAACGGTCGGTTTACAAATTATGTCCCATATGATCGGTGAAATCGTGCGGGGTTCCAAGGTGCAAAGTCAGCTAGAATTTCGCGTAAATTGACATAGGCGCGAGGGATTTTATTGTATTTTATGAAAGGCGAGGTCGATATTTTTATTTCAGCGGGGCATGGGGGATGTACAGACAACCCCGAGTGTAAATTTGCAAACAGTTATTTGATCTTCCACTTGAGAGCGATGTATTTGTTAAGCTAAAACAATTTGTAACTTATATATTTGCTTTTCTTTAAAAAGACAGAGATAGGAATATTTCGTAACACACACATTTTAAGAAGAAAATTATTCTTGTGAACCATTCGATATGTTTTTTACAGGACAATAGCATCACTTGGTGGCACTTATGTTATTTTATTATGTATATATGTATATGTATTTGTGTATGTATATATTATGAGTATGTGTGTGTACATACATAACCCATATGTATAAATATGTGTTATGTATGTATGTACTTATTTATGCGTATTTATATATTATATGTATTCCGAATTTGAATAATGACCGAATCGGAAGGACCTTCACCTGTAAATTGTCACAAATGAAATAAAATATTTAAATGAATAAATAAAATTCCAACTTAGCAATTTTTTTATTGAATATTAAGGCAAACGAGCAAGCGTGTCACACGATGGAGAGCATTCTACACCGCCTATAGACATTCGCGAACCATACGAATTACGGAAGCGTTGTCAGCCTTTAAGATATGTATAATACGTAGGCTTGCTTTTACTAGTAAGTGATCTGTCAGAGTCAATGATCGGGTATAGATTTCCGCGTTAGAATAAATGTATGAATAGCCTATAGGTTCAGAGTTTGGGTATCATGTCAATCCATTTTTGACAAGCGTGGTGGTCTAATGTCCTCTCTTCTGGAAATGGGATGATTTCAAGCCCAGCATTGAGGCATATTGGTTGCAAGAGATATTACAAATTCGTTTTACTATCTATGCGTTAATTAAGACCTCTGCATAAACTTTTTTGATAAAATCAATATTTTATACAATTATATGTTTATATATATATATATATATATATATATATATGTGTGTGTGTGTGTGTGTGTGTGTGTGTGTGTTATTTTTTAAAAAAATGACAGAGACGTGGTTCGCCACCCGTCACGTTCTGATTCCCATGAGAACGAGAAGCGACTAACAGAGAGCCGTTTCGCTACGATAAATGTGAAAGGAAGGATGTATGAGTGTGGAGGAAGCATGGTAGGTGTGCCGAGATCGTAGCGAATGGAGGTATGTGGTCTCTGCCTATACCTACGGGAGACAAGCGTGACAATATGTATGTATGTTTATATATGTATATATTTATTCAACTAATTCAGTGGGTGGCAGAAAATGTCCCCCGGCATATAGTTCACATTTGTACCAAAAACTGTTAAATAAGATTAAATAAATAGGTAGACAAGAGAGAAGCCAATGGAATATAGAAACGTTCTATGACAAAGTTAAAATATGGGCACGACTAAATAAATAGGACGATTTGTCCTATATTGACTCGGATCTCTTTTGGAAGGCCACAATGTTTGCCTAGAAAATATTTCGCGTGTTAACACGAGACACTGTATTGCATGTATTTGTAGCTGTTGACCCGGATCGACTTGCGATAGATGTACAAGGGTACCGCGGTGCGAGATCGGTCAGTCACGAAATTCCCCACACAAACATCTGAATACATAAATACTACTACTATATGTTCTCGATACAAATACGACTCGAAATAACATTTAAAAAAAGTTGTCTCATCAAATTAGAAGTGTTAGTAATAAATAATTTGACTACCCTACATTACTACTATATATATTTATATATATATATATATATATATATATATTCACGCGTATCCCCCGCAGGAGTTGGCAATGACCACAGAATTCCATCCGCTACCATTCATCACAGCGAAACGGCTCTCCATTGGTCCGGCTTCTCACCCTCGTGAGAATCAAGACGTGACGAGTGGCGAACCACGTTGCCGTCATTTTTTCAACTAATTAGGTATATTAAATTCGTCTTAGTGAATCCCACGAGCCGCAAGGGAGGATGGAGTTCAGTCCCAACAGAGCCCTGCATGCTGAGGTAAGGCACCATAGTACCCGGGAGAGCCCGATCCCGGGACGGTCGGCACTCTTGCCACTAAGCTCGCTGTATTCGATATTGGAAAAGTAATTGTGAGGATTTTGTGTGACTGAGCAGGACACATCTTTTTATGGTATAACAAGGAAACGAGAAAACATATCGTCTTTGGAAAGCAATCCAACGACGCTCATTGACATTTGTAATACAAAAGCCATTGCAAGAAAATTGCTGATCTTCAAGAATTGTGTAGTGTTTTATGAGAGTTTACATGTGGTGTCGTTTAGAAAATACCGCTAAAGATTTCTGTTTCCACAGAGTGATGGTAGATGGAACGTTGCTACAGGGAAAACGCGACGCACGCGATAATCACTCATTGAGATTAAAGTCATTTTCTTGTTTCAAATTTTTTGCAACCTATATGTCCCACTTTTTGGCCTTACCACCTAACTGACTCAGTAAGAAGCTACCATTTCTGGACTCAATGGTCGCGAGTTTGATTTCCGGCGAAATATATATAAAGCCTACACGTATTTATATCCGCCACACCTTTATTATCGAGCATAATAGATTGATATTCGTTTCTGTGGATCAGTGTCCGTTCTTCCAGAAGTCTATGACCGTGTTCTACAGAAAACACCAAAACCCGGCACTTGTGACCTTTTATAAAGGTTTTAATATATTTATTGTAACTCATAAAGTAAATGTACAAATAGTAGGGTCCAGTGTTCTAGTTTACAAAGAAAAAGCCGAATTGTATTCAGGTTTGCGTGTTAGGCCGGGCTTCGTACCGCCCCAGGCACCTTGATTAGATGGCAGTCTCGCATCTCGCCCGACTTTTATCTTTCCCAGCGAAAAATCCGCAACGTTGAAAGAAATGAAAGCATGTATTTGCTTATCTGACTCAGTTTATTGCAAATTAACATGTTTTCTCTGTTAACAATGATGCGGCACCATTTATTTATTCTTTTTGTACACATTCTCTGCCAGTCAGCTTTTGGGTTGATTGAAAAGGTTTTTTTTAAAAGCAGTGTTGGCTAGATGGTAGATGGTGTGATGGGCTGTTTTCCGCAACTCGACGTCAACATGCGCCTATTTTGCGTGTCTTCAGAATGGATAGCTCCTATTCTATCCACCCCAGCTTCTCAAAGAACTGCAGCAGCCTCTTCGGTCTACCTACAGCATCTTCAAGTGACCCAGGTGTCTGGCCCGGTAGTTGGCTACTCCTCTGCACTGAAGCACGATGTGAGCAGCCGTCTCCTCCTCCTCCATGCAGGCCCTGCATAGTGGACTATCTGTAACACCTAACACAAATAGATGTTTGTTAAATGGACCATGTCCAGTTATTACGCTGGTTATCACACGTAGTTGCGCCTTCCCAAGTTGAAAGAGTTTTCTTGCAAGGCCATGGTTGATTGTAGGCATGGCCTCTTTGGACTGATGACAACCGCTGCTGTTGTAACAGTGGTCATTGAAGCATTTGTTCGTGTGTTTCTTGATAAGGGTTAGGAGGCCATCAAAGGTTGGCTAGCAACACTAAGCATTCGTTTATTAACGCATTCACTCATCCACTCGCTTTCTCCCTTTCTTATTTAATTAAAACACTACAGTTCAGTTGCTGTAGTAAACAGCTGCGCTGAACTATTTGTCACTTCGCCATTTCAATTGCCATTGAATTTAATAAAAATTGAAATAGTTTAGTTTCGTACTTCAGTTTTAAGACACTACTAATTGCTTGGAATTACATATGTCCACTTCTAAACCCTAATGGGACCCATAAAGGTAATCTCTTGGATCCAATATTAAGCATGAAAGCGAGCAAATGATTATAACGTTAGAAGCGTACCATTTGAAACCAGACTTGCGTATCTTATAGACTACTATTTACTTTATATTGTAATACCTTATTGTATTTTTATATTGTAATACCTTATTGTATTTAGTAATAAATAGTATACCACATTAATAGTAGTACCACAAAGTAAATTTCATACATACATTACGTAAATATATAATGTTATATGTACATAGGCTGTACATATAATATGATTAATGGAGTCGAGCGTTATTTAGGGGAAATTCATCACTATGTGGACAGTCAAAACTTTTACTTAGCTAAGATCCGCGACAAGCAAACAATAACAGAAAATTAATAATGTGTATTTTCGTGCTGGATGAAGTGGATTTATTTGGAACTTAAACCAAAAACTTACCGAAAAACGGCCGTGATTTATTTTTCTCTCTACGGAAGACAACCGAAAAGTCTACTATACCTGAAGATGCCTCGAGTTGAGGCGAAACACGTGTCGTTTACAAGGTGGAAAAGTGATAGTGTATGTTCGGTTAGTTAGTGTTGTGTATAGTGGTTGGTGGGTGGAGAGTTGCGGACGGCCGTTTTTCGGTAAATTTTTGGTTTAAGTTCCAAATAAATCCACTTCATCCAGCAGGAAAACACACATTATTAATTTTCTGTTATTGTTTACTTGACGCGGATCTTAGCGAAGTAAAAGTTTTGACTGTCCACATACATATAACATTATATTATATGTACGGCCTATATTATTATTATTATTATGTTTGTCAGAGAACCGACAATCGTTGGAGTAGACGGGTACTGGAGTGGGGACCGCGATTCGGCAAACGTAGTGTGGGACGCTCCCCTGCTAGATGGAGCGACGATCTGCGCAAGGCGGCTGGCAGAGACTGGTTGCGTGTAGGAAGATCGGGCTAGGTGGCTCGCCTTGAGTGAGACCTATATCCAGCAGTGGACTGCTGATATTAATATTGATATGTACATAGTCCTCCTTTTTTTTATTCGGTGGTCACTAGACACACACTAGCCCACAAACGGACAATCTGTCTTTCAGTTCAGTCCAAAGCATTCACCACCTGCTGAAATTTGGAAGAGGATGTAGTTTCTTTCACTGCGACCGTTTTCGTGCTCTCTTCTCTTCGGTATTAACGACAACGACCAGCTTTTCCAAGTTACCATCTCCTCGTGCTTCTCCGCGTGTAGGTATGAACATACATACATGCGTATTGTTCCCATCGTAGAATATAATAGCCATAATACCCAATTGCTCTCCATGGTTGTAGTACGCAGCGATTTTCCGAGCAAATACGAGTAGATATCTACTTTTCAATGCTTGCTTCGTAGTGGCGTATTTTTGAGACTACATATATTCGTTTGTAATTATGATTCTGTTATAGACGACCCTTCACTTCAGTGCTACGATCTCTACCACTATTAAAAACAGTGGAGAAAAATCTTTTGAATTCTCTTAGAGATGGTAGATGTTATCGTCTAGACTAGAACATCTTTTGTGGCATTTTAGTTTCAAAAAGTGAGCCGTTCTAATAGACAAAGCGGCAGACCGACTTTGTAACACGAGTCGGTACAGTCAGTAACGAAGCTGCAAGTAATGATCGACCGACGAACGTCAAAGGAGATGCATCTGTATTTAAGCTCTCATAGCTTCCGTGTAAAGTATTAAACAAAAATAAAATATAACACCACAAAGCGTTTGAAGCGATCATACGTCTGAAAAAGTTATTCCACCATTTTCAACGGCTTTTCACCGTCTAGTATCAGACGTAGGCGTCTTATTTCTTCTTTCTAAGTCTGACTGAATTGAAAAGAATAGAATAATTTATTTTACTGATATAGCACGATACTAAAAATCGTAGTAGCTGGAGATCTGTGGTCTCTCTCTACCTCTACGGGAGACAGGCTGTGGATACGTATTTATAGTTAAGGTTGAAGACCTAGTTTTGCACTGGGTACTATAGCGTGTTTGTAAACGTACTGTTTACGGCGACTCACGGGATCTTAAGGGTTTTTTTTTTTCTTCGAAGTCAAATTAATTTATTTTTCTATTCATTGTACATTTATATAATATCTTATTCTTACTTGATTCACACTCTTCACTTTACATTTTATATCTCAATATATATCATTTTAATTACTTATGCCGGATGGGTGATAGTCTATCGTTGAACTAATGTTTTAACTTTTGTTTTAATAAAAAACAATTTATTTCTTTTTTTTTATTTCAAATTTAAAAAGTTTTATAGCATTAGTGATACATTTATCAACGTATCACTGCAGTACCCATTATATGTGTGACCTACAAGGTATTTATTCTGAGTCTGGGTGTCTCGTCAATCCGCCTTCGACAACCGTGGTAAGCTCATTTCCATTCCTGTAGAAATAGGATGGCCAGTACCTAGCAGTAGGAGATATATAGGCTGTGAAAAAATAATTATAAAATGTACATTACATTTCGCTGTAATGATAAACTTTGTCTCCCTTTAAATCTACATAACGCGAGATGCAAGAACTGAACTCAAAGGGAAATGGCATTGTTCTTTTTGGTAGTACAGACAAATGAAATGACGAAAACCGTGCCGGGGAGCAAGGCAAACATATTAATTACGTAGTTCCTTTCATTTCAAAGTGAGCTTTTGAAACCGGAAATAGAATTCAATTTACCGCGTCACGACATTTTCATATAACAGCCCGTCTTTCACCTATTATCTTACAGACTTTGCAGTATAATATACGCAATGCAATTTGAACTTTAAATCGATAATTACAAGGTTCAAAACTGTTTCTGTTCGCTAACAGACGACACATGACAACCACTACATCAAAATCGAGTGTTCCGTTTTCAAATTAATTCAGAACCGTTTTCTAATTGGCGCGACGTGACTCGGCTGTGTTCGGATCTAATCAGCGAATGTTTGAATTCGGAATCTAATTTGTATTTCGAACCTCTACGATTATTCCCGCTTTGTGTGGGCGCTTATAGTTTGAATTGAATTTAGTAATGACGTCGGCAAACGTTGATATCCTATAATAGGGTTTTACATACCAAGTCATCGGTCCGTTAAACTAACAAGTTAATGCTACAATTCATCTTTAATCTAGATTTAATAAATATTATATCCCCGCAGAAGAAACCCGCAATATGCCGTTACAACTATTTTAATGTTATATCATTTTGGCATCTACTTACCTGTAGTGTGTAGTGTATATTCATCTTGTGAATTTTATCCACCTGTATGTATTGGTAGAGCCACGCTGCAGACGAATACTTTGTCAAGAATGGCATAATATTTGTCTGTAGCATGAATGGGCCGGCTCGCCCGGGGAAGTACCACACTCCCGTAGAAATCCGGCGTCCGAGTGGTAGTTTAGCTACCGAGTTCCGGAGACCCTAACCCTCTCCCCTCCCTGTAACCGACTACGATGACTTATATGTAGTTAAAAGGACTGAAAATACATAACTTAATTAAAAAAAATAAAAATAAAAAATTCTTCGCGAGAAATCTCAAAATAACTTTTTCTTTGATTTTTCAGACTGCGTTCACCTGCAACTGTACAAGGATCTTAAAGAGAGACAGAAGAACGGGCAGACGAAGGCGTCGTTATCACTCCAGCAATACCTCGGATTCGAGTCTGGGTTCACGGTAGACAAAGAGTCTAACACACTCGCCATACTTTGTGAGGACGTGGTTCCCGTATTGGCGTTCGATACCAGGGAAATCCTCATACAGTGGAGGGTTAAGGTAAGAATAGCATATCTCCTTGGTCTATTCTGACTTGCTTTGTTTGAGACCTAAATCACTAAGGTTTATATATTGTTGTTTTATATGTTTCATTTACGATCAATTGGCTCAATAGCGGAGCCCCCGCCACTGGAATCAGTAGTTGCGGGTTCAATCCCCACATTGGGATATGTGTATCGCTTACATATATTTAATCCAAGTCTGGTTACCCCGCCAGACCAAGTAGGACAAGCGTGGTGATGATTAATGTCCGTTCCTCCAGAAATGGGGAAACCCGTGCCCATTGCTTCCCCTCATTTAATATATTCATGGAATTGCAGTCTGATCTGTTCCTCGCTATGTCCCTCCAATCCGTCACGCCGAGAGTAAAACTCCGAGCTTTTTTACTCTTGGTGTGACGGATTGGAGGGACATAGCGACGTGATATAGCGGCGTGACGTGACCTTGATCAACTCTGTCTTCCACCTTTATATCTCATAAAAAAATTGCAGTTTAATAACGGTTCTTGACAGGTCCAACACAACCTCGGCAGCAGCAGAGAGTTCGCGGCAGTGATAGTCTCAGCGCCGGCAGCCAGTGGAGCCAGGCCTGGGCCGGTGCGACTTCACGCGTGTGGTCCACGGCTCGCCTTGTGTGTATCACGACCCCCGGAAGTACTGACTCTTTGGGACGTCAAGTTACTCAGGTAAGTTTTATTTCTACTAGGTCACGAAACCATTGTGTGATTCTACGAAGAACAACGATTTTTGGTATTTTCGAACGGTTTTTCGGTATTTCGATTCAGTGGTATTTCCAAACCGATATAATATTGAAACGTTTAAAAAACTAGGCCGACAAGGCATCTGTGATGCCTCTGGTGTAGACATCTGCAGTCTATGAGCTGGCGTTGATTACTTGGTGATACGCCTGCTCGTTTGCTTACCTATCCGACAAAAAAAGGATTACGTTGGGCGGGTCATGTGGAACGGATGGAAGTCACCTAAACACCCAGGAAGATGACCAAATAGAATCCACAGTAGAAAGGCCACACGAAAGACCTTCGGAAGAGGTAGAATGACTGTATTGCAGAGAACATGAGGGCAATGGAAAGAGCATTGCTGCCAAAAATAGGGCTATATGAGTAAGAGTTGTAAAGGAAGCCAAAACTCATCCCGGTTTGTAGTGTCAATAGCAGAAGAAGTTTTATTTCTACATGTACATGCACCGTCCATCTTTAGTAGGCATACACAATTATTTCAAGTCCAAAACACTAAAGCTTTTGTCAAAAATTATATTACTTATGATAAACATCTTTCGCGTATATCATATTTCACTCCACATTTAAAACATTAAAAAATAATATTCTAAAACTCACACACATACGAGTACATACACGCCGTATCATTATATGGACAGTCAAAAGTTTTACTTAGCTAAGATCCGCGACAAGCAAAACAATAACAGAAAATTAATAATGTGTGTTTTTCCGTTGGGTTTAGTGGATTTATTTGGAACTTAAACCAAAAACTTACCGAAAATCGGCCATCAACTCTCCACCCATCAACCACTATACACAACGCCAAACACACACTATCACTTTTCCATCTTGTAAACGACACGTGTTTCGCCCCAACACGAGGCATCTTCAGGTATAGTAGACTCTACGGAAGACAACCGAAAAGTCTTTTCGGTTGTCTTCCGTAAAGTCTACTATAACTTATTTATACTACTGTACGTTATTGTTTTGCTTGTCGCGGATCTTAGCTAAGTAAAACTTTTGACTGTCCACATAGTGATGGATTTCCGCAAAGTAACGCCTGACTCCATTAATAATCGCCGTATCATACATTTCTTTATACATGAAACGTGGAAGATTTTGGTGTTCCCACATCGATCTCCACTATGAAAGCCATGCAAATCATTGTATCCCAGAAACTTTATTAATCGTATATCTAAATATACAATAGTCTAATCACAATCAATTAAGTCAGTATTTGGGTAAAATTTTTAAATACATTTTCGAACAAAATATATCAAGTAACTTAAAACTTTCTGGGTTCAATTTACGTTAATATAAAACGAAATTGAATCAAAAAGGGAAACCGAGTTAAAATGTTTAGCATTTTTTTTTTCAAACGAATCGGGTAACCTATAATCCCATATTGAAAACCTTTCTGTCTTCAAAGGGATAATGAAATCAACCGATCATTCGACAGTCCCATTCAATCAGGTAATCCATCAAACAAAGTGGATCTCCTTCGCGAAAACTGGAAAGTTCTCGAACAATCCGTATCCGCGCGGACGCGGAGCAATCGGGAATTCCACCGCGCCCCGTTCGTGACTGAAACCACATTGACAGACCTCGCTAATCTTTCAAATCGACTTTCCGAAAAAACACCATCAATTCCAACGTTATACCGCCATTTGTCCGCTTTTAGGGTGACCACGACATATTTAAGAAACAGGATTTATTTCTTTTTTGTAAGAGAGGCCGGCAACGCTTCTGCAGTCTATGACATGTTTATGGACAGCTTGGATTACTTTCAGTCAATATATTGGCTTGTTCGTTTGTTTTCGTGGGAAGTTTTGTTTTGATACTACCGGAAGATTTGTTTTGATACTACCGAAAGATTTGTTTTGATACTAGCGGAAGATTTGTTTTGATACTAGCGGAAGATTTGTTATGATACTAGCGGAAGATTTGTTTTGATACTACCGGAAGATTTGTTTTGATACTACCGAAAGTTTGTTTTGATACTAGCGGAAGATTTGTTTTGATACTAGCGGAAGATTTGTTTTGATACTAGCGGAAGATTTGTTTTGATACTACCGGAAGATTTGTTTTGATACTACCGGAAGATTTGTTTTGATACTACCGGAAGATTTGTTTTGATACTAGCGGAAGATTTGTTTTGATACTACCGGAAGATTTGTTTTGATACTACCGGAAGATTTGTTTTGATACTACCGGAAGATTTGTTTTGATACTACCGGAAGATTTGTTTTGATACTACCGGAAGATTTGTTTTGATACTACCGGAAGATTTGTTTTGATACTACCGGAAGATTTGTTTTGATACTACCGGAAGATTTGATTTGATACTATCGGAAGATTTGTTTTAATACTACCGGAAGATTTGTTTTGATACTGCACTTCTTCCGATGATACAGAGCGCCAGTATTTTAACTGCAAATTATTTTTGTCAATATTTTGAAATTAAATTCTTCAGACACATTGCTAATTTCACACCTTACAATGTAGTGTTTGAATGCTTTCTAAAAAATATAAATATTTATTTATATATGTACCTAGAAATGATTCAAACATTAAACTCTGTTGAGACAATTGACTTCAGCAGGTTTTCCAAACCGATACGACATTGGAACCTTCAAAAAACAACCTTTCACATTTCTTAAAGACCGGTAATGTTTCTACAATGCTTTTGGTATTGCGGATGTTTACGGGCGGCGTTGATTGCTTTCCATGCTTATTCGTTTGCCTTCCTATCTCATAAAATAATAAAACGCTAACTTCGTGTATAATAGACAAATATTAAAAGTTGTAAAAAGTATCCTAGAAAAGTAGACACTCATGGTGTACATAGCCGCGCCCCTTCCTGCCGAGTTTGACCCAGTTGAATTGTACCGCTAGTACAACATTCAGATTGAACTCGACAGTTTTTGTTCCAATGGGAACTGAAGACTAATGAGATTTGTTACCAGCAGAGTTTGACGTCACTGTAACAAATGCTTGTATTACCGCGTTATTTCAAAAGTGTGCCTTGTCATTTCATGCATGCTATCGCTATTTATGTAAAAAAAATTATATTTTTTAATAATTTATGTAAAAATGCTCAAAAACCCACCCTTCTGGTCACGTAGATTATTATATGAGGTCGGTATTCGTCGTTTGGACTGGCCAGCATGGAGCCCGGACCAAGACCACATTGAGCACGTCTGAGACCTCCGACTTTATCTACAATTGACTGAACCGTCGCGAATTCATTTCAAAACATTTCGAATATTCAATTCCGGCACCATATTTGAGAGTGTAGACTAAGCCAAAGATAACCTCGATCTATCTGTCTATCGAAGTTATTCCTTGTTCCGTTTTCGGAATTCACTTTAAAGCGACAAAATCCGAACAGTTAAATGTATACCCGTGTCAACGCGTCGAAACGTCCAATTCCGGCGGCTTTTGCTTTTCCCGTCCGGTGTCCTCTTTCTTATATTTTAGTTTTACCTACATTTCTTTTTCCGTATATACAGCAACATTAAAAGGTCATAATTAATTTGTTGAAAAATGACGGCGACGTGGTTTGCCACCTGAAGCGATCCGAGTGCGAAAAGCGACTAATGGAGAGTTTTCGCTGCGATAAATGTGAGAGGAAGAATGGATGAAAGGATGGATGAGTGTTGAGGAAGCGGAGATTGTGTGCCAGGATCGTAGCGGATGGACCTCTGTGATCTCTGCCAACCCCTGCGGAGGATAGGCGTGAATATATATATAAAAAAGGTCATATCTGTGATTTCTCAGATGTAGTCGTAGCTGCATCATGCAAAAAACCACGTTATTGTAACACGTACATACATACATATAATCACGCCTGTTTCCCGTAGGGGTAGGCAGATACCACCGATCTGCTACGATCTCGGCCCACTATCTTTTCTTCATCCACACTCATCACGCTCTTCTTTTGACCTGGCCTTGCTTAAGAATTTCGACAATTCGGTAAATGTATGTTCTCCTTGGTGAACCCCAACTGACGCAATCCGCATCCGCAACGTAAATTTCTTATATATCTTTCGTCTATCATACATCCTCTCTGAAAACAAATAATTTGATAAAATCTGATAAATATAATTATTTTTCATTTATTGTTTTTAAAAGGTTTTCTCAAAGTAAAGCTTCAATTTACAAATCGTCTTCGGAATTGATTTATAATAATTTAAATTTGTTTCGTTGTCTTTTGGAATGAGGAAAACACTGTTCTAAGATGAGTGACGATGTCGATAACATTTTATATATTTTTTGAACTTGGAACTGAAAAAAAGGAAAAAAAATTAAATATATTTTTATATAATATAATAATGAATATCTTTGTTTGCTCTAAACCACTCAGCAAATGCTTTTAAAAATTTGCTAAGTACGATCGAAAATGTTTTTGTATTAGTACAAGCATTTTACAATAGGTGACGTGTGGTTTCTTTTAATAGGTTAGCAATGCATACAGGATATCAGCTAATAATATAATAATGTTTCTAGCAAAAATCCATATCATTTTCTAAAGTGTTAAAAAATTAAAATTGCTCATAATTTATTTCCACATTAAAGGTTCTCTTTTAAATTTAAAATTACCTTAAGTATTATATATTAATGACCCATTTAACGTAATAACGACACCATAAAGAAAAAAAGCGTAAATGCAATTTCCATATGAAATAATGGGAGAAAATTTCCCGAAGAACGAGCAATTAGCTGCGAAATGATTTAGGGTGTGTCGCGAAACGTCCCGTGTTTGAAAAATTGCAAAGATAATTCATATAATTCAAACGAAACGACTTTGGGGACTGGCTGGCGGAAGCTTGGAAGTGACGTAAAGATTTTCGTTTTATATATACGACTATGTTTACGAATATTAATATTGTGTAGATTAGGATTTCAATAAAACACTCGCAGTAAGCTTTTACCGTTTTCTAATATTTTTTTCATAAAAATAGGCATTTGAACACGGACACTTAACCACACATTTCATGTTAACATTAAATAACCTTTTCATATTATAATTATACATATATAATATTTTTATATATGTAAATATATAATATTATATATTTAAATATACTTTCTTCTTCTGAGAGTGCCTTTCTAACTATCGAAGGTTGGCAGCCGATTCAGCACAACTCTCCTCTTAGCCGCCCATAGGCATCCGCAGAGCCATAGGCAGTGCAGAAGCGTTGCCGGCCTTTAAGGAAAGTGTCATCATGGGAGGGGAAGGGCGGTTGGGCCTCCAGAGCTTAACCGCTTACCGAACGAAGCGCGGTAACTAAGCTACCACTCAGAAGTTTTCTGCGGGAGTGTGGTACTCCCCCGGGCAAGCCTGCCTACTCATATATGGTATTCATATGTGAATGGTGCAGACAAATAATATGCCATTCCTGACAAAGTATTCGTCTGCAACGTGGCTCTACCACTACAATAAAAGTGTTCTTAGTATTGCGGTTGTTCATAGACCCGCTTGTTTGTTATCCTATATCTACAACAAAAATAAACTTTTCATCATCGCACCGCTTTATCGCGAGCAATGATAGCTTCATTGCATTTATATTGTATCATTAGTAGCATAGGAAATAAAATCTTATTTCTTTCCAAAGTAAGCATGGCATCTGAAGTGTGCTAAGTATCGCGGATGTTCATAGACCCGCTTGTTTGTTATCCTATATCTACAACAAAAATAAACTTTTCATCATTGCACCGCTATATCGCGAGCAATCATAGCTTCATTGCATTTATATTGTACCGTTATTAGCATAGGAAATAAAATCTTATTTCTTTCCAAAGTAAGCATTGCATCTGAAGTGTGCTAAGTATCGCGGATGTTCATAGACCCGCTTGTTTGTTATCCTATATCTACAACAAAAATAAACTTTTCATCATTGCACCGCTATATCGCGAGCAATCATAGCTTCATTGCATTTATATTGTACCGTTATTAGCATAGGAAATAAAATCTTATTTCTTTCCAAAGTAAGCATTGCATCTGAAGTGTGCTAAGTATCGCGGTTGTTCATAGACCCGCTTGTTTGTTATCCTATATCTACAACAAACATAAACTTTTCATCATCGCACCACTATATCGCGAAGAATGAGAGTTTCATTGCATTTATATTGTACCGTTATTAGCATAGGAAATAAAATCTTATTTCTTTCCAAAGTAAGCATGGCATCTGAAGTGTGCTAAGTATCGCGGTTGTTCATAGACCCGCTTGTTTGTTATCCTATATCTACAACAAACATAAACTTTTCATCATCGCACCACTATATCGCGAAGAATGAGAGGTTCATTGCATTTATATTGTACCGTTATTAGCATAGGAAATAAAATCTTATTTCTTTCCAAAGTAAGCATTGCATCTGAAGTGTGCTAAGTATTGCGGTTGTTAATAGATCCGCTTGTTCGTTTTCCTATATACTCGATAAGAAAATAACCTTTCATTATTGCTCATTGACATACTTAACTTATTGTTTGGATAGGTATTCTAAATAGCGTTAATTTGGATGAAAAGTAGTTGAGGTGGCTGGCGACGGCGCGCGCTTGTCTCTGTCAGGGTCCGCAAACAGCAAACGACATGATTTGTGGACGTCGCTTACAGCGAGACAAATTGATAGCGGGCTTACCTATCCCCGTGCAGGTGAATAATAAACATCTACCCGCCATAAACTGCCTTTTGGTTGGAGATTGATGCGTTTATCATACGCTAAGCCTACGCTGTGGCTTCTGGAGTTAGTATTTTGTTTTTGATTTTATTATTTTTTTTATGGCATAGGAAGGCAAACGAGCAGGCGTGTCACCTGATGGAAAGCAACCAACGCCGCCCATAGACATCCGCAATGCCATAGGCAGTGCGGAAGCGTTGTCGACCTTAAAGGAAAAAAAATATGGGAGGGGGAGGGGGAGTGGGAATTGGAGTGGGAGTGGGTAGGGGAGGGTGTTGGGCCTCCGCAACTCAAACCGCTCACCGTACGAAGCGCGGTAGACAAGCTACCACTCAGACGTCGGTTTTCTGCGGGAATGTGGTACTTACCCGGGCGAGCCGGCCCATTTATGCTACAAACAAATAATATGCCATTCTTGACAAAGTATTATATATATTATATGAAACCTCCCTCCCTTGCGGCTCGAGGGATTCACTATGACTTATTTTAATAAACCTAATTTGTTAAAAAGTGACGCCAATGTGATTGCCACGAGGAAAAGAAGCGATTAACGTCGAGTCGCTTCGCTACGATGAATGTGAGAGGAAGGATGGATGAGTGTGAATGAAGCAAGGAAAGTGTGCGAAGATCGTAGCGGATGAAGATCTGTGATCTCTGCCTACCCCTATAGGAAACAGGCGTGATGTATTTATATATGTATGTATTAATGGTAACTCATCAAATCAACATTCTATATAGACGTATCGTAATGTTCATCCGTAGAAACGGCACCTGCTCCGCTATAAACAAAAAAACATTTCACCACCATCATCGACTTGCTTAAATCCACTACTAGATGTTGGCTTATGTTACATTATCATCATCATATTTTTGATGACGCATTAAAAAATAAAACTTTTTACATACATACATATATATCGTCACGCCTGATTCCCGTAGGTGTAGGCAGAGACCACAGATCTCCATCCGCTACGAACCCGGCACACCTTCCTTGCTTCCTTCACACTCATCCATCTTTTCATCCTCCTTCCTCTCACATTCATCGTAGCGAAACGGCTCTCCGTTAGTCGCTTCTCGCCCTCGTGGGAATCAGGACGTGATGGGTAACGAACCACGTCGCCGTCATTTTACTGCCCATATAAATCCCACTGCTGAAGACATTTCTGGGGATATACATATAAAACCAAACACGCTTGTCCAAAGCGGCACCCTGATTCGAAAAAAATACTTATAAGCCAAACATATATGTAAATATATATATATTAATGCACCTCCGTTATTGCGGCCGTGATCACTTACCACCCCGCTCCCTATAAGTGCCCCCGCATGCTCGTTTGCCTACTGAAAAACGGCAAAAGCAAAAATTATAATAGACCCAATTAGATTATTTCATATTCAATATTCAATATCAGCCCGCGGCAGTCCACTGCTGGACATAGGCCTCACCCAAGGCGCGCCACCTAGCCCGATCTTCGGCTACACGCATCCAGTCTCTGCCAGCCGCCTTGCGCAGATCGTCGCTCCATCTAGCAGGAGGGCGTCCCACACTACGTTTGCCGAGTCGCGGTCTCCACTCCAGCACTCGTCTACTCCAACGATTGTCGGTTCTTCGACAAACGTGTATTTCATATGAATAGGCATAATTCTAATATATAGGTTAATTATTTGAACAATGTAATAAATAATTTAACGAAGGTAAACTTGTATTTCTAGCAAATTAATAGTAGAGACATTTTTTCTATCTTATTCGCATTTTTAACTGCACAAAATAGGTGACCACATTTATTAAAGCCGCTTATACTTGCGTGCTACCTGTGTTGAAATATATCATAGAAGAAAAATAATGCATGGAGCTTTAGAAAGCAAATAAATTATGAATGTTAGTAAGACGAAAATGATGATTTTTGAAAGGGAGGACACTACGACGCAGTGTGAGGTGCTGTTTGCAAAAGACAAAGTTGAGCAAGTGAATGAGTTTTTATATTTGGGGTCATTGTTTACAACAGATGGAAAATGTGAAGGTGACATTGAAAGACAAGAGAAAGCTGGTAATCAGGTTAATGGAGCCCTGCTCGTTTATGAAATGTCAGAATGTGTCCAAAACGGCCCGACTGGCGGTTCATCAGGGGATGCTTGTAACTCTGATGTATGGTAGTGTAAGTTGAGTTTGGCAGAAGAGTCATGAAAGCAGTAAAGTCAGAAATTACTAATAAAGAATTATATTATATTATTAAACTATATATATATATATATATATATATATATATATATATATATATATATATATATATATATATATATATATATATATATATAGTATAAAATTATACTATATTA
The DNA here is from genome assembly GCA_031353405.1 of Baronia brevicornis. Lineage (NCBI taxonomy): Eukaryota > Metazoa > Arthropoda > Insecta > Lepidoptera > Papilionidae > Baronia > Baronia brevicornis. The sequence goes on from JASFAT010001625.1 coordinate 294,620, forward strand.
TAATATATTATTAAACACCGCTTCCGCGACACCGCAGGAGTTGCGGAGGCGTTGCCGGCCTTTTAGGTATGTGTAGACTGTAGGCCGTATATTATTATATAATATATATTTATTCCGATGGGGGACATCGAACCCGCGAACTTTGATTCCGTGGGCGAGAGGCCCCGCGACTGTGCCAGTAGGTCGTCAAACGATCATCTTCATCATATTATTATTCAAGGAACTCCCACTGTAAATTCTACCATGCTATGAAATCTTTGCACATCTAAGGAAACTTTACAACTAGCACGGTGCATAAAACTACTTCGGATGTTTCCATGAAGCCACTTTCCAAACCCAAATTGGACAGATAAACGTCCAAGGTTTTGCTTAAAATCCACTTACTGTTATTGTTATTTATTTGAAACGAAAGATTATATGTATTACATCAAATCGTTTAAAAATACAATTAGTTTTCGGTCATTCCATATCCAGCCCCCTGTCGAGTGTCGGGTGACATCGGGCACACACACTAGCGAGTTATTAATTTCCAGATATAACGACTCATTAGTGACGGTCGCCTTGTTATTTGGGTTGATTTGTGAGGTCGCCTTTATGATACACGAAAAACATTATCCATATTTATATATGTTACTATTCTTTTATAAAAATATAAAACACAATGTAACAGTTCATTAATAATTTATTGCTTTGTAATCATAAGCGACTTATGTATTTATATCTCTGTTTGTCTATACGTGTATATAGTTTTTTTATGGGATAGGTAGGCAAACGAGCAGGCGTGTCACCTGATGGTCATCCGCAGCACCATAGGCAGTGCGGGAGCGTTGCCGATTTTGAAGTATCGTAGTAAGCCCTCCCCATCCACCTCCCACTTCCATAATGTCACTCACATTATGGAAGTGGGAGGTGGATGGGGAGGGTGTTGGGCCTCCGGAACTCAAGCCGCTCACCGTACGAAGCGCGTTAGCTAAGCCTACTACTCAGACGCCGGTTTTCTGCGGGAGTGTGGTACTTCCCCGGGCGAGCCGGCCCATTCATGCTACAGACAAATAATATGCCATTATTGACAAAGTATCCGTCTGCAGCGTGGTTCTACCACTAATTGTTTGTGTAAAGTTTACAACATATAATAAATAAATAATGAAATATGTACGCCATAAGTGGGAATGTGATGGAGCTTTTAAACGTCTTTTTCAATCTTATTACACATAAAAACTCTTCAGTTTGCTTTTAAAACTTATTACATAATGCTTTTTATGCCTCTGCTTTATATAATATTGTCACTAAAAGTTATAGGGGCACATGTGCCACTGTATTCATACATTATTTTAATCATCTTCTGATTGATGGCCTGTTTAATTTGGCACATATGAAAGGGTGCGTTAGTCCACGATATTAAAAAAAACTAGCGAAACGCCAAAGCCACGTCGCCGAGTAAATTGAGTGGCTCATCCATCTTGCTTGAACGCTATGAATCCTGACAGTTCATTATTTCTAGCGAAACTACCATGATGGTGGTCATTGAATAATTCATTCCATACCCATTATTAAAAAAGAAAAACATATTCACTACACACACGGGAACTTGTTCTCTTAGTTGCGGTGGATTTGTGACCTATATAAATTTTTTTTTTGGGATGGAGGGCAAACGAGCAGGCGTGTCACCTGATGGCAAGTAATTAGCACCGCCCATAGACATCCGCAGCGCCATATGCAGTGCGGAAGCGTTGCCAACCTTTCAGGAAAGTGACATTATGGAAGAGGGAGGGAGAAAAGGAGTGGGAGGGGAAGGGGAGTGGGAGGGGGGAAATGAGTGGGAGGGGGAAAAGGAGTGGGAGGGGAAGGGGAGTGGGAGGGGGAGGGTGTTGGGCCTCCGGAACTCAAACCGCTGACCGTACGAAGCGTGGTAGCTAAGCTATGAATAAATAATACTATATTTTATAATAATTGTTTTTAATTTATTGTTTTATAGTTGTTATTATGTGTATAAAGAAAATCAGTTTTTATTGTTTTTATTTATTTATTACAATATATTGCACAATTTTTTACATTATTGCACGGCACATCTACACAAACTTAAATTAAGTTTTTCCGTATAACTTCCTCTCACATCAATCTCATCCTAACACCAGGTAGCGCATCTAGTGTCCTTGGATTTGTGACTGTCCATGGGCGGCGATAGTTCGATACGATTAGGTTTTTTTTAATGAGGTAGGAAGGCAAACGAGCAGGCATGTCACCTGATGAAAAGCAATCAACGTTGCTCGTAGACATTCGCAGTGCCATAGGCAGTGCAGAACCGTTACCGGCCGTTAATGAAAGTGTTATTATGGCAGGAGGAGGGGGGTTGGGCCTCCGGACCTCAACCACTCACCGGACAAAGCGCGGTATCCAAGCTACCACTCAGACACCGGTTTTCTGCGGGAGTGCGGTACTTCTCCGGGCGAGCCGGCCCATACAAACTACATACAAATAATATACCATTCTTGAAAAAGTCATCGTCTGCAGCGTGACTCTACCACTACAAAACCCATTTGTGTAAACACAGTTGACCCATTTGTTCGTTAAAATATATTTTCTATAGCCGAAATAAGAATGGTATTAAATTTCTCTATAAAATGGTATAAAATTATATAATTTACGGAAAAATTTATTGAAAACCATGACGCGTGACGTAAGTAGATTCTCGGGGTACCTAGACTCTGAATAAACAATATACATACATATATTTATCCCGATGAAACATCGCCATCGCGATACAAAACAAAACATCCGCAATTAATAATACCAGTTGTATCAGCGTCACAATGAAACGTTCCTTTGCTGCACTGAACTACGAAGTGAGCGGTTTGGGGAACACAAAGCGACAAATTCGACGAGCGCTCCCTGGCGACTGACGCGGGAACTAATAAGTCAGGTCGCAGTATTAGGGGACCTTTGCACGGAGCTATCGGTGGCTAATTTCATTATTAAGTGGAGCATACACACTCATGCCTATAGCAACTCCCAATGGATTATAACGCGGCTGTGCGACTTCTGGCGCACCAGTCAGATGCGGTAGCGATTACCTTGTAATAGAAATTTTTGTTTCTTTCTTCTTGGATAGCAATTAATATTATGCCAGGGTAGAGTAAAATAATATCAATTATCTTGTAAATGTAAATTCAACTTTTCGCCATACTTCTTGATAAAATGGCGGCCATACAACTAAAACCATGGATTTTTGCAGTCAAGTTAAAACGGTATGATACACGAATTCATTTCATTTCACTTCGAAGCCTTAATCAAACTATATTGAGTAATACGCCACCAGAATGAAATAATATAACTGATAATAACATGAGATTATAAAAATGAAATAACAACTGATGTAACTTGGCGGATAAAGTTCAATTCGTATTTATAAAGTAATACATGTATAAAGGCCTTCCCGATCTTCGACTAAACGCATCCAGTTTTTTATTCTCTAGCCGGAGTTGCTATACTGTTTGCCAAAACGCAGTCTGTACTTGAACACTTGTCTACTTCAACGATTTTATTTAGACTCGATCGAGACTTTATTTTTGATGTAAGGAATTACATTTTATTTTTCAAACCTCAGTACGCCGATTTTGCTATCATCTTGTAATGAGGTTCCTCTAGACGAAGAAGTAACAGAGAAATTACCGGCCTTTGAGAAATGTATAGGCTTGTGTTTTGAAGGTTCCAATGTCATATTAAATATTAATTAGTATTTTCACATATATTGCAAGCTAATATTTTTATCTAAAAAGTATTTAAAACTTATTAACATTATTTTACGTAGAAAAAATATTAATTATTAAATCCAAACTTTTTTTATTCGATTGTAGAAAAAAATTTGGTTTTTTTTTTGGGAATTTTATATAAGACAGTCGCCTATAACTTGGACCACGACAATTCATTGTATAGCCTGCGGCCATGCGCCTTAGCTAAACAAACACCGCCCTAATGAGCTTGCCAATGGGAAATAATGGAACTTGAGTTCTCCTTTTCTCTGTTGTTGTTTAACCTTTGATGTGCTTTCATTTGAGACGCAACGCCATCTAGTGGCAGGGAGTCGAACCGGGTGGTTTTGGTGGCTCAATTTGTTATGTCTAATATTTTAATGCTTTTATTTCAAAAGTATACAAATATTTTATTGTTAAATCTTTTATAATAATAATCTAAACTTAAATACATAAAGGAACACATCCTATAAATCAATCAATCGATCAACAGCCCACGGCAGTACACTGCTGGTCAAAGGCGTCACGTAAAAAGCCTTAAACTAACCCGATCTTCGGCTTCCCATATCCAATCGCTACCAGCCTACGAAGATCGTCACATCATCTAGCCGGGGTGCGTCCCTAACTACATTTGACAAGACGCATTCTCCATTCCATTTAACACAATCTATATATAAAAATCTAAAATAAATTACGCTAGGAATGAAAAATCTTCAGCATCCTTGCATCATCAGAGTGTGCCTAGAACGTTGACGGCATTAGTTTTACTCTATTTCAAGACAATACATTAACCGATATAACAATCAGCCATCAGATCACCTGAGGTGTCAACAAATCTTACCAAAAAATATATTGGTTCAAAAAAGTTCATTCCTGGGCTTTTATTTATGGTGTACAAGGGACACAGATGGGGAGTCGAAGTTACTTTGTTAATATACGCGGACACAAATCAGAAAAATAATATTGTGTGTTTGCGGGGAAGAATATAGTGGTAGAACAACGCTGCAGACGAATGCTTCGTCAAGAATGGCATAATATTTGTCTGTAGCATGAATGGGCCCGCTCGTCCGGGGAAGCTTAGCTACCGCGTATCGTACGGTGACCGTCTGAGTTCCGGAGGCCCAATACCCTCCCCCTCCCACTCTCTTTCCCATAATGACACTTTCCTTAAAGGTCGGCAACGCTTCCGCACTGTCTATGGCGCTGCGGATGTCTATGGGCGGCGTTGATTGCTTTCCATCAGGTGACACGCCTACTCGATTGCCTTCCTATCCCATAAAAAAGTTTTACAAGTTTAATTCTCACCGAGAAGCAGCCGATAGCAATTCCTTCAGCATTTCGCCATGGTTGCCGACGTTGACCACGCCATACACAGTATCTTATTTCACTATAAGCACGAAGCGTTCGCCTCAAAAGAGGCGTCTTCAGGTGTAGTAGACACTCCTGCAATAGACACTACTCCACACTATTATTTTTCTGATTTGTGTTCACTGTAATATAACATGCCAGCCGTACTGATAAGACGACAGTCCAAGTTAAGTTTATTTAATGAATCATTTAACATTTTATATTTAATATTCATTTCTTATGCCAGGAAAGGTGACAACTTCAGACGTCAGTCGATTGAATCTTGTTTTTATATAAAACAATTTATTTCTTTTTATTTTAAATTTTAAAATAACGAATGTATAAAAAGTTTTATTATATTTAAATAAATATTTTTAATACATTAGTGATACATTTATCAATGTATCACTACAGTAACTTGACTGTCCATATTTGTATGGATTTCCCCAAAATGAAGCCTAACTCCATTGATTATGTCATACAGAGACATAACTCAAGTGTGCTACAGATTAGCTACCTTTTTAACACGTACTATAAATATATGTATTCCGTATCGAGTGTGAAGGCACAGTTACGAGACCTACACGAGGATCCTAGTGAGCTAGACGGTTATTAATGGATCGACCCTTCATCTCTCTCCAATAGCGCTTGAAAACAACATCTTGACCTCACCTGAGGGCACTTCAACCAAAAGGGGTTGCCAAACTTTTTTGATAACAGATCCCTATATAATTTTTCAAAAACTCCATCGACCCCCAAAAAAGTAATTTTCATTTAATTAAAATAAAACTATCTATTAGATACTGTACTTGTACATTTATTTTATGATTTTAAACATTTATTAAGGTATTTTTACATTGTTACATATTAGTTTTATGAAAAATATCTTAACGTTGAAATTTAAATACCTTAATATTTATTAAATAATAAGTAAAGTAAAAACAGATTTATTGCTTCTGAATTAGTGAGTTAGATGTTTTTTTATGTTTTGTGTTTCATGTATCTTTACAGTATCAAATAGTCCATTTTTTGACCTCTTCAAAATCAATTTTCGTTTATGTTGACTCCTGAGTAACCGTTTTCGACCCCAAGGGGTCGATATCGTACACTTTGGGAATCCCTGGTCTATACTCTCCCATTCTGTCGTGTTGTCGTTTCAGCAGGTTTTCTAGACTTAGATTTTTCTCCTCAGTACGCAACTTGAGGACCTTCTCTTCGCGAGAACTTGTAGAAGTGAATAATATAATTCTACGCAAAAAACATCTCTTGTCACGTAGATTCTCAAGCTTAATGTTATCATACTAAACAAAAGACAAGACTGAAAAACGATTAAAATTACCCTCTCGTACCCTTAACCCTTACTAAGCAAGGTTTTTTTTTTTTTATATATTCACGCCTATCCCCCGCAGGGGTTGGCAGAGACCACAGAGCTCCATCCGCTGCCACTTCATCGCAGCGAAACGGCTCGTCATTGGTCGCTTTTCGCCCTCGTGAGAATCAGGACGTGACGGGTGGCGAACCACGTCGCCGTCATTTTCGACAAATTAGGTATATTAAATTCGTCTTTAGTGAATCCCACGAGCCGCAAGGGAGGATGGAGGTCAGCCCCAGCAGAGCCCTGCATGCTGAGGTAAGGCACCATAGTCCCCGGGGGAGCCCGACCCCGGGACGATCGGCACGTTTACGACTAGGCTCGCCCCTAGCTAAGCAAGGCTACCTACACTAAAGATATTTAATACAATGACACCCATCCACAAATTAAGTGCTCGAGATTTATGGGTGTAGCATTTTCCATTTTTTTGGTTCAATGATTGGTTCCTACAATTTTCTGTATGTATCTATTTATCTTGCTTATTCTTTAAATTGGTAATGATGATTCTTCCTCTTCTAAGAGTGCCTCTCCGACTTGCGAAGGTTGATATGGTAGTAGTGGTAGAAGGATAATAATGATTAAAAGTTATAAAATATTAATAAAACACAGGAGTTTGCCTTCGAAAACTCGGAGTATGATCAAATCAAATATTTATATAAGTTTAAACATATTCAAAAGAAAATTAAATTATTTATATCAAAACGAAATAAATCAAAAGTGAAGTTACGAATTGCAGAAATCGAAGCCGATATTAATATTCTGAAAAACATTTAAGATCAAAGTTAATATTTGAGTTGTGGAAGATTCGCTCCCAGCCAAATGCGGAGAGCCCAGCTCGCCGAGCTCTGAAAGATTAAAGTGTTTAATTTTTATCTCTTTATTCCAGCGATTAACCTCTTCTGCCTTGAGGGTCTTTATTAACATTTAGCAGTTAGAAAAGGATTATTCCACTAAGAGCTGACTTTTTAGATTGTGTGTTGTTTTTAGCTTCAGTATAAAAAAGACTATAAGAATTTATAACAATCAATCTTATTATGCAATATTTCTATATACTTAAATAAAAAAATATTTCCAATCACCAGAATAGCCAATATGTAATATATTGGCATACATTGGCATCGAAATGGTTTTAAATGGAATCAAAATAGATTCCATTTAAAACCATTTTGATGCCAATGAAATGATACCAATGAAAATCTTGTTTTTATCTCACCCTTTTTACCGGCTGATTTACGTTAGATTTAAAAAAAAAATTGATTGAAAAAATTATACTGGCTAATTGACGTAAAATTTTAAAAAAATTAAAACATTATACTGGCTGATTTATGGAAGATTTAAAAAAACATTATACTGGTTGATTTACGTTAGATTTAAAAAAAAATTGATTGAAAAAATTATACTGGCTGATTGACGTAAAATTTTTAAAAAATTAAAATATTATACTGGCTGATTTATGGAAGATTTAAAAAAACATTATACTGGTTGATTTACGTTAGATTTAAAAAAAATTGATTGAAAAAATTATACTGGCTGATTGACGTAAAATTTTTAAAAAATTAAAATATTATACTGGCTGATTTATGGAAGATTTAAAAAAACATTATACTGGTTGATTTACGTTAGATTTAAAAAAAAAAAATTGATTGAAAAAATTATACTGGCTGATTGACGTAAAATTTTTAAAAAATTAAAATATTATACTGGCTGATTTATGGAAGATTTAAAAAAACATTATACTGGTTGATTTACGTAAGATTAAAAAATAATATACTGGCTGAATTACGAACGATCTAACAAAAAAAAAATTTTTCACTGCCCACGTTGTCGACACGCACCACGGTTGTCCATGATGAATTGGCGGGATTCCCAGAATTATCTGTAGGCCATAACATCCAAATGTTTATTCTGATGCGGGAATCGAAACTATTACTATTGACTCAGAAAGTGATATCATCGTCACTGCGACAATTACGACGTCTTATCATCATCATTATCAATAGCCTACGACAGTCCACTGCTGGACATAGACGTGCCTCAAGAAGCGCCACGTAACTGGATCTTCAGCTTCATATATACTGTTCCTGCCGGCCGCCCTGCGCTGATCGTCGCATCATCTAGCCGGGGGGCGGCCCACACTTTGTTTGCCAAGACGCGGTTTCCACTCTAGCACTCGTATGCTCAAGCAGTTGTCGGATCTCCCTCAAACGTGATCAGCCCATTGCCATTCTTCATCAGTACAAAATTCTTAATAAGTATTAACCAACATATACAAACAGGAAGATACAATATCGACGGTAGATCCGATCTATCGTCTATATATTTATTGTATTTTGTAAATAGTATCTTATGAAACTAAATAATTTACAGGTATTACGAATAAACTTAAAAAGGCCATAACTATATATAAGGACCACGACTACTCTGCCAAGAGCATAACGACATAGAAGAGTTACGAATAAACAGAGTCCAAGTGGAACGAATCCAATTAAGCCAACATTTCCCCACCCGTTGCAGCGAATTATTTGAGTTCTATAAATTTGGCAAAGAATTCAAATTGCGTTCTATCTTCGCAACAGTTCGCTGGGAATTTTTTTTTTTCTAAGTAAATTCTTACCTTTGATTTTTATGGGCCGTCATTAAGTAACTTCGTGGAGGGAAAGGAGCCCTTTCATTTAAAACCCTGATCCAATTATTTAATGGATAAGAGAAAGAAGTTTTCAGCTTTGAAATGTATAAATGTTCGTGATTCTTTAGACGGAAATCATTCGGTAATAGATTTTGATTTTATCCTTTTTTTTGTTACTTTATTTCAAGTATTTTTATACTAAAATATGTATCAACTACAAAGACAGAGAATAAAAACAAATTTATAATAAACCTTTCTTACTTATTCCGCTGGTTCAGAGACCCAAACTGGATCTTGGCCTCTGAAACGAGAGTCCTCCTCCCTGTACCGCGCTAATTCCCGCCAACTGCTGGATTAAAGTTCACGCAGGTCGGCATCCACTTGATCTCTCCAGCTGTATCGGGGTCGACCAACTGGCCTTCGACACAAACTCTTCACACTCCGATTCTCTCCCATCCGCTCAAGGTGACCGAGCCAACGAAGTCGATGCGCTTTAATCTCGCCCATAATGTTTGGCTGGTGCACCAGCTCTTCTTTCTCGACGTTATTTCGTATCCTCCATGACCTATCCTCTTTTCTGATTCTGCCTACGATCTTACGGAGAATTTTCCGCTCGGCCACTAATATAATAAAGCTTTGGTTTTCTAATTCTCTATTGTATATTTAGGTTTATCATATTTTATCACATACATAAAAGTTTTTGCCAAAAGATTTTAGGGGATTACTCTCTATAATGTCAAAGGGTGATTGCTGCCACATGAATCAACTTTGAACAGATTCAGCATGTGAAGACCTCGTTTCAGTTCGGGAAAAAGAATTGAAAAGTTTCAATTTATTTTCTATATTTAACTTATATATAGCTTATTATCTTAGAGATTATCTTTATAACACGACAGTTATGTAATAATAACTGCGTTCTAACTGAAAATGAGAAATAAAAAATATGTAAGAGTTTCGCTGTTTCTTCTTTGTTCTAGAAAACCTCATTACCATAGCAATAATAGCTTGGTCATAAGACTCAGACTTACAATATGAGGTCGTAAGTTCATATTCTATAGGCTAATAATGCTTGGTTAGAATGGTTAACAAGAATTCTATATATATTTATTTATTTATTCTTTATAATATGACGACCAATTGGATCAGTGGCGGGACCCTCGTCCCAAGGACTCAATGGTCGCAGGTTCGATTCCCGCATCGGAATAAATATATATATATATGGATTTATAAATATTTATTCCGAGTGTGGTAACCCCCCAATCCGCATTTCCGTTCCCGCCATTTCCTTTCTTCTCTATCCTTTCCCTTCCTCTCCGCCAATCCACGGTCTGCCGTGCCAAAGGATTCGTGGCTAAGGGCGAGCTTAGTCGCAAGCGTGCCGAGCGTCCCGGGATAGGGCTCCCCCGGGTACTATGGTGCCTTACCTCAGGATGCAGGGCTCTGCTGGGGCTGACCTCCATCCTCCCTTGCGAAACGTGAGATTCATTAACACGAATTTAATATACCTAATTCGTTGAAAAATGACGGCGACGTGGTTCGCCACCCATCACGTCCTCATTCTCACAAGGGCGAGAAGCGACCAATGGAGAGCCGTTTCGCTGTGATGAATGGTAATGAAATATAATATATATATATATATATATATATATATATATATATGGATATATATATATATATATATATATATATATATATATATATGAATATATAAAATATTAATTTTTTATATACATTTTTGGTATATAGGCCAAAATATTGCTAGATTTACATACATATTATCATGCCTGTCTCCTGTATCGTTAGTCAGAGACCACAGATCTCCATCTGCTACGATCTCGGCACACTTTCTTTGCTTGCACACTCATCACACTTTTCGTACAAGCTCACCAGATAAGGGTACTATTGACCTGGCCCTTTTTTAAAAAGGTCAGCAATTTGGTCAAAGTATGTTCGGCTCTTTTTTTTAAGGCGTACTTTTGGTCCTGTGTTGAAAAATGAGCGATGGCGTACACTTTATAATCACGAGCTATATGAGCTGTACAATGAGCCGAACGTCATCAAAACCATTACAATTGGACGCCTCGGGCTGAGCTGGGCACGTAATACGGATGGACAAGGCTAGAGTACCCAAACGCCTACTCGACGGCAAACCAGATGGTCGTAGAAGCCGCGGAAGGCCTGAGCTCAGATGGCTAGATGGAGTCGAGGACGACTTAAAGGCAATCGGTGTGAGAGGCTGAAGAGAAAAATCTAAACTAAGATCCGACTGGAAAAAATTACTGAATCAGACTAAGGCCCACTCGCGGCTGTTAATGCCTTGATGATGATGTTTGGCCCTTTAGCAACCTTATACATCCGCAACCTAAATTTCTTTTATCAGTCTACTTTGCTAGTAAAAGTTTTAAATCTTTTTAGGTGTTTGCAGAATATCAGATCTAATCAGATCAGATATATCAGAAGCTAATCAGATCGTCACGAGTTTCAGATAATCAACAGATAAACTCACCGAGGTAACTAACCGATGCTTATAACTTTAAAATCTGAATATATCGGGAACACTTAATCGAGCTAAAACATAACAATACCGGCACACTCGAGATTTGTTTAATAAATGTTGACACAGCGCATTAACTAACTCCACTCCCAACAGTTAAGTCGGTTAACTTATGCCTCGCTTTAAGTTAAGAGTGTCTTTACTTAACCAGTTAAACTTGGGATCCAGTTAAGACTTCGATAAGTATCGACTAAGTCTTAGTTTTAAAATAAATTTTAATAAATCTAAATAGTATATGGACAATCAAGAGTTTTACTTAGCTAAGATCCGCGACAAGCAAAACAATAACAGAAAGTTAATAATGTGTGTTTTCCGTTGTTTTAAGTGGATTTATTTGGAACTTAAACCAAAAACTTACCGAAAATCGGCCATCAATTCTCCACCCACCAACCACTATACACAACACCAAACCACCATTTAGCTGGGGGCGAAATCCGTGTGAAAATGTGTGAAAGTTTGTCGTCGAAGATCGGGCTAGGTGGCGCTTCATGGGCGAAGCCTATGTCCAGCAGTAGACTGCCGCAGGCTGTTGATGATACGGATTTCTATTTACATTGACATAAACACCGATTCTAGCATTTAAGCGTTAGGAAAAATTCTTAAAAAGAAATTTACATTCATTTAAGTTAAAATCCATTGAAAAGTTAATGACAGTAAGGTGCCCGTTTCGTTGTGTAAAAAAGCTGCTGCAACCTGAAACCTTACCTGTGGTATCCGCAGTGCGACGTAATTTTATAATATGTTTTGTCAATTAAGTAAAAATGCCTTATACATTTTTAACGTAAACTAGTGGAACGTAAGCTATCATAGTGGAGGAGGTATTTTGTTCCAACATGTTGTATAATTATACAACAAGCAATATAATTGTGATTTTCGTATACTCCGGCACATTGTAAGCCAACCCTACTCACAAACGATTACTTACTGTAGTTGCTATCCCCTCCCTAATTCCATTAATCCTGAGCGTCTCAAACAGACGGAACTTACAGCCTTGAGGGTCGTAAAAACGTCATTTTGTCCAGTGTCCCCGGCACGCCCTCATAATTTCTCTCTCCTACTCGCTTTCCGAGTCTTAATTTATTATTAATTGACACTGAGGTAATCCTATAACACTCGTACTCTTATATTTCTGATATTATAGATTTTTATCCATCATCAATAAGGGTATAGCAGTCCACTGTTGGACAAAAGACTCTCCCACTTAAATTAGTTAGTATACGAAATGGTAATCACAGATTGAACTTCACGTCACCTTACACTGTTAAGACCCAAGCCACACCGGTGATGAAGCAAAACGAAGCTACGTTCGTTTAATTTCGCTCTGTTACAAAAAGAAACCTATACATTTCTCAAAGGCCGGAAGGTGTAATTTTTTATGGGATAGGGAGGCAAACGGGCGGACGAGTCACTTTATGAAAAGCAATCAACGCCGCTCATAGACACCCGCAGTGCTATAGGCAGTCTATGGCTTTGCCTACCTTAAGTTTAGAATGTAAATAATGGGAGGTGAGAAAAGACTTAATGAGAGAAGAAGAAGGAATTAAAGGAAAGGGGAAGGTAATTAGACATTCGAATCCCTCCGCTCACCATAGAAAATACGATAAAACAGAAGCGTACTTACCACTTAATTTCCTTACCATAATACCACACCATGTATCTTGACCATGCTTGTAACTCCCGACGAACAAAGACTCTTTTAAATAATTCTCTCTTTTTGTCATTTCCTATCTCTACTAGGTATAGCCAAAAAGAAAGATATTTGCTCGTATAATAGCCAATCATACTGCGTTAAAGATTATCTGTCTTGTCTTCATCAAATACCAGCATTATCATCAACAGCCTACGGTTGTTCACTGATGGACATAGGCCTCCCCCAAGAAGCGCCACCTAGCCCGATCTTCGGCCTCACGCATCCACTTTCTTCCAGCCGCCCTGCGCAGATCGTCGCACCATCTAGCCAGGGGGCGTTTGCCAAGACGCGATCTCCACTCCAGCACTCGTCTGCTCCAGCGTTAGTCGGATATCCGACAAACGTGACCAGCCCATTGCCATTCTTCATCACTACAAAGTGCTTAGTATTCACAAACATATACAAACAGGAAGATATATTTTAAAGATCCAATTACATAACAACTAACGTTTGCATCCCATTTATGGGGTCCAGCAATTATGGGTCGTAAGTCGTAAACAATTTTACCCAGCGCGACCCAATGCATACTAAGGCGCGGCGCTCGTCGGCCCAGTCCTAATAAAGCGGCTACGTGACGTGGTTTCCGATCAGTGATTGAGAATCGACGGGATCGTACTGTTTCGGGGATGTCTGCTTGACATCTTATTTTTTTAATATAGGGTGTTCGATTTCAGAACTAGATTATAGGTTAAAAACGCATGCTTACTGAATCAATATCAATATCAGCCCACGGCAGTCCACAGCCCATAGGCCTCACTCAAGGCGCGCCCTCTAGCCCGATCTTCGGCTACACGCATTCAGTTTCTGCCAGCCGCCTTGCGCAGATTGTCCTAGGGTGTCCCACACTACGTTTGCCGAGTCGCGGTCTCAACTCCATCACTCATCCACTCCAACGATTGTCGGTTCCTCGACAAACGTGTCCAGCCCATTGCCACTTCAGTCTGCTAACTTGAAGAGCTATTTCGGTGACTCTGGTTCTGATTATTTCCGGCCAATATTTAAAGAACATCCATCCAACCTTCACTTCACGCACAGGGTTCAAACTGCGCCAAGTCTCAAACTACTAGAGAAACCGTGGAGTTTCTTCGTGATTTCTTCCCTTGTAACGGAGGGTGTCACCTGCCATCCAGGGTGCTACCTGCTCTCCGCCAGTATGTTACCTGCGGTGCAAATGTAACGGCAGGGTTCTACCTGCGGTTTTCTTCTTTGAGCGCAAGATAGCCTGGGGATCGACAATTAGGAGTCTCAGCGCATTGTAAAGGTACAATCGCTGAGGGCATACCGCTGTCAACTTACAGGGTTCTACCTGCGGTTTTCTTCTTCGAGCGCAAGCTAGCTCAGGGGAGTGTTAGTCCACTCTGTTACACTCTAACAAATAAATAAGTTTATTAATGGAGTCAGGCGTTACTTTGCGGAAATCCATCACTATATGGACAGTCAAAAGTTTTACTTAGCTAAGATCCGCGACAAGCAAAACAATAACAGAAAATTAATAATGTGTGTTTTTCCGTTGGGTTTAGTGGATTATTTGGAACTTTAAACCAAAAACTTACCGAAAATCGGCCATCAACTCTCCACCCACCAACCACTATACACAACTTTTCGGTTGTCTTCCGTAGAGTCTACTATACCTGAGGATGCCTCGTGTTGGGGCGAAACACGTGTCGTGTACAAGATGGAAAAGTGATAGTGTGTGTTTGGCGTTGTGTATAGTGGTTGGTGGGTGGAGAGTTGATGGCCGATTTTCGGTAAGTTTTTGGTTTAAAGTTCCAAATAATCCACTAAACCCAACGGAAAAACACACATTATTAATTTTCTGTTATTGTTTTGCTTGTCGCGGATCTTAGCTAAGTAAAACTTTTGACTGTCCATATAATAAATAAGTTGTTTCAGCAATATCCCGCGGTGATTTTTTTATGTGAGGGTACCTCAAAAGTGGAGTCTATAAAAAACCCGAAAACCTTCTCATCACTAAAAGAAAATATCGTCTGAGAGGTTAACGGCATCCCGACGTCATTACTTCAGCGAGTGACACGGAATACTGTGGCTATATACCAAGGGTATGCCTGACGTGACAGCATTTAAACGAAATAATTTTTAAAAACAAAACTGACACTTTTCTTATATATAACAGTCATTTAATTTTAATTTGGCTCTTTTATAGTTTTGTTTTATTTATGTTTTAAAACCTTCCGCCTACGAATTCCGCCAACGGACACCCTGTACATAAGTTACTTTGTATGATTGAAAACGAAGAAATGGCAGGTTGCCCTATATTATATGAGAGGGGCATATTTACGACATTGGGTACCCAAATGAAACAAATATGAGGAACAAATTACTTGTATATAGTAGTAACTACTTAAATACATAGAAATATTGTTTACCCAACGGGGCGACAGCGCCCCATAATAGGTGCTGGAGCTTTTCATAGTAGAGGGTAAAGAAATATCTCTAGTTTCATGAAAACACATTTTATCTAACCGTCGGAAATGTTTATAAGTTAGACTAAATATATTCTTTATTGTACACCACAGACAAAGTTATACAATTATTGATTGTAATATTTATATACACATGGCGGTCTTATAATCGCTAATAGCGATTTCTTCCTGACAACCGTAGGATGCACACAATGTTAAGAAGATAATTTGATGTATGTTGGTGATACATTATCGTTAGGATGACAGAAAACATATCGATCGAATAGAAAATGTTTATCTTATTATTACGGCATAAATATATTTTTTTTTTTTTGTAAAGGAGGCGCTAGTCAATAAAAGGTTGAGAACCTATGTTTTAAATTAACGATTCTAAATGTTTACAACACTGGTTTGATACTGCACTGGTTCTTAGAGCTCGGAGACACTCGCGTATACGATCCCGCAAGTGGTTCGACGAAACGTTTTACGGCCGGATCTGTCGCACGCTGCGAAGATCCGTGGCGAGATTCTGATTTTATTGCACCATAAAACCTCCCGGGCTCAATAAATCGCATTTCGTTTTTCCAAATGTAATGCTAGGGTATATGTATTTACAACGTTAGTAAATCGACTCCGATGTGCCCGGTTGACGGTGTCTGTATATTTTTATTTGTGACATTCATTAGTGGTAGAGCCACGCTGCAGACGAATACTTTGTCAAGAATGGCATATTATTTGTCTGTAGCATGAATGGGCCGGCTCGCCCGGAGACCGATACTTCTACTACTAACGACCTTTCTATCCACATCCGCAACGAGTATATTGAAAATTTGTACACGCAAGCGTTTTAACTTATAGTATTTCATAACTATAACCCAAGCGATCTGCAACATCAAAGAAACTGTTGATGCATTGCCTACGTTAGGATAAGGTAGGCAATGCATCAACAGTTCCCTTCTCCTTGGTCTTCCCCTACCAACTCTTCCATCCACATCCGCAACATATTTTTTTTTATCAGTCATCTTTCATCCCTTAACCGGCAAGCTTGTATGAAGAGAGTGATAAGTGTGTGATAAGTGGATAAAGCAAAGAAAGTGTGCCGGGATCGTAGCAGATGAAAATATGTAGTCCCTGTCTACACATCTACGAGAAACAGGCGTGATGGTATGTGTATGTATGTGAACAATATTAAGGACGCACCACAAAAACCTCGCAAAGTTTATCCGGACGTATACGAGCTCGACCTTATTTTGTATAACAATCAATTTACCATATTGAGATATTTTAATTTATATTGAAACATTTTTTCGTTTATATAATAGGGCACCAGTTAATTAGTGTTTCTTATACCATAAAACAGAAGGATACAGTTGGGCTGGGCAGCGTTCAGGAAATTCCGTCAAGTCTTCTCGTCGCCCATACCACAAAGTCTGAAAACAAAAGTCTTCAACCAGTGCGTCCTGCCCGTACTCTCTTACGGTGCCGAGACGTTGACACTGACAGTCCGTCTCCTCGCCAAGCTCAAAGTCGCTCAGAGGGCTATGGAGAGAGCTATGCTCGGGGTTTCTCTGGTGGACAGAATTCGAAATAAAGAAATTCGCCGGAGAACCAGAGTCACCGACATTGCTCTTCAAGTTAGCAGACTGAAGTGGCAATGGGCTGGACACGTTTGTCGGAGAACCGACAATCGTTGGAGTAGACGAGTGCTGGAGTGGAGACCGCGACTCGGCAAACGTAGTGTGGGACGCCCTCCTGCTAGATGGAGCGACGATCTGCGCAAGACGACTGGCAGAGACTGGATGCGTGTGGCCGAAGATCGGGCTAGGTGGCGCGCCTTGGGTGAGGCCTATGTCCAGCAGTGGACTGCCGCGGGCTGATATTGATACCATAAAAGTTATTTTTCCATAGGTAAAACAAATTTATTTCTATATGAGATTTTTTTTTAAATATATAAGCCTCGACTTGCGTTTTTTTTTCTATGTACGCATTATACATGTGAGGTTTTTTCCACGCGCTTTTTTCCACGTGCGCTTATTTCTTGGCGTATATAACATTGCACTATTTTTCTGTGCGGTAAATTCCTGTACGTTTACTTTCTGTTATGTTTTTTATTTTCAAGAACCGTTAAATAAATACTTCAGCTGAAAATCTCTGTGTGATATTTGCATAAATAGCATAATTCAATAAAAACAGTCCCGCCTTAGAAATGTCCGATTCAATTTAATTCGTACAAAGAGGGCTCGTCGGGCTCAGGTCTGGCGTCTTAAGCACTACACAGACCACAGAGTATAAACACACAATTATTATATCGCCATGTTCATCCAGTAAACAATAATCTACATACGGAATAAAACTCGCTATTTATTTATTAATTTAAAGACACTAATAAAGGAAGCTTAATCTATATTGATGAAATCAGGCGTCACTTTGCGGAAATCCATTACAAAGATAGAGAGTCATACTTACTTTGCTAATATCCGCTAACACAAATCAGACGAATAATGTTGTGTGTTTTTTTATGGTATTTGAGGGCAAACGAGCAAGCGTGTCACCTGATGGGAAGCAATTAACGCCGCCCAGAGACATCCACAACAGCGTAGGACTCACAGAGCGTTGCCGGCCTTTTAGGTATCTGTAGGCTTGTTTATTGAAAATATTGTGTGTTTTTTGTGCTATATGAGGGCAAACGAGCAAGCGTGTCACCTGATGGCAAGCAATCAACGCCGCCCATAGACATCCGCAACACCCCAGGAGTCACGGAAGCGTTGCCGGCCTTTTAGGTATCTGTAGGCTTGTTTATTGAAAATGTTGTGTGTTTTTTGTGCTATATGAGGGCAAACGAGCAAGCGTGTCACCTGATGGCAAGCAATCAACGCCGCCCATAGACATCCGCAACACCCCAGGAGTCACGGAAGCGTTGGCGGCCTTTTAGGTATCTGTAGGCTTGTTTATTGAAAATATTGTATGTTTTTTGTGCTATATGAGGGCAAACGAGCAAGCGTGTCACCTGATGGCAAGCAATCAACGCCGCCCATAGACATCCGCAACACCCCAGGAGTCACGGAAGCGTTGCCGGCCTTTTAGGTATCTGTAGGCTTGTTTATTGAAAATATTGTGTGTTTTTTGTGCTATATGAGGGCAAACGAGCAAGCGTGTCACCTGATGGCAAGCAATCAACGCCGCCCATAGACATCCGCAACACCCCAGGAGTCACGGAAGCGTTGCCGACCTTTTAGGTATGTGTAGGCTTGTTTATTGAAGGTGCCAATGTCGTATCGGCTCGGGAAAACCGCTGAAGGTAGCCGGTTCCACAGAGTGGTGGTGCGCGAAAAGAAATGTGTATGTATTTGGTGTTGGTGTTGTTAATAGTGGTTGGGAAGTAGAGAGTTGCTGACCGCCGTTTTTTCGGTAAAATTTAATTTGAGTTTCCCATAAATCTACTTCTTCTAGTAAAAAACACATTACTATTTTTCTATTTTTGTTTCCTTGTCGCGGATCTTAGCTAAGTAAAAAGTTCTGACTGTCCACATAGTAATGGATTTCTGTAAAGTAACGCCTTACTCCATTAATCATGTATACTAAGGAAATTGAGCTCATCGCGCCTTCAAACTTAAAAATTTCAAAACTATATCAATATCAATATCAGCCCGCGGCAGTCCACTGCTAGACATAGGCCTCACTCAAGACGCGCCACCTAGCCCGATCTTCGGCTACACGCATCCAGTCTCTGCCAGCCGCCTTGCGCAAATCGTCGCTCCATCTAGCAGGAGGGCGTCCCACACTACGTTTGCCGAGTCGGGATCTCCACTCCAGCACTCGTCTACTCCAACGATTGTCGGTTCTCCGACGAACGTGTCCAGCCCATTGCCACATCAGTCTGCTAACTTGAAGAGCTATGTCGGTGACTCTGGTGGTTCTCCAGCGAATTTCTTCATTTCGAATTCTGTCTACCAGAGAAACCCCGAGCGTAGCTCTCTCCATAGCGCTCTGAGCGACTTTAAGCTTGTCGAGGAGACGGACTGTCAGTGTCCACATTTCAGCACCGTAAGAGAGTACGGGCAGGACGCACTGGTTGAAGACTTTCGTCTTCAGACTTTGTGGTAAACCTATATATACTTACTTATACTAATATACTCGATATTAGTATAAGTACATAGGTTTGAATTTTTTTTCGTATAATATATATTTTTTATACATAAATTAATAATATATATTATAATAAATGTTTTCATGATATAGCTCTTCTAGATACTTACTCCTTCCAGTATCTATAGGTCGTTGTAACGACCACCTCAAGGTTGAGTGGAGTGAATATCGGGCATCCATGAAATTCACCGGCGCCAGTCAGCATTGCTATCGCTGGGAAATGAAATTCCGTTGCGGTCAAATAATTTTCATGAAGCCTTATCTCCTCGTTTCTGAATTCATGTGCATTTTGCACAAAATTTAATTCCAAGTTGTCAGTTCGCTGAGATGAAGCAATAACTCATTTGTGTACGTTGTTTTGACAACATACTGTATATGCGACAGCTTTGGTTTACTCGTGTGTACATATTATAATATATATGGACAGTCAAAAGTTTTACTTAGCTAAGATCCGCGACAAGCAAAACAATAACAGAAAATTAATAATGTGTGTTTTTCTGTTGGATTAAGTGGATTTATTTGGAACTTAAACCAAAAACTTACCGATATCGGCCATCAATTCTCCACCCACCAACCACTATACACAACACCAAACACACACTACCACTTTTCCATCTTGTAAACGACACGTCCATATAGTGATGGATTTCCGCAAAGTAACGCCTGACTCCATTAATAATACAAAATATATATTTTATTCAGTTTCTATAGTAAAAACAATTAATATAAATCCTGCTAAATATCTTATTTACGAAAAAATTTTCCCCCCATATAAAACTAAAATTAAACAGTTAAATTATAGTTAATTAAAAAAGTTATTAGTTAAAAATAAAGGTCAGGGAGTATCTTTGTCTAGCTGCCCGTGCGGTAGTTCTGGTATTGGTACACGGGTACGCGACCCCGATCTACCGAGCTACTACCGTATCACTCCTTGTCTTCCGTTGCGAGTATCATATCCCTATCATCCTGTCTAAATCAATCTTTCCTTTCCCCTGCCCTTTCCTTTCTTCTCTATCCTTTTCCCTTCCTCTCCGCCAATCCACGGTCTACCGTGCCAATGGATACGTGGCTAGCTTAGACCCAAGCATACCGACCGTCCCGGAATCGGGCTCCGCCGGGTACTATAGTGCCTTACTTCAACATGCGGATCTATGCTCGTGCTGACCTCCATCCTCCCTTGCGGCTTATGGGATAAACTATGACGAATTTTAATAAATCTAATTTGTTAAAAAGAGACGGCGACGTGGTTCGCCACCCATCACATCCTGTATCCCACGAGGGCGAGAAGCGGCTAACAGCTTCGCTGCGATGAATGTGAGAGAAAGCATGGATGAAAAGATGGATCAGTGTGCAGAAAACTAGGAAGCTGTGCCGGGATCGTAGCGGATGGATATCTGTGTTCTCTGCCTACCCCTACGGGAGACAAGCGTGACGATATGTATATATGTATACAGAATGACCCAGAACTCAACGTCAAGCCGAAACAGGGTGACAGGATTGTTTATTACCATCATGAGAAAAATCAGAAATTCGGCTTGACGTTGAGTTCTGGGACATCCTGTATATACATACGTGTATTTGTTATGTTAACGACATTTGCTAATAATTTGTTAATTAACAACCGTTTGTTACGGGCATCCGGGCAAATAAAGCCCGCACACACAACACTCAAACGCGAGTTACTGATTAATACACACCATTGTGATAAACAATGAATTACTAATACCGAAGCTTTCACACGACAGCATAATTTGTTTGTTGTAATCACACACAGATAGACATGTATATTGCTAACTAATTATTAATAATCAATATTTATATTTTGCTTTAGTACATGATTTATTATTAATGGAGTCAGGCGTTACTTTGCGGAAATCCATCACTATTTGGACTATCAAAAGTTTTACTTAGCTAAGATCCGCGACAAGCAAAACAGTAACAGAAAATTAATGTGTATTTTCCTGCTGGATTAAGTGGATTTATTTGGAACTTAAACCAAAAACTTACCGAAAATCGGCCATCAATTCTCCACCCACCAACCACTATACACAACACCAAACACACACTACCACTTTTCCATCTTATCACCCTTACGTGTTATATAATATTAGTGTTGTGTAAATCTAAACAAATAAAGTTAAATTTTTCACGTGGAAAGTTCTGTGTGTATATACTTTGCGTTGCTCTTTATGTTGTGTTTTAATTTGATTATTTCAATTGTTTTACTTCAATTTTTAATTATTGTGCAGTACAACAGTAAGTACTAAATATGTTATTAATATTACAATTAGTTTGAAATTTCAAAATACAGTTATGTTTTTACTTCTGTCGGCAGTCTTCATGTTTGCCTCTGATGATTTTTTTGACGTCTGTGTTATTTCAGCCTTTTCGCTTTTATGCATCGAATGTTAAGTGAAATGATTTATTATAGAATGTTAAGTAAATATAACGGCTCGTGGGATTCACTAAGATGAATTTTAATATACCTAATTTGTTGAAAAATGACGGCGACATGGTTCGCCACCCGTCACGTCCTGATTCCCACGAGGACGAGAAGCTACTAATGGAGAGCCGTTTCGCTGCAATGAGTGTAAGAGGAAGAATGGATGAAAGGATGTGTCCTCCACACTCATCCATCCTTGTGCCGGGTGTGCCGGGATCGTAGCGGATGGAGCTCTGTGGTCTCTGCCAACCCCTGTGGGGGGATAGGCGTGAAAATATATATATATATATATATATATATATATATATATATATATATATATATATATATATATATATATATATAACAAGAGACCTTTTCATTTAATTGGATTTACAACTTAGTAATGAATTAGTGACATGCGGGTGGGTGGCTTTTCAATCACCCGCCACTGTCAACGGAGTCATTAGTTCACAAAGCGTAATTGTTCTATTAGTTTTAATTTGTCCCTCGCATCGAATCGTATCCACCAGTACGCAGCGCGCAGTAAACATTTCAACGTAGAGTAATTAACAACTGCTTTGCCGATTACTTGCATGCGGGTGGTCTAGTTTATTTACTACCGGATCAGAGAGACAGGAAGCCGAAGATAGTTCTAAATTTGAAATCTATGATAAATAGATAAATTTATTTCCTTCCGCAGCAACACATGAATACATATCGAATTATTACATACTAAATGACCCGGTTAACTTCGTTTCACCTACAATTTATGTTCTCCTGGTATGTTAGTACTTAGGTATGCAATACTTTTCCAAATCGCACAAAAGAAACGACAGTTTTGTATAACAACACGTCCGTTAGATGATAAAAACCTCACGAACGCCATCTTTATAATGTACAGTACAGGCGGAAATGGGCGATGGCTCAGTAAAAATCTTCACTCATCTCCCCCCCCCCCATATATAATATATATTTAAAATAAATATATATTATATTAAAATTTTAATAGTGGTAGATCCACGCTGCAGACGAATGGTTTGTCAAGAATGGTATAATATTTGTCTGTAGCATGAATAGGCCGGCTCGGGGCAATACCACACTCCCACAGAAAACCGACGTATGAGTGGTAGCTTAACTACCGCGCTTCGCACGGTGAGCGGCCGAGTTCCGGAGGCCCAACACCCTCGCTCCTTCCTCTACCCCCCCTCCCATTTCCACTCCCATAATGACACTTTCCTTAAAGGTCGGCAATCCTTCCGCACTGTCTATGGCGCTGCGGATGTCTATAGGCGGCGTTGATTGCTTTACATCAGGTGACACACCTGCTCGTTTGCCTTCCTATCCCATAAAAAAAATACAGTAAAAGCAACTGTAAAATCCGTCGCAAGATTTGAAACAAATATAGGGGGTCACAAACTAAATAAAAAACGTTTAATAAAATGGGAAAAGTGGAATAACTATATCGAAGATAAAGAAGCTTAAACGAAGTAAATTATTTCTTCTTCTAAGAGTGCCTCTCCGACTTGCGAATGTTGGCAGCTTGTTCAGCACAACTTTCCTCCGCCTTCGCGAGGTGCAGCAGTTCTGGAGCGCTTGTTATCCCGGTCAGACTTTTATCCAATTGTGTTTGTGCGTCTAAATTGACAACAAGGGAGATTTAGTGAAGTGGTTTCCCGTTTCCTTTTGAACCAGACATTTTTTGGTATTATTTGGACTCCAAGGCTCGCTGTAGCCTCTTTCAACCAGTTTCCCCGATTCGGATTATGGTTATACCGCCATTGCTCGTTCGCCAGAGCCTCGTCTGTTGTCTAGCAGAGTGCACCCGATATCCATTCGAATACCGTCACAGTAGCGCGTGTAGGTGAGATTGACTTGGGCCAGATATGATGTAAGTTCCGTTCTTCCCTTACTCCCCAAATATATGTGACATAGATACCGAAATTTTTTTATTGCGTGTTCGGATCAAAATAAAAAAAAACTGCGTCGAATAATCTGAGTCTCACAGCTCTTCTACCAATAGATAAATTTGTACAGCGTTGAAACTGACTGTTATTTAATGATCAGATACAATTATTTCAGAAATCTTAAAAGTTTTATTGACTCTGGTAATAAGTTTTCATTTTGCGGTTTATTATTTTTCCTATCCTTTATTGCGTCGGTCGGTATTATTACTTCGATTTCATCAAGGCGTAGATACGTAAGCCAATCTATCAAACATATGAATCCAACTTTGAAATAAAGCACGGAAATACACATAGAAACCAATCGACCTAAATATGGTTCATTGAATTACATTTGTCAGTCGAATAGGGCCACACGTGTCTCGCTAGCGGTTAATTAATCTACCAAAGCTTTCTGAGGACCGTCCGGGGTAACGAGATCAAACAGATTTACGTCCATATACTATAGAATTCGAAGTCATTGGTGATTTTTCATTGAAGTATAATCACAAAGACGGAGAAAATCATAAAAAGCAATACCGCTAAAATGCTCCGTTGATCTGAAGTCGTGAATACGTTTCTCCCATTGTACTATTTATGTGACTCATGTTTAAATGATTAACAAGAATTCTATTATAGTAAAATCAAAATATTGCTTGTTGAAGTTAAAACTTCTTTAGCATCGTTATGGTTTAACACATTTTGATGTTGATGAATGATTTGATTGATTGATGATACAAAAAAGCTACACTAAAAAGAGAAAAACACATACATCTATAGAATTTAGCGTGCGAGAGAATGAGACAGATTATGTATGTACATTATACAACGTTTCCATCTTACCATAAGCCTATTGTTTTGTTATATCTTAAGCCTATCGTCTCCAGCTTTGTAAGACCCAAGTACGGCCATATATGGGCTACTGTTCTCATCTCTAGGCTAGGACACCCCAATAACAGCATCATCTTATAATCTATCTATCTTAAATATATCGTAATTATCGATGACTAGGATCTTACTCAACGGTTTGATTCATAAGCATTGCAGAGAGATGTCTCATCTCTTGGCATCATCTGGTCTCAACTGTTTGGAATAATTCCTACCGCTGATATCCGCTACAGCACAACTCGCCGAATGGAAAAGTGTCATCCCCACTATCTGGATGAGTGGTGATCCAATACGATACGTT
Source organism: Baronia brevicornis (assembly GCA_031353405.1). Lineage (NCBI taxonomy): Eukaryota > Metazoa > Arthropoda > Insecta > Lepidoptera > Papilionidae > Baronia > Baronia brevicornis. The sequence goes on from JASFAT010001625.1 coordinate 320,081, forward strand.
TTTCCCGAAACTTCATTTCACGCACCACCACTCTATGGTATCAGCTCATTTATCAGCGGTATTTCCGAACCGATGCATCATTGGAAAAACAAGCCTCTTTTGTGTTACAATAGTATATAATAATATAATAGTAATAGCAATAGTAATAGTGAGTGTTTTGCCAGTGGTAGAGCCACGCCGCAGACGAATACTTTGTCAAGAAGGGCATAATATTTGCCTATAGCATGAATACTATATATAGGCAGGCTCGGCCCGGGAAGTACCACACTCTCGTAGAAAACTAACGGCTGAGTGATAGCTTAGCTACCGTGCTTCGTACGGTGAGCGGCTGAGTTCCGTAGGCCCAATCTGAGATAATAGATATATGAACGTATGCGAAGCTCTTACAACTCTTCTTGTTCCTTGCAGACGTTTCGGCTTGGTGGACAAGCGGTTCTGCGTGGAGGGCGGCTCTCGTTGCGGCAAGGGTGAGGGCTTATTTGTTTTCGCCGCGGAGGGGGGACGCGAGCTCACCGACCTCCTCAACGTCTACAGTCACGAGGCCCAGTCACGGCTCAGTGTTGCTTCTAGAAGTGGCTCAGGTGTGTATAAGTATTTATTTTCAATTTTATCAAATTTAGTGCATTCCACCGGAGTTTCTCCATCGAAGACCCAAAGTCGTCGACATAGTTCTCCAAATAAGCAAACATTTTTATAGGATAGAAGGGCAAACAAGCAAGCATGTCACCTGATGGAAAGCAATCAACGCCGCCCATAGACACCCGCGATCGACAAAGTGGATTGATAATGTTATAAGATTATGAAAATTAAATAAAAGGACTGTTCTCGTTAACTTATATCAGTGACTTTTTGGTTTTATTTAATTTGTTTAATCTTATATTATTTTCAGTTATATAGGTTAATTATGGTGGCGTATTGTATAATATATTGATAAGGCATATATGTATCGTGAATTTTTATGTTGACTGCTAAAAATTCGAGGGTTTTGTTTAGAATAACCACCACTTATCAAGAAGTAACGTGACAAACTAACTATATACAAGACCGGCTACACTATATACAAAAGGCTACTATATACAAAAGGGCTTGAATCCAGAGCTATAAAAAAATTCAAAACAACGACAAACAATCTGTCAAGTCCTTAACGAGACTTTTTCCGCCAACTTCTGCCTCAATCCGCATTTTACGTCCTTCCTGCAGAAATAGGGAGGCCCGTGCTCAGCAGTGGGACATATATAGGCTGTTAAAAAAATGTTCCGAGTGCGACACAATGAAAAAAAAACATATCGTCACTAATGTCAAAAAATCCTTTACGATTTTTACATTAAAAACCTAGTTCTCTTTCTACACGATAGTTACGTTCCCAAAAATATCGTGTAACAAGAGAAATTAAATGTAGTTTATAATGTATGATTTGTATATAGTCCTGGACAAGCGCTTCTCGGACACAAGCTCGTGTGTCGACGACTGCTTCCACACGTCGATGCGCTCCGTGTCTCCCGCGTGGGGCGCCCCCACCAGCCAAACGATGCATTGCCTCTCCGATCTGGACGGCAGTCTGGACGGCAACGCGGACGACAAGCTCCGGCGACCCACCTCCTTGCCGCGGTGCTCCTTCAGTTGCATGGGGAAGATGAGCCAACTAACAAGGTAATTTATTTTATTTATTTATTAATTTTACAATCATATGATTAACCGGCCGGGTACTAAATATAATATTTAATTATGTATTAAATATTTAATACATCATTTTCTAAAGCGATGCGGCGACGTAGTTCGCCACCCGTCACGTCCTGATTCCCACGGAGAGCCATTTCGCTGCGATGAATATGAGAGAAAGAATGGATGAATGTGGAGGAGGCAGGGAGGATGTACCGGGATCGTAACGGATGGAGCTCTGTGGCCTCTGCCATCCCCAGCGGGGGATAGGCGTGAATATATAAAAAAAATTCTAAAGAGCTTACTAAAAAGTTGTGAAAGTTTCTCGCGCTGTTACTTCTCTATCAGAGCGCCACTTTGTTTCTGAAGCGATAGTAGTCTATCAGTTTTAACATTAACGACGAAAATATTTACTATCTGAAAATAAATAGAAATTTTTTGATAAAAAAATTTACAATAATTTGACGCAAAAATTACATTTAAAAGAAGAGAAAAAAAACCAAATATAATACAGAATTAAGCTGTGCCTACAAAACGGTTCTTAGGATAATCCAGGCGTTGTGTAGTATGTATATGTATAGCCACTCCATCCATATTTTAATCTTTGAATCTATTTTTAAAAATTAACGACTTTTATGAATTTTAATAATACATCTGGATACTATAATACTAGTACTATGACTATAATATACATATATATGTACATATATATCATCACGCCTATTTCCCGTAGGGGTAGACAGAGACCGCAGATCTCCATCTGCTACGATCTCGACATACTTTTCTTGCTCCCTCCACACTCATCACTCATTTGCATGAGGAGAATGAATAAAAGAATCCTATTTCTTTTTTTAACTTTTAAATTACAATATATTCATTTCAGATCGTCTACCATGAATACCCCCGGTTCGGTGATGTCACCGGTGTGGACAATGGAGAACATAATGGAGAAACGTTCGGACTCCGATCGAGCGTCGATCTACTCTCGGTCAAGTGGCAGCGCGTCTGAGTACTCGGTACCGCGAGGCGCGTGTCTCCTTGACAAGAGCTTCGAGTCCAAACGGGGCAGCCCGGTGGCGTGCTGCACGCCGACTGTGCCAGCGAAGACCGGGAACACTTGCCAATGCTGGCAACAACCGAAACCCTGCTGTTGCAGGAAGAAGCAATTTAACGGACCCTACGAAAACTATGACGTGCCAAAGACACCCATGCCTTTAATACAGGTGAGAAACCTTCGTCTTCTTCTTCTGTGTTTGTCCGCTGCAGGGTCTTATTTTTATTATTATAGCTTTATCTTCTACATTTTTTCTTAGGTGGTCCCTTTTTGGGAAAAAGCCATCCAGCCAAATGTCCATCTTTAACGATTTCTCTCTGTCACACATGTGTGTGTGTCAGTATGAATGTCGTCAGTATGATCCGAGACCTGGCCATGTTGGTTCTTGCTGAAAACCAGCGCCAGATGCTCCAATAGAACGCCCGGCATATGCTGAGCAAAAACCATTTTGTGACACTTGTTTGATTAATTTTTTTTTGTTTGTTTGTTTTCTTTTTGTATATTATAATATTATTAAGATTTTAAGCAAAAATTAATTATTGTAAAAAAGGTATCATAAATACAGTTTTTCTATTTCTCATTTTCACATTTCTTACTCCAATAAATTTTTATTTTTTTTTAAGATATGTTTGTACTTAACTTTTAACATTTTGGCTGTAAAAGAGAGTAACTACATTGTTTCTTATAATTTCTTCTCATCAAAATCAAGTTAGAAATTATGGTAATGGTTCAAATTACCCTCGAGATCGAATGGCTTTTATGAAAAAACTTTACACATTTACCGCTTACTTTGTAAAGAGCTTATTATTTTTATTACGTAATTATATAAATAAAATTAGTATGTTTTTCTTATAAAGTTGCTCAATATATTTCTTTATTTTTTATTACTTGATCCACCGTATAATAAATTATTTACCTTTTTCCAGGAACATCCGTATGCAGATGTAAACTCTGATGCGGCAAGCTTATACGACACACCAAAGAAACTTAAATGTTTAATGAACGGCCAGACCTGCACCTGTTCACACGGAAACGAGACCAAAAATAACGAAAGCGACCCAACAGACACAGAAGACAAGCACACGTGTGATACCAGCATTACTAACGAAGAAGATGCGGATGCACATTCAAATTACGTGAACGTCACGCCGGTCACCAAGCAACCACTGCCTAAGATAGACTATGGCAACTATGCGAACTTTGACCTCAACGCTACGTTAGAAAAATTCGAGAGTTCCCTACAAATCCTCCGAAGCGCTGGTTTCAGTCAAGAAGAACTAGACGCTTTAGAGGACATTCCTGAACACGACGATGATATATCCACAGCAACAATGAACACCGCCGTACACCCCACAACTGACTGTTGTACAGATCATTTGAATTACATGCACATGGAACCCCTTGATAGCAGTTCAAGCAACAGCAATAGAAATTTCTCGGACAACATAAGTAGAATCAGCCACGTATCTGATCCCACACAACACTCAGATACAGACAACACGATCAGCACCAGACGGTCGAGCTCAGCGGATTTTACAAAAAAACATTACGACGACTACAGTATCAATGTTAGGTTATGCTTCACGCCCACAGTGATTAGGAAATCAAATAAAACCGAGCGTATCAACGAGGGGATACCACTGAGAACAGAGAAGCAAAAAGAGCAAAAAGAAAAAATATTCAAAGCTCCAGAACCAAAGAGCGAAAATGTACTAGTGGCCCGATTTAGAGATGCCGTTAAAATTAGAAGGTCATCAAGTGTGCCGAGCAAATCCGATAAGAATAGAGACTCGTCGAGCTCCAACGATTCTGGGGTATCGACTGGTTCTTTAAAACACCACAGAGGTGATTTCACTGAGTTCGAAACGCCAATAACGAATTCCAAGTCGTACAAAAAGCATCTAAAGAACAAACAATTTCGAAATACGCTGACACCTGTACATACGCCGTTTGTCAAATCGAACTCATCGGATCCCCTGAAGCATTTGACATTTCAGTTCGAGGAAGTCGCAACACTGGCGAAGTCCAATTCTTTCGACGTCGACACTTTAACAAGGCGAAAGAAAAAAACTGGTACGTAAAATTTATTAGAAATTTTTTCTCCTATAGTATTTTGAAATAAATTTTGTAAATATGAATTTCTAACGACTATATAAATAACCGCTGGAGTAGACGAGTGCCAGAGTATGGATGGAAGATGATGCGACGATCTGCACAGGGCGGCTAGCAGAAAGTAGATCTGTGAAGACGAAGACCGGGCTAGGTGGCGGTTTTTCGGAGAGGCCTATAGTGGACTGCCGTGGGCTAGTGATAATGATGATGATATTACTAAATTTTATTAGAAATTTTTTCTCCTATAGTATTTTGAAATAAATTTTGTAAATATGAATTTCCAACGACTATCTAAGTAACCGCTGGAGTAGACAAGTGTTGGAGTGGTTACCGCATCTCGGCAAATGTAGTATGGACGCACCCTTGCTAGTGGATGGCCTATAGTGGACCGCCATGGGCTATTGATGATGATATTAGTAACATAAACTTTTACAAACTAAAGCTTTTGGATATAGACACTAAACGATTTCGTTAACGCATCTCTTGTAGTGAAATTTTAACATGGCTATTTTTTCTATGGAAGAGATATCCAAATGTGAAAGCACACTGCACGAAATGCAGTAACATTGTAAAATGCTAGCACTAATTGCTGGCATTTTGTTGGTTGTGGTACTGCCCCGTTCAGACCGGTGTACTTATGCACGGCTAAACCACTACATTCATTACTTGTCTAAAGTGAATTATTTAGGATTATTAATGGAGTCAAGTGTTACTTTGCGGAAATCCATCACTATGTGGACGATCAAAAGTTTTACTTAGCTAAGATCCGCGACAAGCAAAACCATAACAGAAAATTAATAATGTGTGTGTTTCTGCTAGATGAAGTGGATTTATTTGGATTTGAATTATTTAGATCATTTTTTTTTAGTTTGAGTTTTCGAAATATTAAAAGTTTTTTTTGCTAAGTTTACATTTTCCGGTTGACAAGAATACATAACGACAAAAAAAATAAAGTGTTGATATTTATTTTTGTTCGTGAGATTGGTTTTCCAGCCAATCTAAAATTCGAATTCTGTTCGTCGCCATAACCAAAGAATTGAATTGAGATTGATTTTATTTATCAAGTGCAGTGCGTGCGATTCTTCTAGAAATACTAATCACTCAAACTAAACTATTTATTGCGCTTGTAAAAGCAACTCTATGTAGGTCGCTTAAAGTTTTTTTTTTTTATTTTCCCCAGTTGAACCAGACGCGACAGCGCGCCACAGCCAAATGACAAACAAAAGCACCTCGAGCGGAGCATCCGACACATCGGACTACATGGAGTCGCTGTCCGTGTCGTCGTTCAGTTCGTGCGACGTGTCGGCCGATCGACACGTCGCACGACCGCGATCGGGCAAAGAGTACGCAAGCATCGACCGCGCCGCCCTTGCCGGGATGACCACTGACGCCTAACTTAACATCTGGAGCTATTCGCACTCTTATGCGATGACCACTGACGCCTAATTTAACACCTGGAGTTATTCGCACCCTTATACGACGACCACGGATGCCTAACTTAATACCTGAAGCTATACGCACTCTTATACGACGACCACTGACGCCTAACTTAACACCTGGAGCTATTCGCACTCTTATACGACGACCACTGACGCCTAACTTAACACCTGGAACTATTCGCACTCTTATACGACGACCACTGACGCCTAACTTAACACCTGGAGCTATTCGCACTCTTATACGACGACCACTGACGCCTAACTTAACACCTGGAGCTATTCGCACTCTTATACGACGACCACTGACGCCTAACTTAACACCTGGAACTATTCGCACTCTTATACGACGACCACTGACGCCTAACTTAACACCTGGAGCTATTCGCACTCTTATACGACGACCACTGACGCCTAACTTAACACCTGGAGCTATTCGCACTCTTATACGACGACCACTGACGCCTAACTTAACACCTGGAACTATTCGCACTCTTATACGACGACCACTGACGCCTAACTTAACACCTGGAACTATTCGCACTCTTATACGACGACCACTGACGCCTAACTCAACACCTGGAGCTATTCGCACTCTTATACGACGACCACTGACGCCTAACTTAACACCTGGAACTATTCGCACTCTTATACGACGACCACTGACGCCTAACATAACACCTGGAACTATTCGCACTCTTATACGACGACCACTGACGCCTAACTTAACACCTGGAGCTATTCGCACTCTTATACGATGACCACCGATGCCTAGCTTAACACTTGGAGCTATTCGGACCTTACATCAATACAGAAAAGTACTTCGCTGGCTTTACCAACTAAATTGTATTTTAGCCTCCTATTCGAGAACACGTTCAAATTGTTTAACGCCGGTTTAAGTCTGCGATCAAAGCATCGCTCCACCGACACCTGGGGTGGCAGACCGGATGGTATACCCGAGTATACCCTTGATGGTATACCCGAAGCCAATGGACTCTATGCGTCTTTGTCTTTCGATTGTATTGGCGTCGGCCACACACTCTTAATTTCAATATTCTTTACGACTCTCATCTTCTATCCGGTCTCTACAATGCAATACAGAAGAATATGATTATGAATTGTAAAAACCGATTAGAAATATAGCATTTAGAACTTTTCCTGTTTTATGCTATATAATTGTTCAACTTAAACGATATGCCATAACCCAAAGTGGTTTTTTTTCGCCCAGTGCCGGTATGTGAAAATTGTGTCGATGTTTAAAATTGATTTTCGTTTATTACAATTGCTGGATATAAACTGGACTACTGACAGTAGTTAAATATAATAAGAATAGAAAATATTTATACTAAACTCTTGAGCCTTCTAGAAGTTTATCGATACGAATAACTATGATGAGTTACCTAAGGGAACATGAAATTTTAATTGTATTTGAAAAGACAACTTCTATATTTTAAAATACAATGTAAACAAATAACTTGAAAGTCTTTTTTTTCAGTCAAGGGCTCTGAATCTCAAACTGTTGTCTGAACTGAAACCTTTTATAAAACAATAAAAACAGGCTGGACCTGAAGAATATAAAAATAATCGTAAAATTTTTAACAAAATTTCTACTCCATGCTTTATTGGAGAATAAAATTTTAAAAATATTATGTATTATCTATCCTATGATGTTGAGAATTACTAAATATTTATCAAAAATTAAATTACTCTATGCTTTCAGGTATCTTTATGATTAGGGAACCATAGACATATGGGGTCTGCCTAACTTTTATTATTCTGAACTATTTGTTTTTTTTTTACAAATAGTAAATAAATTAAAAGTTCCTAAACTATAGTATACAATTGGTTCATTATTAAGATTTTTCCATTTTTATATTAATGTTGTAATAACTTTTAACAAACTTGTAAATTAATGTTTTTTGTGCATCAGAGCCCTTTATGGTTTTCACTGAATTTTTGATTTAAATATTCACGAAATGTATCATACATATTGAAAACACGTACAGTCGTTCCTATGTACATAATTATAATTAATGTTTGTTTTTTTGTATTACCAAATGTATTTAAATGTAGAAATATCGAAATAAAGCTACGCAGGTAGCGTGCCAAAAATGTAGTACCGGGCTAATTAATAATGGTGAAGGGTATATCTTAGGGAAATGAACAAACATAGGAAATTTGGGAATTACTTGTTTTTGTGAAATAATTTTATTTAATCATTCGAATCACACAAACTGATACGTTTGAATGTATCAGAAAGAGAGGAACAGAGAAGAGAATGTAATTGTTTTTTGATCCAAATTTGAACAAAAAGATATATATATATATATATATATATATATATATATATATATATATATATATATATATATATATATATATATATATATATATATATATATATATATATATATATATATATATATATATATGTATATGTATATTATGAGTCTATGTAGTTTTATGTACAAAATTGAAAAAGTTTGAACAAAAAACTACATAGTTACTCTTAATTAACATTAACACATGCGCACGTCGTGCGTGCGTACGTGATTGTTGGATGAATGAATAGGTTAAGAGTTCAGTTAAGAACTTCATATCTATGCTTGTTATTTTCTCTAAGGGGTTACGCAGTAAATATTATGTAAAATATAAATACATATATTGTATTTATACTATATAAGTAGGTATTTTAAATATTAAGATATACGTTGACATATTATATCTACACATAAAGTGGGCGCAATTATAAATTGCAAATTACCATTTTATTTTAATTTTATCAAATAATATAAAGATTTAAGCTTTTAATTCGTAATTTTAATTTAATTCCTGTATGTAATTTGGCTTACAATATTTTAATAAATTACGAATCATGTAATTACGAATTAATATAAAGCATAATGATGGCGAAACTACAAAAAACTAAAATATAGTTATATGCTAACATTAGCGCTATTTTAAAATATAGCAGATTGTCAAATAATTATATTATAGTTCGATTATTAAGTGATAATGAACTAAAATTAACGTTTGATTGTAGTTTTAAGTACTTAAATTATTTGTGCCTTTAAGTACTTTTGTTTTATCTGTGGGTCTGTCAAATGTGACAACAAATTATTGGGATTGACAGGGACATTTAAAAATCGATTTATGAAGTATGTAAATGTATTTTAAACATTAATGAAATGTATACATATTTTTTAATGGTTTATAAAGTTTTTGTTATAAATATGTAAGAAATAAAACATTGTAATAACATTGCCACCCTTAAAGAAAGCCTCTTAGAAATATAAAAGCAATAGAATACTTGCAGCAAATGTATATAAACATGTTTAATACATATAGATAAAATTAAAAATAGTTTACAATATTAAAATTTTTGTGCTAGCAATAATATATTTAAAGCAAGAAAAAAACAGATATATATATGCTGCATTTGTCTCATTTTGTTTGTTCAATATAAGACATATTAATCACTTGTTTAATTTAATAATAAAGACAAAATCGATATCGTGAAGTTAAATATAGAGTTTTTATACTAATGTATTACAAACTTGCATCGATGAATGTGCAAAGAATTTTTTATGGATTCATACGTACAAGCTTTTTCTAATAAAAAAAATATCTAAATACATTTTTATTGCTATTAATAAATTTAAATATATTTAAATAGAACCGAATCCGTCGAATACATTCGTCGATTTCCAAATCATACTTCTAATATTATAATTAAACAGCACTCTACATCACACATAAATGCATGTACAAGTTTATATGAAAATAAGGGAAATTTATTATATCTCTGCATATGTTACAAAACATAATTAATTTTCTGTTACACCCAAGACTTCCATAGCAACAGTATATAAAAACTGAAATAACTTATAAGGTAATATTTAAATTAAATTTACTTTTTAAGTATTAAAAGATAACCTTTAAATATGTATATGGACAGTCAAATTAGTAGACTCTACGGAAGACAACCGAAAAGTGTCCACTTTTCGGTTGTCTTCCGTAGAGTCTACTATACCTGAAGATGCCTCGTGTTGGGGCGAAACACGTGTCGTGTACAAGATGGAAAAGTGATAGTGTGTGTTTGGCGTTGTGTATAGTGGTTGGTGGGTGGAGAGTTGATGGCCGATTTTCGGTAAGTTTTTGGTTTAAGTTCCAAATAAATCCACTAAACCCAACGGAAAAACACACATTATTAATTTTCTGTTTTTGTTTTGCTTGTCGCGGATCTTAGCTAAGTAAAACTTTTGACTGTCCATATAGTGATGGATTTCCGCAAAGTAACGCCTGACTCCATTAATAATCTTTAAATATGTATCAATTATTATGTTTCATATAAACTTGTATGTTTGTTTATATTTAATTGAATTGCTTGATTTGATGAAAAATATTGACCGTCCAAAGATGAATTTTTGGGTTTATTTTTGTTCTCAAAATGCAATCGTCCACACATTTTCTAATTATTTATTTTAAAAATGTACCTATTATAAATTAAATAATCATTTTAACGGCTTGAAATCATATTTAAAAACAACGTCTTTTACAACAATTTTAAAATTATAATCCTTTTTCACACATTACATTTTTAATTATTAGAAAAATAAATGTTTGATCTTTTAAACATTACATTTTACCTTTATCTTAATTTTACTTTTAAAATAAGTTCTAGAATAAAGTGCTAGTACCGTTTTTCCTCGTCTAGTCAGTGACAACGCGTTGGCAACATTTGCACTCGGTAAGGACAGAGACGCAATGATATTCGTCTCTATAAAATCGAGACAGATATATCAAAACGTTCTGTTAGGTAATTTTTAAGATTGTATTAATATATAAAATGGGTAAAAAGGTGATTTTGCGAACTGATTTGTGATTAAAAATTTATCACACACACACACACACACACACACACATTACATTTTTTTGGGTGTTTGCACAAATAGTTTCGTTTTGAGCACAACTAAGTGCAGTGTAAGTACATTTTTGATGTATAAATGAAATATTTTCGTATATCGTGTTTACGTTGTAACAAACTTTATATTTTAACTTTGTAGTTTTCATTGCAACTGAAATGAAAATATAGTGCATTTCAATTGAAGAATCAGTTTTATTTATTTAATACTTCCCAGTTGTCGTTTACCAATTTCAGATACTATAGACTAGAAAACAAGAGACAATTAAACAAAAAGGATTGAAAAGTTCTGGCGGAGATCTATATCCGAAGAGGGGCTTTAACCAAAATAGCTTAAGTTAATAGCAACTATGATATATATAATATAATAAACATAAATAGAAAAAAGTTTATTATAATTTTTTCAAATTTATTTAAAATAATTGTAAAATAGGTTATGGAAATAAAGACTTTGATTATTATTATTATTCATAATATATAATACTACCTCACAGTGCCATCTATCGAGTCTAATTGAACTAACATATATTGATGGCCTAATATTAATAGAATGCGCAACTCTAAAAAACATATTTCTCTAACTCCCCACTTTTGATGCCATTTAATGGATAATCTTAAAGCGTACCCCATAAATACTTATTGTGTGCCTAAAAAATATTCTATTTTTATACCTAAAGCAAAAATGGTTTTATAAAAAAATCAAACTATGAAAGATGCTAATCAGTTTTTGTTGTACCTGTAAAATTTACTCATATAGAAAATAACAAATTGTGATAATTGGGCCGACGATATGGAAAATAAGAAACATGTTGGTTCATAAATAAAGTATTTGTTAATTATTTTTCTAAAACACCATAGTGATACCATAGTACCATATAAAAGAGCGATGTAGAGTAAAAGAAGGTGTCGTGACCAAAGTTGAAAAAGGGATATTTAGACGGTTTGAGCACATAGAGAGAATGGTCGAAAGACGACTGACAAAAGAAATTTACGTTGCGAATGTGGATGGAAGGGTCGCAAGGGGAAGAACACGGAAAACATACCATGACCGAATTGCCGAAGTGTTTAGAAAAAGGTCAGATCCAGTAGGTCAGGTCATACCCTTAACCAGCGAGCTTGCATGAGGAGAATAATGAGTGTGGACGAAGCAAGGAAAGTATGCCGAGATCGTAGCAGATGGAGAGCTATGGTCTCTGCCTACCCCTACGGGAGACAGGCATGGCGATATGAATGTATGTATGTAACATCATAGCACGGGTATGAATGCACCATCGTCCCAACAAAATAAATATTAAATTAATAAATATTTTATAAATATTAAACCTTAATCATTAAAGTTGTTCAGAAGTTACATTATCACTTCTAGACACACCAACATCATTATCAAAGGCGGTACAGCTCCGCGTGAGCTTGTTTGGTCTATTCTAAATATCCTTCTAGTTTGATCTATTCCTAGTTTTCTTTCTCGAATTCGTTACGCCTTTGGCCTTCGGCCCGCCTCGGCCTGTCCAGATTACCATTCAGTAAACGTTTGCGTACTCTGGTTTCATTCATTCTTTCAGATCATATAAGTAGCATACACACTGATATATTTATCATTGGCTAAATGAACTACTGATTGAATGCTAAAAACCAGAGATTGGCGCAAGAGTAGACCCAGGTGAAATAGGTGATGTGAATATTATTACTTAAAAATCCGAAATAAATATTGTTAAAATAAAAATAAATGAAAAAATATAAGTAAATATAAATTGGTAGTTTTAGTCTTTTCTTCAATAACATTTTATTTAATACGTCTTATAGAAACAAAAAGAAGGTAGTTGTATATATTAATAATAATTTCAATTAACTAAGAACATCCTCGGTAGTATAGTGGTAAGTATCCCCGCCTGTCACGCGGGAGACCGGGGTTCGATTCCCCGCCGGGGAGAATTTTTTTATGTATAATATATTTCTTATCATCCACAAAATCTATATATTTTACATATAAATATTATTACGATGTAATTGTTTAATAGAATTACATACAAATGAAATTGAATTAAATAAACTTATCGTGATTACAATCTATATAAATAAAAATGAATCGCCGAAATGTATGTACACGCCTAACTTCAGAACGACTGCACCAAAATTAGATTATTCTTTTTTCGTTATTTGTTCTTGTGAGGACAAGGTATGTATAAAAGATAATTTTCATAAAATTGTACGGAGAGACACAAAAACAAATTTTCTCTTTTCCGTCATTTAAATCGCTGTATAACTAATAGATGGCGCCATTATCATGATCAACAAAATAAATGTCAGTATTGATAGATTGATATCAGCAACCCAGCCCAAACGCGTTCAGATCCAGCAGAATCTGTCTCTGCGCGCCATCGTGGGGGCGGCTCGCTATGTGTGTAACGACGTTATAGCGAGGGACCTCAGGGTGGAGAGCATCCATGAGTTTGTGGTCCGGTTGGCTCGGAAGATGTTCGACCGAGCCGACATGGACCACACCCACACCTTAATAATTTTGCTCCTCTTCACGCTCGCCTACCTGAGGGACGTCCACTCCCACGCGAAATCTTCCTGTCGCCTCCTGGCTCCCGCGAGGGAAGAGGGCCAGCGACGGACCCAACGTAGGAATAGGTTCAGCCATATCTCGACGACGCGAAGTCGTTAAAGGACGCCCAAAAGCCGCTAGGAATAGCGGCACCTAAGACCGGGGGGCGGTTGCCCCATTGAGTTGCTGCACGAGCAGTGGGGTTCATCCCCGAGGCTCGATCCCACACCTCTGCGCGGGGTGTGGACGTCCCCGATTGATTGATTGATAGATTGACATTCATTTATATCAAATGTTTCTTTTGTATTACAAGAGCAAAAATTTGTTTCTCTGCTTCGTGTTTTTCTTACCTCTGAGGTTTGTCTCATTTTTTCATAAGGTACACCAACCGGGCGAAGCCAGAACGGGCAACTGGTAGACTATAAAAATATATACCTAATTGGCTCAATAGCGAACCCACTGTTTTCAAAATCTATTATAGCCATAGGCATTGCAGAAGCGACGCCGGGCTTAAAGAATAGTGTATGCATGCTTATCTATCTATCTATGTATGTGTAATCATTGTAGTCTGAGATTTAGCTACTTCAAGGTCTTCTGAAAACCAGTTTAAGTACTTGTAAAAAATGATGTGTCACTATTAATAAATATTTTCTCTTTACTTTTTTCTAAAAATATTATAATGTGATCTTGTAACGTTATTACTTTGAAATCCCACTTTAAGCCTACCTAAAAGGTACCTTAGCAAGCTTGCAAGCGATTAGAGAGAACAATCCACTTGTTAAATACAATAGGGTAGTCCTCAGAGAGAGGACAGTCAGCCCTCCCGACGATTTAATCCGGGCCCATATGTCCGGACGGGATGGATTACGGCCGGGACACACGGTCAGGAAAGTTGGTAAAGTCACTTAAAAGGCTTTTAACGAAATGTTTTTTGAAAATAAAAAAACAATTTACAATGGGTTATGGATTAGTAAAAATAAAAATATAGCTGTTTTTTATTTAAATTTAAATTAAGGGAAGCTCACATTATTTTCATACATGTTGAAATATTTTCAGAAATATATTATATAATAATAATAAAATTGACATTTTGTAGGAAAAACAAAATCTTTTTTATTTGCATTAATGAAAGTAATGGAAAAAAAGATATTCTCCCTTGGAGAGATGGAGAATTGGATAGAGAGATAGAGAGAACAATGTCTGCCATTCATGGAGGATTGGATGACAATGTCTGCCATTTTTGCCACTAAAATGGCAGTTTATCGCTTAAATATAAAAGAAATTTAAACGTATCGATGTTGACGAAAAAGATTCAAATGCGATGAAAACATAAAGCTAAACAATAAACAAAAGACTCCTTTGAAAAAAGCACTGTGTTTTTAAAATAAAATTAATTCGAAATGAGAATGCATAGCCAAACAGAAATATTTTTTATTTGAAATGACCAGTATTGCATTAATGATAATCGTAATCTCTGACTACAATTAAAATTTTTATTGTTATCTAAAATTAAATAAAAAATAACAATTTTCAGCATTATTATGTTTATTTCTATTTTGGAATCACTAAATCTGACCCTTGTTTCGCTGCCAGACCTGTTCCGCGCGCCCGGTAGATGTCACTGCTTGACGTTTACACAGATAACATAATTTATGGCATCGTGTCCTTGCCTCGTTAGAATTTATCGCTATGGAAATTATCTTAGGGAATAATGCGGTAAATTGTGGAGAGCTTGATAAATAAAGGAAACGACAGATGTTAGTTGCAATTATGTTTTATTTCTTCGTAAGATAAACACAGTTATTTCTGTGTAGAACGCTGTTCCCAGTGCATTAATCCCATTGCACTCCCAGTGCACTTAAGTAACGTAATATTGAAACAGAATTTCGAAAAACTTTTTGTGGGTTACACAAATGGAAAAGGAACTTGAAAAGGGAATCTATTTTGAGAATAAAATAGATCCCTTTTTCAAGTTAATTTAAACGCGTCTTTGATAAGCAAGAGAAATTACAATCCACAAACCACCACTCTGTTGAACCCGATGATATGTAACGCCTACTATGGTGTTTCAAATGTCTATGGCCGGCGTTGATTGATATCCATCAGGTGACACTCTTGCTCATTCGCCTCCCTATCCCATAAAAAAGGATCTTCATTTAGATCATCTAAATGTCTCAGTGGTATTAAACACGAATACAAGTGGTATATAAACACGAATTGTCCAACTGTGGAACGCTTTACCACCTGCGGTGTTCCTAATTAAATAATAAAGACGCGTCTGACGTTACGGATGTCTGCATGCCCGTTTCCCTAAACTAAAAGAAAACCGGTGTCTCAGCGGTAGCTTGTCTACCGCGCTTTGTACGGTGAGCGGTCTGAGTTCCGGAGGCCCAACACCCTCCCCTTCCCACTCCCACTCCCCCTCCGATTCCCACTCCCCCTCCCACTTCCACTCCCATAATTTCACTTTCCTTTAAGGTCGGCAACGCTTCTGCACTGCCTATGGTATTGCGGATATCTATGGGCGGCGTTGGTTGCTTTCCATCAGGTGCCACGCCTGCTCGTTTGCCTTCCTATGCCATAAAAAAAAACTAAAAATTATAAAGAAAACGAAATATACACCTTGCAGCAAGTACTCTCATCCTTATGAACAGCATTTAAAAAATTGTCGGACTTTGAGTTTTAAAATCGAATTTGCTTTAGGCTTTTTTAATGTCAAGATGAATGTCATATATGTATAATATATGGCCTACATGAATATTTAGAGTTTGTATGCCACACCAGTCCAACTTGGACCTTAGTGGGGAGTAGATTAAATATCCATTCCTCCAGAAATGGGGAGACCCGGACCTATTACACAAAAATAGGATGTAAAATAAATAATATTACATTACATACCTACTAATAATACAAGAGATACTCCTGCGAATGTAAACGTGTGATAAGAATCTTCCATTTAGCTGTTTGTGTGCTCCCGGGTGAGGCGGAGGGAGAAGGGGAGAATTGAGAGGTGATAAAGAGCGCGGTGAGGAGAACTGCCCCACCGGGAACATCGCGCCGATAAGCCGCGCCCGAGGAGCTGATGCATTAAGAAAATTGTACAACGCGTGCGGCCAAAGTGACAAGATGGGACATTTCCCGCTTACATAAGTGACGTTGTGTTTTTGTTTCATCTTCATAATCTTATATTATTATCAGTTATATTGTTTAATTGTGCTGGCGTATTATGCAATATAGTTCGATTAAGGTGTATAAGTGAAGTGATATGATATAAATGCGTGTATTGTAACTTTTTAAGTTGACTGAAAAGTCCATAGAAGGTTTTGGTAAAATGGCCACTAATTTATCACGACGTAACGTGATAAGTTGACTTGGAGATTTCAAGAGATTGGATATTATTGTATTTTACTTGACACTGGCATAATAGTTGTAACTAATTGCCATCAAAGAAATGAAAAAAGTGACAAGATTTAGAAAGAAATATAATTTTAAATTTATTTTTTTCAACTCATATAATTCAATGCTGACTTTTTTAATAGCAAAGCACTTAACGGTTGTCTTCCGTAGAGTCTACAATACTTGAAGAGCCTCGTGTTGAGGCGTTTGCAAGTGTGAAAAAGTGGTGGCGTGTGTTTGGTATTGCTTATAGTGGTTGGTGAGAGGAGAATTACTGACGGCCGTTTTTCAGTAGGTTTTAATTTAAATTCCAGGTAAAACCACTTCATCCAGCAACAAAAACACACATTATTACTGTTTGCTTGTCGCGGATCTTAGCTAAGTAAAAGTTTTGACTGTCCACAAAGAAATATAATTTAAATTTTATTTAATTTTTTTTTCAGTCCATATTTCTCTCTCTTAGTTCTCATTGCTGACTTTTTTTAATAGCAGCGCGGGCAAACGAGCATACGGGTCACCTGGTAAGCGATCACCACCGGCCACAGACATCCGCAACGTACGGTGTCGTATTAATACACGACATACGAAGTCTGTGACTTGTACCACCTTACACAACCCGTGCGGTTAAATTAATCTGCCTAGAAAATTGGTAAATAAAGAGTTCACGCTAGAATTAGAATAACGGTGTCCGTGGTGGTTTAATGGGATTAGGTTTTCTTTGTGTGTTGCGACATTTGTAGCAGTTAAGTACCAGCAATAGCTCGGTAAGGCTCGCGATTACGATCTGTGGTTGTAAGTTCATATAAACCATTGAATTGAATTATTGTAGTGGTGGAGCCACTCTGCAGATGAATGCTTTGTCAACAATGGCATATTATTTGTATGTAGCATGAATGGGCCGGCTCGCCCGGGGAAGTACCACACTCCCGCAGAAAACCGGCGTCTGAGTGGTAGCTTAGCTACCGCGCTTCGTACGGTGAGCGGTCGAGTTCCGGAGGCCCAACGCCCCCCTCGCGACTCCCATTATGATACTTTCCTTAAAGGCCGGCAACGCTTTTGCACTGCCTATGGCACTGTGGATGCTTATGGGCGGCGTTAATTGCTTTTCATCAGGTGACACGCCTGCTCGTTTGCCTTCCTATCCCATAAAAAAACTACGCAATTCAAAACACATATTTGTATTGAAAATATATTCACTAACACATCGTAGTAATATTTAAACAAAAACAGAACAATTTATGCTAAACTAATGAGTAGTGCCAATAGTTGGCTAATGATACTTAGTAAGATTATTAATGGAGTCAGGCGTTACTTTGCGGAAATCCATCACTATATGGACAGTCAAAAGTTTTATTTAGCTAAGATTCGCGACAAGGAAAACAATAACAGAAAATTAATGTGTGCTTTTTCTGTCGGAGTAAGTGGATTTATTTGGAACTTAAACCAAAAACTTACCGAAAGTCGACCATCAAATATCCACCCACCAACCACTATTCACAACACCAAACACACATTATCACTTTTCCATTTTGTAAACGACAACCTTTTCGGTTGTCTTCCGTACAGTCTACTATACCCGAAGATGCCTCGTGTTGGGGCGAAACACGTGTCGTTTACAAGATGGAAAAGTGATAATGTGTGTTTGGTGTTGTGTATAGTCGTTGGTGGGTGGAGAATTGATGGCCGACTTTCGGTAAGTTTTTGGTTTAAATTCCAAATAAATCCACTTAACCCAACAGAAAAACACACATTGTTAATTTTCTGTTATTGTTTTGCTTGTCGCGGATCTTAGCTAAGTAAAACTTTTGACTGTCCAGATACTTAGTAAAATAAGTATACATATACCTAAACTACACTATTAGTATCTGTGTAGTAGTACTTATGTTAACATCGAGCGACTCTCGTTATCAAACTTAGAAGCTTGCCGAATGTAGTAGTATAGGCACATGTTTGTATTTTATGAATAATAAATAATAAAAAAAAAATTGTTCTAAATTTGCAGTTTGTGGCATAAAACTACGACTAAATCTCACTATGGTACACGGCCAGCCATCCAGGTGTTTTTTCCAATTCGATATAGTACGCGGAGATGATACATCTCTATCGATCGAGCCGATCGAAAATCGGACGGTCGTCGACGCTATATATATATATACATATATATATATATATATATATATATATATATATATATATATATATATATATATATATATATATATATATATATATATATATATATGCTCTTAGTTGAATGCGGTCAAATGGAAGGAGATGGTACTTGGGAGCTCCAGCCCAGAGAGAGCACTATTGCTTACAGGTCTTTCTTATACACCGAAGATCTTCCTCGCGTTGAATCTTTGCGCAGTTGATACTCATGGAATTTATTTGGCGTTCGCGTCTTTTGTATGTTTTGCTTGCACAATATATAGAATTTTAGTGTTGGGCTGTAAATGCATTCCCAGAATCGTATCGTTCGGAAAATTATACAATTTTTTTTTGTTTGTTTCCATCGAAAGCCATGATCGTGGATTCCACTGAAAAGTAGTGTAAATATTTACACGTGTTTTATGTCATTGTAACAGTGGAGGCGAAGATGAGAACTTGTCTTGTCGTTTGTTTCTTAGCGGTGAGCAGTGACTTTGGTGAGTTACTTAGCATTTAGCAGACGCTATTATTTCTTCTTCATCATCATCATTATCTTCAATTCACTGCTATGTATATGTACACTGATATACCTATATCATAACGTACTTATATTATCTAGCCTGATCTTCAAGTTCACGCATCCAGTTTTTGCCAGCCACCCTGCGCAGATCGTCGCTCCATCTAGCAAGAGGGACGTCCCATACATTTACCAAGATGTTGCCTCCTTTCCAGCACTCGTCTACTCCAGCAATTGTCAGTTCTGCTATAGATATGATCAGCCCATTACCAGTTCAGGTTACTAACTCGAAAAACTATGTCGGTGACTTTGGTTATCAGGCTGATTTCAAGTCATTTCGACTCATATCCACCAGACAAACTCCTAGATTAGCCCTTGTTTATTTATTTTTAGGTTAAACAAATCGAAACAGTATATTTAGTTTTCTTTTGATTACGCTTCAAATCACTGGCGAAAATCGATTTGATTTTGACTAATTTTTTTCTTGCCAGTGTAATAAGGTCACAATAAATTATTTATTTCTTAATTTTTTTGCTACTTGTCTATAATAAGACTTTCAATAAAATACCTACTGCATTATTTCTACTTTTAGAAATAAAAGACAGAAAGTAGTTCCTTTCGTAGTTTCTAGAAATGAACCACCATTTCCTAATAATATTTTTTCTGGACAGAGAAGAAACTACGAAAGGAACTCCTTTCTGTCTCTTATTTCTATTAATTAAATTATTTCTATTAATTAAAACGCCAGTCTGTCAATAATTAGGCTTCTACTAAGCGTTCGACTCATAAAATCTCTTTCTCTCTCTCTCCTTGAGTCCTAAGTCCCCCTGGTAGGCATAGGGGGGACACGACGTTTCTCCACCTCGACCTGTCGGAGGCCATACGCTTCACTTCGCTCCAGAATAGACCCATCTTCTGCACTTCGGCCGCCTCAGTACGCCGCCAAGTTTCTTTTGGGCGCCCACATTTTCTTTTCCCTTGCAGATTCCATTCGAGGGCTTGTTTGGGGATATGACTGACGTGGCGTCGGAGAGTATGCCCAGTCGACGTATCTGGACAGCTATTGAATCCTCTTTGCTGGCGTGTGAAATATTACTTCTTATGTGGAAAATAAAGAATGTAAATCTAGATGAGCCAAGAGCAATATTTGCATTGATTTGCTCCTAATGGTTATAGAATATCTTAATATTTTTTTGGTTCCAGTCATTGCTCAAAAGTTCAAAGGGAGTTTATTAAAGGATCCGGTTTGCAAAGACAATGAAGTCTTTAAGCTTTGTGAGACCTGCTACAGGAGCTGCGATAGACCGAAGCCAGTCTGCGGTGATAAGTGTCAACGAGGATGCTTTTGCAAAGAAGGGCTGGTGAGGGACAGAGATGGAAGATGTGTGAAATTGGAAGAATGTACAGGAAAGAACAGCAGTAAATATCAATCACTAATTCCAATACACTTACTCCTCCAGCTCAACGACTGGAAGTGTGTCTTGACAGACAGATACGACAGGCAGCTGGCCAGACTAGTGCGGTTTCTCGCTAACTGTAATTTTGAAGGTCGTTAAAGTCCACGATCCTCATATTCTTCTTTATCCAAATGAAATATTTCATTTACAATATGATTGGGAACGAATTTGAATACCAACAGTTTTGAGACATTTTAGACATTTACCAATCATATCTAGAAAAACGAAATTTGTATTCATAATTATATATATATATATATATATATATATATATATATATATATATATATATATATATATATATATATATATATATATATATATATATATATATATATATATATATATATATATATATATATATATATATATATATATATATATATATATATATATATATATATATATATATATATATATATATATATATATATATATATATATATATATATATATATATATAATGTAATTAATATAATGCAAATATTGCAACAATTTATTTCATTTTACTTCGATATTAAGTCGTATACGCCATAATCGAACTACATTTTACAATACGCCACCAGAATAAAACAATGTAATTGATAATAACATATGAAGATTATGAAAATACCAGCTTTTGCACGCGGCTTCGCTCGCGTGGAATTTGTCTGCCACATTAAGTTTCGTGACAGATCATTTTAAATAATTTTTTTTTTGTTATACTTAATTTATGGTTCACAATTTTGGTCATAGTGGCTTCCACATAAAAGGTATATGCTGTCGCGGACTTTTAATTAGAACTTTTCAAGACAAACAATCCTACGGTACATCATCTTTGTGTAACTCCAATGTTTTAGGCAGCGTACGCCAAGATAGTTCTCAGCAGCCAGATTTTTTTCCCACTTAATTGACATGATAAAATAGTGGCTCTACTCTATTTCTACTTTACTTCTACCAAAACCTTCCATAGACTTTTTCAGTCAACTTAAAAAGTCACGATACACGCATTTATTTCATATTGTATAATATACCACCACAATTAAACAATATAACTGATATGAGATAGTTTAAGATTATGAAAATAATATAAAATCACATTCTTACTGATGTAAGTTGGCCGGAAAAGGCCTAACAAATGGTTGTTTTGATGATTGGATTCCATAGCAACGGTCTCTATAGCAATATAGAGATCGCTGCTCATAGTCACTGTTGCTTTGAGAGCGTGAAATGGTCAACGCCGGGTACAACAGCTAGTTTAAAATAAATTTTATTTACGACCAAGATTTAAATTCAGAATCTACTAATCAGTGGTTACTGAGCATTATTTATAAAAGTTAATATAATTCCAGCTGAACTGAGAAATGTCTCGTGCGGGCCTCACGAGATTTACCAGCAATGTCAGCGCTGCGAGAAGACTTGCAACAACTTAAGCCCGTTGTGTATCGGCCCCTGCCGCGTTGGTTGCTTTTGTGACGATGATTACGTGAAGAGCCCCAGTGGAGAGTGCGTCAAGATGAAGAACTGTCCCAAAGGTTTGAATTCTTTGCTAGGATATATGTACACCATTGCTTTTTTTAAGACTAGCAATATTTTAATATCACTAGGATTCTTTTAAACCATTTCAACTGTAATCCAATGGAAGATCGCTTACGTACCATCAAGTGACCCGCATGCTCGTTTGTCTACTTCCGTTCATCTTCGTAGGGTACCTATCCAAATAATGAAGGTAGTCCGCTCCAAATATTTTTCTTTGTCTTTAGCGAGGCTAAAAATAAATAATATTATTATTTATTATTATATATTCACGCCTATCCCCTGCAGGGGTTGGAAGAGACCACAGAACTCCATCCGCTACGATCCCGGTACACCCTCCCCTCCTCCACACTCATCCATTCTTCCTGTCACATTCATCGCAGCGAAACGGCTCTCCATTAGTCGTTTCTCGCCCTCTATATAATAAATAATATAAAAATATAAATAGCCAAAAGCATATATTTAAGTATATATAAATATAAGTTAACCGTAAATAATAAACGAATAAATAAAAAGATACAAAGATATTTCTAAAGATAGATAGTTATTTTTGGCAAGCTTTTTGAAAAACGGGATAGACTTCCGAGTCTCACCTCCAGCGGCAACACATTCCATAACCGAACAACCTGTACTGCGAAAGAATGACCAAAGAATTTAGTATGATGAGCAGGCATTTTTAATATTAAGTTTTCATAGTTGTTCCCAAACACCTCGGATGTGAGTCATTGAGAAACACAAAATAGCCAGAGTAAAGAAGAGAGTGTATGCGAACAATTTTAAGTTTTCTTTTAGCAAAATATTTCAAAACCCTGCAGCTAAAATGACGCTGATCGGAGTTCACGAGCCGTCGGTCGAAGACTGCAGTTCTGATGAGGAGTATCTGTCGTGTGGGTGGTGTGAGCCCAGTTGTTCGGAGCCGTCCCCCCAATGTCCTCTGGGGGCGTGCACGAGCGGCTGCCTATGTAGACCGCCACTATTACGTCATTACAGCGGGCATTGCGTACACGAGAAGGATTGTTTACCACGTAAATATATATATATTTTTATTGAACTTATATATGTCTCACAGATAAGCATTTACCTTCTTCATGTCGGTTGTAATGCATAAGAAACCACCACTTTTGTTTAAGGCGGATTGGCGGTACAACAAAACTCGGAATAAATACTGTAGGGGCCATAAATAAAGAAGATCATATATGTCTTTCTATTCAAATCCTAAGGCTTTAAAAATATGCTTAGAAGCGACCTAAGAAGTACTTTCGAGTTTGAGGTCCCGTATATACAAATAAATATATTCTGTTCCGGTGGTTTCATCATCATCATCAGCAGCCTGCGGCAGTCCACTGCTGGACATAGGCCTCCCCCTGGAGCGCCACCTAGCTCGATCTTCGGCTACACGCATCCAGTTTCTGCCAGCCGCACTGCGCAGATCGTCGCACCATCTAGCCGGGGGGCGTCCCACACTACGTTTACCGAGACGCAGTCTCCACTCCAGCACTCGTTTGCTCCAACGATTGTCGGATCTCCGACAAACGTGACCAGCCCATTGCCACTTTAGTTTGCTACTTCGAAAGGCTATGTCGGTGACTTTAGTTCTCTGGCGGATTTGTTCATTCCGAAACATATCTACCAGAGAAACTCCGAGCATAGCTCTCTCCATAGCTCTCTGAGCGACTCTGAGCTTATGAAGCAGACGGACTGTCCGGTGGTTTACAATTTTTAAATTAAAATTACTTCTACTGCTAATCCCTGTAGTGGTAGAGCCACGCTGCAGCCGAATACTCTGTCATATTATTTGTCTGTAGCATGAATGGGACGGCTCGCCCGGGGAAGTACCGCACTCCCGCAGAAAACCCGCGACTGAGTAACTACCGCGCTTCGTACGGTGAGCGGTTGAGTTCCGGAGACCCAACACCCCTGCCCCTTCCCTCCCCGGCAGGATTTTTTTAATGCGATAGGAATGCAAACGAGCAGGCGTGTCACCTGATGGAAAGCAATCAACGCCATCCATACACATCCGCAGTGCCATAGACAGTATCGTTGCCGGTTTTTATAAAGTGTCATTATGGGAGGAGGTTGGGCCTCCGGAACTCACCGGACGAAACCGGTTTTCTGCGGGAGTGTGGTCTTCCCTGGGCGGCTCACTCATGCTACACTACTTGATGGTGTTGGAGTTAGTGACAACAGTTAAGAGATACAGAAGTTTGCTGAAGGCTGTTTGTTCGGTACGAATTAGGCTAGTAATTTGTATTTCTCACTACTTTCCTAAACACACAATACTATTTGATCCGATTTGTTTTCGCGAATCTTCGCAGTTTGTTTTGAGTGTCCGTTATAACAAAGAATATCCGGAAAGTTACGGCTGACTGTTCGAATCAAAGCGGATGTTGATTTAAAGCACAAACTTTTTAAGAGACAGTTTAATCTTGTCAATTGTTTCAGGACACTGCTCCGACCCAAGAGAGGAGTATGTTTGTCGCTACGGCTGTGAACCAAGATGTGAAAACCAGACATGCGCAGTGCGCCAGAAACGTTGTACCATGGGGTGCCACTGTCGTCTCGGATTCCGACGACACGCTAGCGGGCGTTGTGTGACACCCGGCCAATGTTCCGACTATACGCCCATAGAAAACACGGAGGTACTGATCACAGCAACTACAGACCGACCAATTATTTTCGAGGAAATTATCACAAATGACAGCAGTGTAGAATTATAGAGTTGTATGTGTTAAATCTTTGGCGGATTTTTGGTATAAATTAAATAACCAAAGAATACTTTTGATATACTTTATTTTATTTACATATGTGTTTTCTTTTCTTTTTTTTTGATGGCAATTAGTTATAACTATTATGCCAGTGTCAAGTAAAATACAATAATATCCAATCACTTGAAATGTAGCAAGTCAGCTTATAGCGTTACGTCTTGATAAAATGGTGGCCATTCTACCAAAACCTTCTATTGACTTTCAGTCAACTTAAAAAGTCACGATACACGCATTTATTTCATATCAATTCACTTATACACATTAACTGAACTGTATTTCATAATACGCCACCACAATTAAGCAATATTATAAGATTGAACTGACAATAATATAAGATTATGAAAATGAAATAAACATCAGTTGGCGGGAAAAGTACCATGTGTTTAACGTGGGCGTGTTTATGACCGACTGCTTAGGTGCCGGTTCTCACGTGATTTTGCTAATAATGAACGTTGACAGCGCACGACACCGTACACTGCTTTATCGTAGAAGGCGCAATGTTGCGACTGAACAGTAAGCCCCTAATGTTCTGCAATACCTGAGTAATAGTTAATTTAAATTCATGAGAAAGGGAACAGAAACACGGAACAATATCACAATCACTTTAATGTCTTTCTAACAGCGATAGGGAGTCTTTCCCTTTTGGAATATTCAATGCTAACTCACAGAGGGACCTTACAGGTCTATTTATTGACTAAAATTAAATGCTACAGGCACAGCAGCCGAACGTGACGTCAACGTACCTTCATCAGCCCATAACAGTAGACGGCTGAACATATTAGGTCGGGCCAAAGTATTTTCGTATTTTGAATGTATTATTAGTAATCAAACCTCTTTGGCTGTACTGAATGTAACTGGCTGGTTTTAATACCATTAAATGTGACATTCTGAAGATGCAATAAATAAAAAAAAACTTGTTCCCGCCAATTTTCAATTGTTTTTCAAGCAAGCAAAATGAACGTATGTGACGAAGAAATTCGGTACATTTTAACGTTTTATTAGACGCCCTGTCACAGATAAAATCAGAGACTATCTTTGAGAAAGTGGAGCAAACTATCGATTCTGACCTCTACTGTCAGCAATTGACGAGGTTAAAAAAAGCTATTGAGAAAAACCGGCCGGAGCTGGTGAATAGGAAGGGCGTGGTGTTCCACCATGACAACGCCAGACCTTACTCATCTATAGCCACGCAGCAAAAATTGAGAGAGCTTGGCTGGGATGTGTTGATGCATCCTCCGTATAGCCCTGACCTTGCTCCATCAGATTTCCACCTGTTTCGGTCATTGCAGAACTCTTTAAGAAGCATAAAGCTAACCTCAAAAGAACACTGAACACTACCTGTCAGATATTTTTAATCAAAAATCTCAAAATTTCTACAGGAATGGGATCATGGCATTACCCACAAGATGGCATCAAGTCATCGATCAAAACGGTACATACATATTATAAATAAATAAAAAATTATACCTAAAAAAAATATTTTCCTTTGTATGAATAATACGAAAATACTTTTGCCCCGACCTTAATACCGTCTCAAAGGCACTCCATGTAACCAGATCTTTTGCTACATGCATCCAGTTTCTGTGAGCATTTGCGCAGATCTTTGAAACAGACCACCTTTTTTCGTCTCAAAGTAACATCAAGTTTTAGGAAATTATCAAATAAAACACAGAAGTATATACATCAATATATTTTATTTTACATAGGTTGTCTTTAAATCAACGCAACTATTCCGGAGTTCCTCAAAATATAAAAAAGACAAAACAAAAAAAAAATATGACATATGAGATCTTTTACTTACTAAGATAAGAAAAATTTACATATTTTAATCATTGTGGAACTAAGAATTTCTCTTACGATTCATAAAAAAAAAAGTTAAAAGTATTACGCGGCAGGGCTTCATTGGTTTTGGGCGAAGGTAAACATGTAATACAAAAAAGTAGTTTTATTCTGATTTTCGTTTTGCATTTGCATTGTAAAACGAACATCAAGTGATTGATTTGCGGGTAGTTTGTTTCACACATAAAATATATGCTCTACATACCTATGTATTGTATACTCTTCATCTGCTATAATAAATATTTGCAGTACATTAGCGTATGAAGACTCAATAAAGACCTAAGATTTTACAAAAAACAAATTCAAAAAATTGAGTGTACACAAAACTACAGAGACTATAGACTCTGCGGTAGACAACCGTTGAGGTGTTAAAATCTCAAAAACTCACTCAACTCACTCAACGGTTGTTTTCAGTAGGGTCTACTACACCTAGGATTGTCGTGTTGAAGCGAAAAGCAATATAATTTTCGAAATTGTTCCTCGCGGATCTTAGCACGGTAATTAATTAGTCTCCATCTGATCTCTCTAATGCAAAGTAAAGTTAATTATAGCCAAATGGCATATTTATTCACGCATTAACTAGGATCAAACCATTTCCTATACATTGTATTTTATTCGTCACAACGAGGGTAGTTCGCATTTCGCCAATAGAGCCCTGCCCGCCGCACTAACTGTATCCAATTGACACCAGTATCCACCGAGCCTGTCGCAACGTCGCACATTGTCAAGTCTTATATTACATTTATTTTCATTTGTTATAATTATACAAGGCATTTTCATTCAACGCCGCGGTCGCAGACCGTTAGCAAACAAAATAAGCGATAACAAAAGCATAAAGCGCAAGCCACACCGGGGACTTAGCGAACTTAGCTACGTTCTCGGCTTCGAGTCCGGTGCGGCTTGCGCCTACCTCGGAAAACTGCGAGAACTTACGTTCATAACATGAAGTAAAATATCCGGCGCGAGGACCAAAACTAACCTAAATAAACCGGTGATGCAAACGCCTGCGATCGCGACGCAACGTCCTGCGACATCCTTTAAGTATAATCGTCATAAGATCACATTTTTTATAAGGCAAACAACAATTTTTAAAGCTAAACCTTTGATGAAAGGGGGGTGGAGTGGGTAGGGGGTCGAGCGAGAAACCGATAGCGAAGATTTGCATGCAAACGGAAAATTTGAACGTTTTCTTTCCTGGAATGAGAGTTTTATTACTATGGCCGAAGATTTTAATCCAAACATTTATTAGCAACGCCCCGTCTATCAAGATCCAGTAGAATACGATACATAGAAATACGTTGCAAAACAACAATATCAAATACATTTCGAACAACGTTAAAACAAATTGTAACCTAAAAATATTCATCGATTAATTTCGAATTTTGATAAAAACACATTAAAAATAAATTACATTCTAAATTTATGAGAAACATTATACAAATTCATGACACTTCATTAAAAGAAAACTTTAAAACTGGAAGCATTCGTGACTGGACAGCCTTAACCCAAAAAAAACTTAAGTTTACAAAGCCTAAACGAATCCAATGAAAGCATCCTTCAATGCTAGAGAACAAAACATACACAGATTATAGATAACAATTATAAAGTACAATCAGCGCCAAAAATACTTGATGTTTACAATCGATCGATTTTTTGAAAATGTTAACAGTTAAAGTATTTATATCAGAAATGTATCGGCCGTGACATTGTATATCATAACGAAATGTAGAGAACTATAATTCATTGCATTAATATAAGTTGATATCGACTTAGTTTCCCAGCGTAAATAACATCTACGTGAATTGTAGCAATAACAATATGGTGTCTTGTCATTTTGACATAAACGTCAAATTGGCATTTAGTGCTACATCATGTTAATGTATAAAATAATTAATTCGAATGCATAAATAGTATAATTTTTGATTGGTTAATTTCGATTTTTCAAAATGCCAACCAAAATTTTTGGGCGAAAACAAACATTATCAAAAACTAATAAATATTTTTTTTAACAATTTCCCGTATAGGTAAGGAATGGTACCATTTCGGGATTCATAATTTGATCAATTACTTTTGGTGCTGACTGTATTGTACTTAATAGTATAACCTACTGTTTCGACTTAACCTTTTGTCTGCCTATTTTAACATATCGGTAGTATTAACCGCGCACGCCAAATAAACTTTTTAATTTTTTTCTTATTTTAGTCCGTGTTTTTTAATATTATTTCATTTCGACGCGTTATATAGGAAATAAAGTACTTATATTGGTATAGACGTGATATCACGTAAGAGATATACGTATTTGGCAGCCAAGCGGTTAAGTGGGTTGAAAACTTATTTTCATTGATAAATTACATTGCGAAGATAATAAATAAATTAAAAAAAAACAATCTAAACGTAAATATTGTTTTTCAATATTGACAAATGTTTCGTAATCTAGTATTGAATATATCATATTAGTCGCCTTCATTTCTTTTTTTTTTTGTTCTTTTTTAAATTTACATTGCATTCTGCAATCACATTCCAACGTTTCTATGACGCTCCTAACCTAACCTAAAACCTAAGATAACCTCTTTCCAAATTTAAAACTTAAACCTTTCAAAACGCCAAATAGTTCAAACCCTTTTCGTTTTATCATTTATATGTACACCTGACAATTGCAATGTGAAAACACGTTACACACTTCAAACCTGCTAGTGCAAATGGAGTCCAATGCATACGGTATGTACGGTAGAATTCCAGTTACATGTACAGTCACTCACATAAATCTTGATCTCATATAATGCGACATCTATTAAAAGTATCAAAACTTTTAAAGCTAGTGTTTTAGGCCAGGTACATATAGTGTAGTTTTATTTTAGATGCAGATTTATTTAATATTAATATTTATTTAAAATATAGAACCAGTGACTGACTATATTTAAGCGAATGACTATACATAAACTTTTCTTTGATTGGACACAATAGCCAAGAGTACTGGCCGGTTTATATAAGTGATTATTATGTGTTTCACACAATTCCTTCATATTCCTCACAACTCAATCATTATTACAAACATTTCAGGTTGCATGAATGAGTCGTATCTACAACTCTTCGTTTCAACATATATTAGAAAGTTAATTATATGATTGAATGCAAATTTATATGCGTCGAACGTAAATTTTTAAAAATGACTAAATCTCACTTGTCAACCTTTGAAATTTAATATGGATTGATTTAAAGTACTCATGAGCAAAACTGCTTTCGGCCTACCATAAATTTGTATTTCTTGTATGAACATAATAAACTATACTAGTTATAAATAAGGCTATGTAATACAAATTTTGAGGGCTGGTTAGTT
The DNA here is from genome assembly GCA_031353405.1 of Baronia brevicornis. Classification (NCBI taxonomy): domain Eukaryota; kingdom Metazoa; phylum Arthropoda; class Insecta; order Lepidoptera; family Papilionidae; genus Baronia; species Baronia brevicornis. The sequence continues at coordinate 350,788 of JASFAT010001625.1, forward strand.
AATTAAATAAAATAATTCTACAGTGAAATAGATGAGATTGTGTGCGATAAGTGAATTCAGAATATCAATGACATTACAGTAAAGTATGCAGAGTCGAACGACATTCATGCAACTCGCATGTAAAAACTTGGGCAATGAATCGACAAACTCATAAAGACAATAGACAACAATGTTTCTATTTATTATTTGAAAAGTAACATTTCAAGTCCAAAGAACCAACAAACAGATCAAAGGGAAACATTAGTGATGTATTTAAATTCATAAATGTCATCAGTATTGAAAAAAAACTGAACAAATTCCACTGACGGACAAAAGTCACATAGCCCAACAACGGTTGGGAGAAGCGAATGGTGAAGAATGGAGATCGCGTCTTTGCAAACGTAGTGTGGGACGCTCCCTAACTAAATGGAGCGACGATCTGCGCAGAGCTGCCGTCAGGAACTGGATACTTGTAATTGTTCCCAATCTTCTATGGACTACCGCACCTTTTACAAGAAAAAATGTTTATTTACACCATAACAATGTTTTTTTTTTAAATGAAAATAGAGGTATTTCATAACGCAAATGGGGGGAACCATTTGCCTTTGGACCCGCTACCATGAAAAGTTACAGTGCCCACTAGGGGACAGTACCGCCCACGTTGGGAACTATGATGTAGCCGAAAGCTGATGATGATGTTAGAAAACTGGTTTGTATGTAGAACAATCCAAAAAAAAATACAAATCCAAAGAAGCTAATGCTTCATTAAAAAAAAATTAAAATCCCATTTTTCGTTTTTATCCCATAAGATTTTCCTTTGTTGTTCAGAGTTTTACACGAATCTAAATACATCATAATATTGAACTCCTTCGATCCGTTAAGTTCTTGCCAATTTTATTTTCTATGTATCCAGCCTTAATATCTGTTTAACAAAGTATTAGAAATACTATAATTTCAATAAAATTATATTTTCTCTTTTTTTTCTAAATATTTTCATAATTCTTCAGCACAGCGTGGGTTGTAATATCATCAAAAATAGATGTGAAAGTGACCACCAATATCGATTCACAATTTCAGCCAAATGCCATATTGAGCTAATTCTGACTTTGTACAGCTAAGTCCCTGTCGCACGCACCCAATGTAAACACACTTAGATATGCAATTTGGACCGGTCTTAAGGCTGGGCTAGGTCATAACCTAGCCTTGCTTTAAGGCTCGAATGTGTACATTTGTAATTCCAAATCTACATAAATACCTTAATCATTTAACTGTTTTCAACCTCCGCGTTATACTCAACGTCTTGAAGTTTAACTGCAAAGTGTCACTTATTATAACTCATGACTACGTACACTCATCATTATATAATTTTTTCATGACGAGTATACTCGTCAAAGACAGTTAACTGATTTAGTAAAATACAAAAATTCTGTTCTGCGTAGTAAAATTTCATTTTTTCTTCATTTTCATTTCATGAATTATAATAATCATCAATATAGCTATAACAGTCCACTGTTCAACGTTGACCTCCCTCAAATAAAGATTGGTGTTGTGATCCACACTCTTGACGAGATTGTGACAAATTTTCTTCCTACTATAGGAAACATACCATTTTTATTAGCTTATGATGTACATCTCTGTGGACAGGTAACTCTACAAAGTCGCAGCTAGCCGCTATTAACCCATTGAATACCAACTACGAGATATCTCGTAATAAGCGTATGTACCAAAAGTGCCGACTACGAGATATCTCGTAGTTTCTGCAAAAAGTTTTGAATAATTACGCAAATTTTTTATAGGCGTAGTGTATTGCTTTTTCAATAAAAATATACTGTTAATGCCATCTCAACACTATTTCTTAAATTATATTTTGGAAAAGTTCACGCTTTCTTTAAAATAAAATCATGGCGCCTAGGGCAATTTCTAGGGCTATTTCCCTGGCATTCAATAGGTTATCGGCTGAACACTCTTCAGAGGGAACTAACCAATGATAAGACTTAAAATTGTTTACTACTAGGAACACATGATAAAGATTTGTACAATTATATATATATATATATATATATATATATATATATATATATATATATATATATATATATATATATATATATATATATATATATATATATATATATATATATATATATATATATATATATATATATATATATATATATATATATATATATATATATATATATATATATATATATATATATATATATATATATATATATATATATATATATATATATATATATATATATATATATATATATATATATATATATATATATATATATATATATATATATATATATATATATATATATATATATATATATTCACGTCAATTCGAGCGTTACCATCAATAACTCTACCAAACAAATGGATGAGAAGACCATCTGATAATATATCACATTTCTTTGAGTAAAATCAGGACGACATTAATAACATCACTCCGTAAGTGCTACGCGCTTTAGATTAGGGACCAGCATACAGAAATGTTAGCAGAAATTGAATTTAAGAAAATAAATTAAAACCTTTTGGAGGCACAACAAAATATTATGGACAGTCAAAAGTTTTACTTAGCTAAGATCCGCGACAAGCAAAACAATAACAGAAAATTAATAATGTGTGTTTTTCCGTTGGGTTTAGTGGATTTATTTGGAACTTAAACCAAATACTTACCGAAAATCGGCCATCAATTCTCCGCCCACCAACCACTATACACAACACCAAACACACACTATCACTTTTCCATCCTGTAAACGACACGTGTTTCGCCCCAACACGAGGCATCTTCAGGTATAGTAGACTCTACGGAAGACAACCGAAAAGAACTTTTCGGTTGTCGTCGGATCTTAGCTAAGTAAAACTTTTAACTGTACATATAGTGATGGATTTCCGCAAAGTAACGCCTGACTCCATTAATAATTTTATTAAATAATCAAAACAGTTATGAACTAAGATAAAAAAAAATTGCACACTTTTGATAATGTCAAAGTTGAATATTCAATTAAAAATATTATTAAAAATTCATCTCAACACCATAGAGGTCTTTTAAAAAAAATTTACTTTAGTCATTTCATTAAAACTTCAGTGAAAAATAATCAGTTCTCAAATTACTCCTTTCAAGATAGCTCGAATCATACTCTCAAAATTTAATTCATGTAAAAGTATGAAATTTCCAAAATTATTTATTTCTTATCATGCAATTATTATTATCAAAATAAATAAAATCGTAAATAAAGTAACGGTAAATAAAGATGTGATTAGGAGAGACATACGGAAAGTGAGTGATCATAATATTATACAATGCCTCCGACGGAAACCAATATATTTTTTAAGTTAAATTAGGATTATAATATTATTTGAATACTGCAGAATATTTAAAGTCTATTGATAAAATATGTCAAGAATATAAATGTCTCTTTGGCGTTGAGAAGATGTGGGAACACAACGCATTTCTGAACGCATCGTCCTTGTGACAAATATTCATGCATTAATAGTAAAAAGAAAATTAAAATTGTAAAACGAAGTAAAATAAGCTGTCATTGTGAACAAATGTAATTTGTTTACAATCGTACAGTATTAATGGTTAATATATCAAAGATTATCAACGTGAAAATTCAAAAAGAAAAAATTCGGAAACTTTTATGTAAATATAAAGACAGCATCGTTTTCTAAAAGTTTGGAATTATTGAATGAACAAATGTCGATGATGGGATGTTAATACAGAAACCATCTGTGCCTGCTTAACTTTTTGCACAGACGCAATAAATGATATTGATTTAATTTAATTTGTATGTAAAATTCACGATTTCATATACATTTATCTGTATCCAATCCCACAGCGCTAGCAACATGTATTCCGAATAAGATGGCAGGTACTGAGATCTTGTGAAGTTACACGAAAATATTTTACAGTCCGCTCTAGGACCAAGTCAAACAAAATGGGGGCCTACTGTTAGTCATTGCACTAATATTATGAAATCTGACTATACCTTACGATTTCAATATAAGAAGAAAAACATGAAATGATACATAACTACAGGCGCTAATTGAAATCGAATTCGAAATCGAGAATAAAAAATACTAAATCAGCATATTCTTAAATGAATATTTTTTTATTTGTATATATTGAAATTAAAAGATAATTTGTTCTATTTACTTTTTGAATTTTAGACTTAAGGAAGGTGGCAGACGAGCAAGAGTACCACCTTATGGACATCAATCAACGCCGCCCATTAAAAAATTATGCGTAATTATAGACATAAAATTTATTTATGCTGGTGATTAAAATTATGATAATCTTTATAAAAGCAACTCTTTCTATGTTTCATTTACAGTGTAAGTGCTTCATTCGAAGATATATTACTGGGTCAGAATTCTAATATTAGTGCGAAAACTGAGAACAGAGGGCCCATGGTGGGTTAAAAACTGCCTCGCCTAACGGCATATATTTCTTTAACAATAACCATAAAAATAAAGTTTATCTAAAAAATATACATATACATACGTATATAGATGCGAACAACATAAAATTCCGATTAAAAGAACAAAAGACAAAAAAAAATCACACAAAACTGAAATAAATCAACGATCTCCGAACAAGGAGCGAAACAACGAATGTTTTTTTTTTTGGTTTGTTATTGTATGTAATTAACACTTTGTACTATAGAACAAATTCAAAGCTGACCTCAGAACATATACTATTGGAAGTAACCCAATGGCGCAAATAAAAGTATGTTATGGCGCAAATGAAAATATGTTATGGCGCAACTACATCTTGCCCTTTCAGTCTTGTCACGCGGTGCATTCCGCTACGAAACGAAAATAAACGGCAATATAACTAATTTAACAAAACATCATAGACAGGCTGTGATCAAATTGCGTGTATTTGTAAAAGGGGAGAATGATAATAGTGGGAATGAGAAGGAGAAAAGAGGAAAAAATGTTCGCCTTTCGGCTCATTACTTCTCTTAACTACTTCCCCGGATGTTACATCCATTCATTTTAAAGACAACTGAATACAATACAGCTTTATTTTTGCAATTCCTACTAGTTGAAAAAAAATATTCTTTGACCTAAGTATGAATTGACTTAATTTTTTAAAAAAAAATGCATTTTATGCACAGGAGGACAATTCCAATTATATATGCTCTAACTATCACTTCGATATAATTCATATTTCTCGAATAGCACACCCGAAAATATATTTTTCTGTATTTCAAACTGAAAGATGTTAAAACATGAACCTTGAAACTCTGGTTTATATTTAAAAAAAAAATCTTACACAAAGTTCATCGTCATGACGGGGTTATTTAAAAAACAAAGTTATGGGCCTTAATCGTGTACGAAAATACAACTCATTAAAGTATTTTTTGGACACTATAATTAAATACAAACATTTGTATGTGTGTGGCTAAAACCGATTTATCAACCCGATCTGAAATGAATTCATTTAACTACTTTGATTACTGGGCTTACAGGACATTCTTGAAGTGTGTCTGAATTTATTATGAATTTTTATCTTGAGTATAAGCATCAAATATTACAATCAGTATGCTAGCACAGTCAATGATTCGAAAAATCAATTTTCAAATATTTCTGATTGAATTTTTCAACACAATTAAAGAAAATATATTTAATATCCTAAAATCATTGATTTTTAATTTTTAAGAAATCTAAAAATATCGAAAACTCTAGAGATATACTGTTTTAGACGTAAAAAAAAGTTCAAACACGACATAAAACTCACTTGAACACCAAGCATTCTGTTCATTACAAATGAGGCTCTAAAACCCGATTGATGACGAAATAACACAAGCTGATGATGCAAGCAGAATTATTGATTTGAGACGGCTTGATATAACCTCAATTATCTATCATATTCCACATGTATAATAAGCAAATCCTCTCTATACAGTAAACCCTCCAATAACGCGGTCGATTCGAGGAAAACGCGTTCTACGAGGGATTCCTGCATATATACTCAATGTTCCTAAAACTCAAAAACTTACTCAAATAATTTAATTTTATAAGAACAAGATGTGCAAACGTTGATTATAAACTGTCAAATCATTTTGAAATCATTATCAATTTCACAGTTCAAATATATGACTTGCAAAATCCTTTCGTAATACGAAGGAAAACACGTGTTTATACCAAGGACATGGAATCGCCTTATCGGGTTTATTTTATATGAGATATCCGAATCATATAATGGACTACTATAGTATTATCGAAGAGTTAGCCAAACTTCATTGTCCTGTAAGTACAGTCTTCCTAAAAACTCTTGTCCAAGCGCAGAAACATTCCAAACATAATTACTATGTTCGGACCAAAAATATGAAATATATTTCAAAAGTATACATAAATCCGGTTTGGCTTAAACTGGCCACGTGACTATAACACATTGTATAGTTCAAATAAATAATACGAGATATTTTATTAAATGGAACTTTTAAAGCGATGAAAGTAGAAAATTGTTATAAAAATTGTATAAATTTTGCATAGTATTATCATCTATTCAAATTATCAATTGTCAAAAATAATAACAATATAACAATAATTAGTGATTCAATTGTAAGAATTCAGTTTTGGGAAAAATTTCATCGGTCCAGAAAATATGATTAAAAACTCTTTCTATATAATTGAGGAAATATAAAATTAATATTTAACTATAAAGTATATGCTATTGGACATTATTTAACAAGGTTATGTTTGAAAACCAATCGTTATCAAATGGCGCAAACACATCTTAAATGGCGCGATCACCTTGACATCGTATGGCGCAAACACATCATAACTGCCAACATCACTTGTCAAGCAGAAAGATTACCCACCAATGCAAGACCGGACTCTGCAATCGTCTTCTACCCGCGTATCTGATAAAGACAAAGGTGCTAAAGACATAATTATGATGATAAACTCGAAGGAACAGGATTTTCTGAGTAATTACAACACATTACACAGCAAAATCCTTCGAAATAAAAAGAACAGCTCACGATTTTCAACACAGACACACTGGACCATTTGCATCAGAATTTTTTAAAAATCCTTCACAAATGTGTAATGTGAAAATAATTTGGTGACCGGCCGCGTGTAATACATGTAATACAATAACATTACCACCCTACATACATACAACATACACCCTACATACAACATATTCACACATGTTTTGTTTTAAGAAAAAATCATCGGCTTTAGTCGGTGAGCGATAGCTCTGTAGACTCTGTATCTCTCTCTGTAACTCCTATATTGTCTCTAAAAAGTGATCTCTCTTTTGAAGTGATGCAGATAAAACCCGATGTGTTATATTTATTAATGGAAACCCTAAAATTTATACAACAAAAAAGTTTGAATATAAGTCATCCAAGAATACATTAATTCCAATAGCATATACTAAACAGTAGTGATGGATTAAAAATTAACCAATATGCATCGATTTTGTATTGCGAGAGTAACTTGTCATAACCTATTGACGGTTTAATGGTGTTTCTTTACAAGTAAAATACATTCAAAGGCCAAGCAAAATCGATTAGACAACGAGAGGGATCGAAAACGAATTTAGCACCGATTCAGTTCGATATTAGCGCCAAAATTAGATTACAAATCAGTAATAGTACCATTGTTTGACATATCTGATGTCGAATCGATTTTCATGATCGATAATCGTCCTGAAAACTATTTAGAAAATTATGAAAAACAATTTAGAGGAACAGCTGTTGATAGAAGATGTATATCGTATTAAAAGAAATATCGATATAAATTTTCTGGACCTCAACGAAATTAAGAAAGAGTCTTGATTCAATTTAAATACTGTCGAATAAAAAAATCGGTCGATTTTCTGTTCAAATCATAAGCGCAAGTATTTTTTTTGACAGCACGGAACTGCTAAACTGCAGCAATTGAAGAATAAAAAAATATCGAAATAGAAAACAATTAAATGTACTTATCAGTCATAAAGTCTAAGTAAAAACATTACAAGCGTGACTTGTGACCATACACTGCGGGACAAAAGCCGGCTTTGTCGGCCCAGCCTTCGATTGGTTATCGTATGGCAACGATCTGCACACATTTTCGATCAAATACTTCTTCTGTGGCAATCCTTCCTTTTATTAAAACATTCACAAATCGATTTCCAGGATTATGAAATCCTTCCTGTATTTTTGGTAAAAAAAAAATTTCATCAAAATAATTTAAAAACCTGCTATTAAACCTAATACCTTACTAATGACTATAGTAAAATGTTTATTTTCGATTCTATGTTTACTCTGTAAACGGTATGTTTTTCATGGAAAATAGTATAAAACTTCCCAGTAATGAAGAACACTCCAAAGGAGTATAACTGAACTAACTTAAAATAAATTAGTGAAGGCGGTATTCGGCGTAATGCGTGACCTTAGTTGGAAGGCACGCCCTTGTTCTATCCAACATCGAATCAATATATCATCATTGTGATCATCAGGTCATGCGTGAATGAAAGTAAATTACATTTATATTGACAAGAAATATTTAAAATTATCAAGCATTTGGCTTTGCAACTGATTAAAATATTAACTCGCAACCCGGGCCGGAAATCGATATCTTAAACATATACACGCGTACCAAAAGGTAGGATTGCTGCAAGTGGCAACACTTAAAATCACTCTTAACGAATTTCTCATTTGAAACGTCCACACAGCACTCCGTAATTATCACATATCTTTTTTTCCATAATAAAATCCTTGAAGTCCGTTCACAACTGGGCAATGGCACAACCCGCTTTATAGTAATTGTATATCTACACATTTTAGACACACATAGAACACTACAAGTTTTTTTTTACAGTCACTACGGTAAAGGCTCCAAGGGAAAGTAGTATTTACGGCACCGTGTTAGAGTTCAAGCCTTTGTCATATAGTGGAGGGTAAAGCGGTTTATTTAGAAGTACATCACCGATCCCACGAGCCACCCTCACAAGTACGTGGATTCACCTGAAAAATGTAAGAAACCCATATAAGCGCCATGAACCATGAACATACGTCACACGCAGATATGTTTGCTTGTATTAATTTTCCTTTGTGTATATTTAAAAACTTTTTAAATATTATGGACCCGTATTCATGAACAACTATTGCACTGTAAATCATTTTTTATGGAATTATTGTTGCCTTGTGTATAACACTGCACTGATCACTTTAAATTATATATAGAAACATGACTCGTCAACACATTATCAAAACGTGTTACTTGAACGGCGGCCGACGATCAACTGGTATTCGCCGTGCAGTCACATGACACTTGCTATCGAGACAAGGACAGCAATATACGTTTGCACTTTTTAGTTATTGAACTGTTACTTATTGGCAAGTAATAACCGTCTTTAGACGCCTGTTATTCAAAGGAGGTTACAGATGCATTCCTTTCTTTTGGACAGGGATAAGATGATGGATGGGTAATGAGAATGAAAGTATTGAGGTGGGGTGGGGGGGCTGTGTTTTTCACGCACACTACTCATCGACTAACCGCTGTGATTGCGGCACTTTTGTCAACGAGCCGACTCAAACATACAGCGGAGATATTTCACAGTGCGTATTTATAACTAACAATGCCAAACTAATACAGACTGTTTTAGATTTAACAGCCAGTAGGAATGGAAAAGATATTTTATTTATAGAGTACAAAGGTTTTATGTAAGAGGTACGCGCACGATCAAATGAGTTATTTGATGGTAAATAGTCGATACAATACAAATGTATTGTACTGATAGTGTATTACTGATACTTGAACTACTATTGTAATTATTACTAAAAGGAAATCTTTTCTTAGGACAAGGGTTTAAAGCTATAAGGAGGGGAAGAGAATGAAGGGTAAAGGAATTCGATGTACATATCCCTGCATCCACCGTAAGACACTTTGTAACAAAAATCACAGACTGTTGACCGCACAGTTCATACGCCGTTATTGTATCATCAGCAGCCTGCGGCAGTCCACTGCTGGACATAGGCCTCCCCCATGGAGCGCCACTTAGCCCGATCTTCGGCTACTTTATTGTATGTTGTCCATGAATACGGGTGGGTGGTGATGGGAAAAATATCAACACTTATAAAGCTGGTAATAATTCAAAATTCAATATTAACATACACATCTGTTATAGTTTCTAAACGCCTTAATAATGTAATGATCAAACGTCGAAATTTACATCGCTAAGATCCGCGAAACGAATGAAAAAGATTATTGTGTGTTTTCAAACGGTCGACATTATAACAAATACCTTTCTTATCTGTGGAAGGAAGGTAGATAAAAGATCAATGCACACATATTACCCACATTAGGGTAAAAACGTGAACAATCGGAGGGAAGACAGAGATAAAAGAAAGAGAAAGAAGTGGGACCTACCCAAAATATTATTAATAATACGAAAAACGTAAAACACACAACATCACTCTAAGTAGACTTTACATGTACTGTCTTACTATGCCCTCAAGATGCATGTTGACAAATACTTGTATTACACATAATTTAACCCTGTCACGTCTCACGTGACAACAGTACTTTGTCGCTGCGGTCGGAAGTCACGTGTGAGGTGACAAGACGAGACATGTTGAAACTCGCTCTGTGTGAAATGCAGACACCACTGCCTTGTTAGTTAAACATCCGTAACAGAGCAATTGACATCCCCAGTTATATATCATTGCGTTTTTCAATTATTTTTCAATATATTGAGGGCCGAAAGATGAATGAAGTCAATGAAAACTGTATCTGTAGCTGCAACCTAGCGAGAATCACGTATAAAAAGCTAGCAACCGATAATGGTTAAATATTGATGTTGTGTGTTTTATATTATTTGGTATATGTGGCAGACAGCGAGATGTATTTTTAATGGGATAGAATGACAGACTAGCAAGCGTGTCATCCGATAAATAGCAATCAGAGTCCCCCATAGATATACATCTGCAACAACATAAACAGCGCAGAAGCGTGTATACATTGACGGCTGTTTTGTTTAAGCTTTTTCGTCAAACACACAATATTTTTTCTCATTTATTTGAAGATTAGCAAACGCAAAATAATTAATTATTATAAATTCAGTACAATCAAGGCACAACAAAATAACAAAACAATCTTTGTATAAAGGAGGCGTTTAAAAACATCCACATGTGACGTATGCCATGCGTTACGTCTGTGCAAAGCGAGCGATGTACAGCAAATGAACACGTTACATGTATACATGAGAGCAATCTTGTCGGCAGAATTGTATAAATAATTAATATCACAAATTAATAATTAATTGCCCTCCTATCCCATAAAAAAACTAAATATAGTGTATTTTTGACAAAAAAAAGTCTTAATATAGTGTATTTTTTTTAAAAAAAATACGGATAACATTACGGCTTCTCTATTTAAAACAAAGATCTTAGACGATTAAAAAATATCGTATAAAACTAATATTCAAAATTAAAAAAAAAATTAAATAATCAATCCGCGCAAAATAATTAAATATAATGGTATATAATAAGATATACGACGTTAAAAGAACTCAAACAAAGTTTGAACACCACTGATATAATTATTAATACATGGAAATATATTGATTATAAATCAGCGGTTTTCAACATTGCTCGCGACCCCCTGACCCCGTGGCCTCCAACAATAATTATTAACAAAAAATGTTTTAAAGATATCGTATTTGTTTAAAAGTTAATTATTTTTCAACATTTAAATTATTGATATAACTCTGTCGACAATGCATGAAAAATATTAAAGTGATACTTTTAGGAAACATTCCACGAGAACACAGATGAACGAAACAAATATATTACACTAGCAGATACGGCATCCTGCTAATATGGCTTCGTCGTTTACCTATTGTAATTTCTATCCAATTTACTAACAAGACACTTGTAAGACAGCAATATACTTTTAATTCTTCTTTGTAATATATTGGGTTGTCATATAAGTTTGTTCGTATTTTGACGCGCAGATATTGATCATGACAATGCGCAGATGTTTTCACCATGACAATGCGCGACGCGCCATCTGTAACCACCGTACAGAAGTCGGTAGGGTTTTTATGGAATATTCTACCTACCCCTCCATATAACCCGAACATCCGCATCATCCAACTACCATTTACTCCGCTCACTACAAAATTATCCTAACGAAAAAAGGTTTCGCATCTTTGGACGACATAAAAATTCATCTTGAGGGATGGCCTTATGCAATTGTCTGAACGTAGCGCCAGAGTGATACAAAATAATGGACAATAATATAGTGAATAATAAAAGGTTTTATTTTAGAACGTATTTTGCTTTGAATAAATTTAAAAAAAAACGAACTTAAGTGAAAACCCAATACATCATATAATAAAATATTTATTTCATAATTGCATCAGATCCTGCAGATTAAACTAATTACTATATTATTATATTTACGACGAATTTTTCTTATCAAGAAATTTTCATTCGATCTCATAAAAAAAATTGTATTGGTAATCTTAAGAACCGTAATAAAATACAGAACTAGACCAATATGGGTAGTTTGTTTCCGATATGCCGTATCTTTAGTTTAATATATAATTTTAACAACAGATAAAAATATTTATATTGTATTAACCATTCCACTGTTTCAATATTATATCGAACAATATATTACTAAACTTAATGATGTTTAGCACCGTAAAATGATGACCTCTTCCTACATTTTAATTTAAGAAGGAGTCATCATTTAATTTAGGAAATGGATAATATTATATACATAATGAAATGTTCCAAATGATCATAGAATTAAGAAAAAATCATGCATGCACACGAAATAAATACGACAGCACAGCGCACATTTTGTTTCAGATTTAGCCAACATTCAAGAGCACATCGCGAGTCAGACTTGAAGTGTAAATATAACACATATAACATATGTAACAGAATGGGTCACTCTGTAAAATGTTTGCCGTCAAAAACCACCGTCAGCAAATTAGTAATTAAAATGAAACGAAAACAGTGCGACACGAGGTTATAGTTTTGCAACGACCTGAAAAAGATTTTAGTGTAAAGACAAAAATATAGTAAAGGTTCTCAAACTTTGCTTCATAATATAAAACAGATATATCCCGCTTAATACGGTAATTTACAAGTTAACCGTATTGAACCTCCTGAGACCGGACAAACATGTTTAGGAGTAAAATTAAAACATGTCGCTGATACCTTAATTAATACTGAAAGCCTAAAAAGGAATATTTTTTGATATACATGGAGAATATACGATGATTTATTCCTTACATCGTCCAGGTACAATTTGGATTTCGCGAAAACAAACACGGAAAGATTCGGTAGTTAATATAGATCAATGTAATCCATTGGACGGTTGGTACTGCATGACAAATGAAATATTGCAAATGGCGGGTGTAAGGAGGTTAAGGTACGTATGTATACAATTTAAATCTTTAAAAAATGGCAATTGCAATTTTTTATCTATCGCAGGCAAAAAACGTCACAATTATGTAAGCTTTTTAAATTTTGTTTGCACCGACACAATAGACAGGATCGCGTACAGCGGGACACTACTGTTTACTAAACCAAGCATTGAAAAGATTTACATTGCTGACAAACAAGCCGAGGTTTTGTGAAGTGAATTTTACTATATTGTTAGTGCGTGACGTAGTGCGTGACTTTACGTGTTAACGTCACGGGCCTAGCAACTTTTACACAACGTATATTGTATCCAGCTCATATAAATTGCACTGCCGGGCTCAGAACAACCGCAATTCTGCAGTAACGGACATTAACCGATCAAAGCTTTCCCAGGCGGGATATCCTGCCCCTGATTAAAAACCTGTAGACCATAGCAATTTCGCCAATCACATTTCAGATATATGACATCTGATGTATATACATATATAATACATTTCGTATATTATATACATTACATATTAAACCCTGATATGCGTTTACATATACAAGTCACGCATTAAGTCACGTAGACGTTAAGTGGATTACAATGAATGATAAAGGAATAATTACAACTTATATTGATATCCCGATAATCGCAAAATTTAATAAATATTATGGTATCACGGTGACCGTGTATGAAAGAAGATAATTATTGAGGATTATCTTCAAAGACTTTTTATATTATTTTATCTGTTTTTGAATTACAATATATAATCTTTCACGTGATTAATTTAGACCTGCTTCACTGAGAGAAATATAACCAGTGTGTAAAGATAAACTTGACAACACATAGCTATAAAATCTGCATACATTAACATTAGCATTTCAAAAAATAATTACAATGAATAAACCCAGCTATACTTCTTAGTTCGCTTTTTCTACCAGCACGATGTTCCGAATATATAAAAAAGCAAACTTGGATCGAGAAATTTGTAAGCACGACCCGTAACCCAGTGGTTCTCAACTGTTGGTACGTACACCCCTAGGGGTAGAGTGATTGATTTAGAGAATGTGCCTACTAAATCACTGTAAGAATATTATATTATTTCACACAGTCAAAACTAGATTTTTAAAGAATCTTTCAATAGAATTTAGAAATTAGGATCCAATGCCCTATATTAGCCCATTGCCACTTACAAATGTGAAAGGTATTCTTCTTGCGATTATCGAGATACCTAACTAGTGACGTATATATGAGATGTATGTATATTTACGTGTGCGTGGAGTCGTCGGGCGACAGCTGTCGGTAGCGGCCCACTCGCTCGCACCCCGGCCCTGCCGGCCGTATAATCATATTTTCACATGCGTTTACTCGATGTAAATTTTGTTATAACCATCGATCGGGATAACCTATCCATTCCTCTATTATTTCGGAATATTTCTCTAACTTGTTATTAAAGAGACATATCGAATCCAATGTACTTTATGAATAATCGTAGCTATTTTTAAACTATTTTATGAAATGAAAACATCAAAGGTTCTCAAACATTTTGGCTCCGCCTTTTGTGTACACGTATAATCGAATTATTAAAATATTTTTTTTAATTAAGAAATTATTCCACGGCTACCCTGGATGAGTCAGTTTTTCGTCAACTAATTAGTAAATCCTCCACTAAGTTAAGAATACAAAATATAACCTTGCAATTTTTAACTACTTCATGAAATTAAAAATTTCTGAGGTTCTCAAATATTTTGGCTCCCACCCCTTGTGTATACGTATAAGTAATAAAATTACTGAAATATTTTTTTAATTAAGAATTTGTTCTACGGCTACCCTAGATGAATCATGATTTCGGAAATCAATTGGTAATTTTAATAATTGTTTCACAAATTTGTTGGCTTAAAAACAACTAAATTATCAGACAAATATCTTCGTTACATTCACTATCAAAACGTCAATTAATAAATAGTAAGTACACGAGGGGGTCGCAACTTACATGTTGAGAAACGATGCCTTTTACACTCGTTTTAAAAACACATATACAGTCTTAGAAAGAATGTCGTTAGCACTAAAACACATTTTACTGTGTGTTTCTAATTGAATATTATTTTTTTTTATTTAGAATACGTAATTTATGAGTTATTTAATAAAAGTATATTCAAACACGATCAATTTACCATTTTAAGAATCTATTTCGATGGATAATAATACCGTTTATGGCACGCGAAGAACAGTTACAGTGAAGAAACGGAAAAAGGGTAAAATTTTAAGATTGCCACTGTTAAAATTGTATATATTATTATTTTTAATCCCTATTTATGGATTATTTATAAGAGCAATATTTACCTACTTTATGTACACGCGAAATATTAGACTTTTTAATAATTCGACGATTCGCTATCGGTTTAAGACATCATTCGCAAGTGCGAATCAACGCTCGACACCCCGATTAATATTAACATTAATTAATATAATGATTAAAAACTAATAACAAATATTTAAATCGTCTTACAACTAGAATTTGCTACACATGTTCATATCAACCGTTTATGTACCGTTTGTTTTTTACATATACCGTTTCGGCTAATTGTTATATAACTGTTTTATTTTAAGATGAGGTTTTTTTTGTAACAATGAAGCGTACTTGACCATTTTGTGTGGAATAACGTTATTGGCCTTCACAAATTCGTCGAAAGGGCTCGCGAATTGGGCGCTAGCAAGTTACGGACTGGGTAGAGAGACGACAATACTCCTCTGTTTTAGAACCCCGTTGAGACGTTGAAAGACGTGTCAAGGGTACGGGTGAGGTTAGTACTGTATGCTACATCGATTATGTATCTTATCTATTTTTTTATTATATAACTTTTTTAACGTTCGTAATTTTAAAATTTGAAACATTAAGAAATAATTGTTTTTTCGGATTATTGATTATGATTCTATCGATTGACAGAGAAGTTACAGAACAATGTAGAACATCTCGCCCTTTCGTCTACAAATGAATAATAATGGCTTCTTATTTAAATAAAACTCTCTTCCAATAAAATAACATATTGTTGATTCGAACTCATACACACACACACACACACACACACACAAACCTAATCCATGCTATACTCAACGGTTAAAATGTAGTCAGTCGGAAATAAATGTTTAAAGAGAATACACGTTTATACACGATACCATACACGACTCAACAAAGTAAAAAGTGTTATTAGTACTAAAACACATATTATTGGAAGAGAGTATTATTTGAAGAAGAAGCTCCGTAAGACTCCTGGATTCCCACAGTGCCGTTCCAAAGGTCTTCAAGTGAACTCGAGACTTCGGTTTGGACTTTTTTAGATACAGGTGGTATTGTATACTGTAATGGCTTCCACGGATGGTAACAATTGGAACGATAAGCCACTATTGTGGTATTCCGCCGAGAACCTCTATTTTTATGGAACACATCTATAGTGGCTTTCGTGGGTAGCACCAATTCGAGACGTCCGACACTATACTTGAGTAAACTATAAATATTTTTGATGGGACAACAGGGCAAAGCGTGTCGCTCGATAGAAATCGATAAACGCCGCCCACAGACATCCGCGACACCGCGGGGACGACGAGAGCGTCGCCGGCCTTAATATAAATTGGACATATTCAATGATCAGGTACTTTTGGTATTGATATACAATGTAGTTCGTAGTCCCCCAGTAACGTTTGTTCGAGAACATTGTACAAAAAACCAGACTCGGCACATTGATACGAACACGTGTAACTAACTATAGCAATACATATTTATTATATATTGCTATTTATATTAAATCTATTCGAGCGGCGAATGCCACAAGACAGAATGGCATTGTCGGGTGAACGTACTGTTGAATGTTTGTCATAAATTAAAAACTATTAGAACGTGTTCCGATGCGAACAGACCGACAACAAGCAACCGACCGACCGACCGACGTTGACAAATATATAACTGATCTGGTTGCCAAACATCCAGTTACAAGTGGGAAGATAAACAACTTTTTAATATCCGCGTAAACAGCTAAATATCGACGACAGGAAATCAAAAGTATGTGCAAATATATACACCATTTAAAAATTATTTAAAAAATTTAAAAAACGACCGAGACCATTCGACGCAGTTCTTTTCGTATTCAAAGCATTTTCTACTTATAGCAAATAAGTTTTCTGTCGTCGATGTAAGCAGCAATAGTTTTTTTGGTAAGGATCGGTTGATCTGCCCATGTATATGCTTTCTAAATCCTTTTTGGTTATAGTTAAACTTGTTTTTTTACAGCTCTTAAAAAGCATAGTTAGGCATTTTGTTTAATAAAATAACTTTACGAAGTAAGTGCTACAGACATCATCATCCAACCAATCATTTTACTCAATTTTCCCACTTTTAATTAGATGTAAGTCGAATGTATTTATGACGCTGAGTAATGATAACGGATTTATCTTCTGTAATTTTAATTAACCATATGTCGAAAAAATAAAGAACATAACTTTTATGTTATTAAAAAACTATAAATTATGGTCAATATACAAAAGTATTACTTTGATCCGATACGATGGCGTATCGGTACGTCTTCAACGCCCAAAACCGTGACTATTACTCAGCCTCCAAAGCACAGAAGTTACGAACAATCGTCCCTATCTTTCTTCTTTCTATTCTCTGAAAATTTCCTAAACTCCCTCCACGACGTGCGCATGTCGCCGAGGGACAGTCGCGGCTTGGTGCCCCGCTCGGGGGCTTTCGAGCCTTGGTCCTCCGAGCCGGATATGGAGTGGTCCGAACTCACTTTGGGGAGCTTCGCCCCGTTTGTGAAGCCGCGCCTGTCGAGGTCGTTGGGGTCGCTGGTGAGGCGCGCGTACGGTACGTGTGTGTGCGGCTGTTTGTGTGCGTGTCGGCGCGCGTGCTCGCGTGCGTGCTCACCCGAGTCCCAGTGCGCGTCGGGCTCGGTGTCCGGCTCGGAGCACTCGGAACCCGACGACGACGGTGGGGACGGAGCTCGCTGAGGGTGCCCGCTGAACGTTGACGACGACGGCTGCTTCTGCACTATCAGTTCCACCTGTAAACATAACGCAATAAACTGAGTGATGTTAAGGTAGACCACGGGTCACCAAATTTTTTTGATCACCCACCCCCATATAATTTTCAATTAATTCAAATAAAATTATCTAATAGGTACAGTGTATGTACATTTATTTTATTATGATTTTAAACATTTACAAAAGTAATTTTACATTGTTACAAAATAGCTGTACGTAATACTACAGAATTATTGCTGCTTAATCAACGATGAGATGGGTGTGTCTGGCGTTTCTTGTTTCACATGAATAAATATGCATTTATTAATTTATTTTCTATAAATAAAATGTCAATGAAATATCAATTATAAAAAACATTCACAAATTTTACATACGCAATTTGGCATGTGTTTTTCCTTCTACCCTTCAATCGACCCCTTCTTTTATTAAATAGATCCTATTTGACCAATAAGGACTTGTGTTCATTAATAGGAGTCATTTTTTAGATTTAGGCGACCCCCGAAATCAGGGTTCGTTACGTACTCCAAGCGGTCGATATCGGCCACTTTAGGAATCCCTGTGATGAATGTTTTAAATGGAGAGTGAATAATTGATGTGACTTAATGACTCTCTCTAAGAATTAATGACTACAGATAATTTTTCATTCTTTATGGATAACCAAGCGAACCACTTTACTTGTGAATTGGTCCATATGACTGTTAATCCGAAAAGTTGAAACCTCTACCCACAAGTTCCCTAAACTAAACGGTGCAATGTGCTGACCTTGAAATCCGGGCTGTACAGTTTGTGTTGCTTGTCCTTGTGCGCGTCGTCCAACTGCCACTTGTCTAACGTTAATTTGTACGTTTCCAAGTTTGGACCTGAAAACGGAAAACGGGTACATGTGTATTTATTGAAATATAAAAATGAATGTTTGTGTGTTCGTCCTCTATGAGTTAGCGCATCGTTCATCCGATTGCGATGAAACTTCGTGAAGTTATTGTTATATGTTTTCTGACATTGTATCATCAATGCCAACACCCACCTACACTCATCCACGCTTTAAGCCATGGTGGTTATGAAGATTGATTTCCATAGCAACGGTTGCAATCAAGATGGACAGTCAAACTTAGTTTACTAAGATCCGCAAACACATTAAGAATAATTTTGTGTCTTTGCAAAGTAGAGTATAGAGAATTACTCGATGAGAAACACGGTTATTAATGGAGTCAGGCGTTACTTTGCGGAAATCCATCACTATATGGACAGTCAAAAGTTTTACTCCATGTCCATAGAGAAACACGGTCACTAACGTTGACATCGTCAAACACACAATATCACTTTTCACTACAAACAACGCGTTTCGCTTCGACACATCCTCAGGCGTAGTAGACTCTACGAAAGACAACCGTATAGTGAGCTATCCACTGTGTGGTTGCTATAGACATCGTTGATCACAGAAGCATTAACCCCCCCCCCCCTTCTGAAAAAATGAATACACCTGGTACAACAGCTAAAATATTTATTGATAAGTGCAGGGACCCATCTACGTTCATTTCTCTCTATTACTTCCTCAATTATTCACACAGTATCCTAGGGTAGAAAACGCAGGCACCAGGGAATGCTTACCATAAGGTGACCTACTTGGTGTTTTAACTATCCCGTCAAAAATTATTGACATGTAACCCTAGGTTAAAAAACGCAGACGACAGCGAATCCTTATCATTAGGTGACCTACTTGGTCGATTAACTACCCCGTCAAAAATTATTCACATATTACCCTAGGGTTAAAAACACACGCCAGCTAATTTTTATCATCTTTACCAAGGTGACCTACTAGTTTGTCTACCCCCCCCCCCCAAGTAGAAGCACCAATCAAACAACCTTACATTAAAATAGCACACAATAACACTTACTGTCATCGGGCGGAGGCACTTGTATCGAACCAACGGCCGCGGTGACAAAGAACGTGTTGAACCAGAAATGGAACAGCTTCTCTTTGCGCATCATCATCTTGGGCTTGCTGTACACGTCCACACGTACGTCTCCGTGAAGGGGCGTGCAGTGCGCCAAGCACAGTCGGATCGCACAGTCGTGTTTCCTGACCTCCTGACAGCCCAGCGGCACCTGAAAGTGCGATTAGAATCGTATTCAATCAATCACCAGGGTAAACTGGTAAATTTACAAACGCAGGACTTGCAATCTTGCATCAGTAACGCGGCATCGTGTCTACCTAAAATGCCTTTTGTGTTGCAGAAGTCTATCCATTAGGTGATACGCTTGCTCGTTGACCTCCCTGTCCCATAAAACAAAGAAAACAACTAATCCGCGATGTTAAATCCGCCTGCCAAGAAGACTGTGGGTTTCGGCAACAACCAGCGTCTAGACTGTACTCTCCTACTGTACCCAAAACGTGGACACTGAAAATCTGTCCATTTCACAAACTCAGGGCCGCTCAGAGAGCTATGCTCGGAGTTTAAGTTGTGGACATGATTCGGAATGAAGAATTCCGCCGTAGAACCAGTCACTGAAATAGTTCTCCAAGTTAGCAAACTCTAAGTTAAAGTCAGATGGTGCAGCGATCTGCGTAGGGCACTAAGCAACGTTTCTTAGTAGAGGCTAATGTCCAGAAATAGACCGACCTAGGCTGCTGATGATGATATACCTAGCGATGGGAAATATATGGGCTGTAAATACATACGCAATACTTTTACGAGTACTGTTACGGACTTGTCTGATAGGTACACAAGCACGGGCTGTTACCGACTTGTCTGATAGGTTCACAATACGGCCGTTACGGACTTGTCTGATAGGTACACAAGCACGGGCTGTTACCGACTTGTCTGATAGGTTCACAATACGGCCGTTACGGACTTGTCTGATAGGTTCACAATACGGCCCGTTACGGACTTGTCTGATAGGTTCACAAGTACGAGCTGTTACCGACTTGTCTGATAGGTTCACAATATGGCCCGTTACGGACTTGTCTGATAGGTTCACAAGTACGAGCTGTTACCGACTTGTCTGATAGGTTCACAATACGGCCGTTACGGACTTGTCTGATAGGTACACAAGCACGGGCTGTTACCGACTTGTCTGATAGGTTCACAATACGGCCGTTACGGACTTGTCTGATAGGTTCACAATACGGCCCGTTACGGACTTGTCTGATAGGTTCACAAGTACGGGCTGTTACGGACTTGTGTGATCGGTTTACACAGCGCGTTCACCTTGAAGGGCGGATGCACCTGCGAGACGGTGAACTCGAGCGTGCACTGCGAGGCGTTGAGGTTGGGCGGCGGAGACAGAGTCAGCTCGCGTATGTGCAGCTTCGTGGGCGCGTAGTGCAGCCCCGAGCGTAGCAGCGCCGCGTAGTACTCCACGTAGCGCCTCTGCGACGGGATCGTAACGCCTGAAACCCACGCGCACCCGCATGTTACTAATAGAAATAAAAAATATATATTATCACCATTATTAAATTTTTATTAACTTTGAATGATAGAATAAGATATTATCACTTTAAATTTATGCATGTAACAAAGGTTGATAAAGACCCATCTTTTGTTAATCGATATCACACTTTGTTGACCCGCTCCCACCCCTTAAAGTGTGACGTAATTTATGGATGGCCCCCTAAGTTGACACATTTGATCATTCGCCTATCGCTTCCATAAAAAATCTCATCTTACCCTTCTCGTCATACGTTCTCTCTGTTCCGTAGAACTGCAGCGCCTCGTCGGCTGTCGCTTTCTGCCCGCTGTACAATAGGTAGCAACAGACCATTGTGCCTGAAAATTGAATAATTCATTTCAGCACTGATAAGCCGTCTCTCTTCCCTTATCAACTGATTGGATAATTAATAATCTGATTACGAATTCGTTAAGTTGAAAAGTTTGACAACTTCGATATTTCCTTGCTGTATCGGGATGTAAGCACCTATTCTGCTATAAAATAAATAAGAAAAGACCTATATTTGATATGATATGGACACCCACGGTTCATTTGTTCCATAAACTCAAGGTCCGTCAGAGAACTATGGAGAATGTTATATACATTTGAACGAAAGAAACCCGCCAAAGAACCAAAGTCAGAAACATAACATGACTCGAAACATTATATGATGATCACGTTTGTCATAAAATCGACAACCGTTGGAGTAGACGAGTGCTGGAGTGAGACTGCATCGGCAAAACAGTACCTCGACAAAATGTAGCGACTTGTCTGCACAAGGCGACTGGCAGAAACTGAATGCATAAGGCCGAAATTTTGAGGCGACTTGAGGAAGGCGTATGAAACTATTTAACTGCTCCAGGCTGTTGATAATAAAGATGTCATCATCATTATACACGGTGTCCCAGAACTCAACGTCAAGCCGAAACGAGGTGACAGGATTGATTGTAATCATCGTGAGAAAAATCAGAAAAAAAATCTATCCCATGCAGTTTGAAAATTATGGGCATTTAAGAAAAACCTAGAAATTTGGTCAAACTATAACCATTTTTCGGTTATAGTGGTTAATTTTTAATATTTTTTTTCATTTAAACTAACCCTAAATAACATTTCTAGATTCACGGTAAAAAATAATGAATAAGTTTCCTAGAATTAAGACTATTTGTTAAACTATGAGTTTAAAATTTTCAAAATTTGTCGACTTTGAAAGGCTCTCCTTTAAAAAAAAGTACTAGAGTGCCTTGGCAAGTGCCATTAAAAGTTGGCGCATTTAATCAGGATTGTAAAATGGTACAATACTTGTTAGTTCCATACTAAAAAAACGAGTAAAAAAATAAAAACCTCAAGTAACCCGATTTTTGCTAACCCATTTTACTCAGTTAAAATGTTTTTTATTCGCTCAAGCTCTTGGTAGATTCTTAATTTTAAGATCTTCAGATAAGATTTTTTTTCTGATTTTTCTCACGATGATTACAATCAATCCTGTCACCCCGTTCGGCTTGACGTTGAGTTCTGGAACAACCTGTATGTATTCTATATTGTGTATCAGAATGCACTATGTGCAGGAAGCGTTAACAATTAAGACGACAAAATCACAGTATCGTAAAGAAATCTATACAAGCCCACATCTTTTATATTTCATTATAAATGAAAAAGTGACAACATCATCGGGGAATGTATTCATTTCATAAGTTACATGAGTGAAAATGTTTAATAGACGCTTTTAGGAATGCTAACAAAAATTTTTTACTTCAAAATGGAATAATATAAGTGTATTTTATAATATACATTTGTAGTGATCGTTATATTAGATTGTAGATGTATTCGTATGCATCGCTCATGGATTTATATCTCGTACAATTATTTTAACAGCCCAAAAACCCATTCCCCGAGCCTGGCCACTAAAAATATTCTCTACATCGGCAGTAAAGACCCCAATGGAAAAAGCCACGAGTTTAATAAATATCTCAAAGGCATGGTGAGAAAGGGCATGTATTTTAGTGGAATGACCAACCTTTTTTCCTTTCATATCGTGTTTCTATACGGCCCTTCGCTTTTTTATGTTCCTTTCGCCCCGACCGCAAGAGAGGAGGCGG
This sequence comes from Baronia brevicornis, assembly GCA_031353405.1. Classification (NCBI taxonomy): domain Eukaryota; kingdom Metazoa; phylum Arthropoda; class Insecta; order Lepidoptera; family Papilionidae; genus Baronia; species Baronia brevicornis. The sequence goes on from JASFAT010001625.1 coordinate 374,718, forward strand.
TTTGAAAGGGTCCCCTTTTTTTTATCGAAATTTACGAGTCCAGCGTGAAAGTTGCCGTAATTCGTCCAATTATGTGTCGTAAAGAAATTCTGCAATTACGGCACACACGTGAATTTGGGCTCCTTTTTGTATGCATGACAATGAACCCGGCCGCGGTAATGGTAATGGTACATACACCTCGTGTAATTTAGCTTTAACCTTTGTTGCTAAAATGATCCCAAACATTATAGTGGTGCGTGCACACCGCATTGGTGAGACTAATGTTCGCAAAACATTTGCTTCCCAACCCGCTGTACCCTGTAAAGACTTATTGTTAAATCTAATATAATTAAAATATTTTTATATTTACATATGTATATACAGATTAGCTCAGTGACAGAAGACCAATTGGCTCAATGGCGGGGCCCTCCGCCCGCGGAGTCTATGGTCGCGGGTTCAATCCTCACATCGGAATAAATATATGTATATGGATTTACAAATTATCACATTCTGAGTCTGGTACCCCACCAATCCGCATTGGACAAGCGTGGTGGGTTAACTTCCGTTCCTCCAGAAATGGAGAGGCCCGTTGCTCAACAGTGGGGCATATATGGGCTGTTAAAAAAAATACAGATTAGAAGGATTGAAATCGATAATGGAGCAGTGCTACATTATATAGGTTGTCCAACGGTTTTCAGACTCAAAAAACTACAAAGGATATAAATAAAATTCGATACATTTCGCGAAAAAGAGAAGGGCTTTTTTTTTAATTATTTCGTCCAAATGTTAATCGTCACGTCAGACACACTTTTGGAATCTCGGCACAGTATATGATTCGAAGATGTAAACGCTGGTAGCCTATTGGCTTTTACAGCTCTATCAGGCAATCTAGCCACCGTATTTTCTACCACTTGCTGATGTATTAACATCGGGATGCCGTTAAACTCGCAGACGATGTTTTCTTTTAGTGCTGAGTTGGTCATCGGGTTTGTTTTATATAGACTTCACTTTTGATAAACTTTTTGTGGGGGGTACCACAAAAAAGTTACATAGGGGTGAATCTGGCAACCTGGGCGGCCAAATGATATCGCGGAAACGGCTTATTAATTTGTTAGGGAAGAAATCACGAAGAAACTCCATGGTCTCTCTAGCAATGTGAAGCGTAGCACCATCTTGTTGAAACCATAAAGCTTGGGAAGGAGGTTTTTCCATATTGGCAGGTGTTAACATTATTGGAACGCACCCATTTAGCTTCTTGTTTTATCTGTGCGCTGTGCATACGCTTCTGTCCGTGTCACTTTACTTGTCCGTTCTACCGTTGCACTAATTAAAAGTTAAACTATTGCAAACAATTATCTACTATACTTGAAGATGCCTCGTGTTGGGGCGAAACACGTGTCGTGTACAAGATGGAAAAGTGATAGTGTGTGTTTGGCGTTGCGTATAGTGGTTGGTGGGTAGAGAGTTGATGGCCGATTTTCGGTGATTTTTTGGTTTAAGTTCCAAATAAATCCACTAAACCCAACGGAAAAACACACATTATTAATTTTCTGTTATTGTTTTGCTTGTCGCTGATCTTAGCTAAGTAAAACTTTTGACTGTCCATATAGTGATGGATTTCCGCAAAGTAACGCCTGACTCCATTAATAACTATTGCAAAGACTATTCTTTATCACATCCCCTATATTTCCTTCAGCAGAAAATAATCAGTAAGCACGCTTTTACTAATTATTCGACCTATAACCAAATTCTCCTACCGGACACCCTCTATACATTGAGAATTTAGAATAATAAAATAAATGTAGGAATAAACGAATGTTAGCATGGAGACCGCGTCTTGGCAAACGTGTAGAAGGCCTTCCCGGCTAGATGGAGCGAAAATCTGTTCGTAGTGGTTGGAAACTGAATTCGTTGTCCTTAGAGACACGAATAATCACACTTCGGAACCTCAGTGTGTACACAGCTTTAGATATATTTTGTGGGACCAATATAAGATATTCTTTTGTAATACGAATACAGAGAAATCTATCATTCCTCGGCTGTTACACGTGTGGATATTTACATGCAATATTCGTTTCTTAAGTGTTAAACTGCGCAATATCGTCTACGGAGAATTACTAGCGGCAGTATATACCTCTGCACATCGACGCAAGAAAGCTAAAACGTAGTGAAAGACAAAACGAAAATTTACCACCGGAGCCAAAAAAAATCTTTTTAATTTGAACGCGAAAAGAACGAATCTAACTGAACAGCTGACAGGGCACAGGGAGAAGGATGTCAAGAATGCCATTGTTTATGTGTCTCTCCCACAGTCATAGTGTCATAACTAACTAGAAAAACTTGTTAACTTTGGTTCTCGGGCAGAGAAATCCTAATTCCAAATCCAACAAAAAAACGAAGTTTTTAAGATTCCTCAAGTCGGTTTACAATACTCAAAGTGGTAAACAGTTAATTATTAGATCAATCACCTGTCCGGCCCTTCCCCGCTTTGCAGTGAACAACTGCTACATTCCTCGGGTCCGCGTTCAACCACTTGTGAACATCCTCGCAGAATGGCTGGATCAGGTCGATCTTCGGCGGCGTATGATCTTCGAACGCATACCTCCCCACCTGCGGATGGAACAATGAACATCAAGCTTCAGCAGCAGTAGCACAATAATGGCCAATTTTTTAAAAAAAATTAAAGTGCCAACAGATAGTACAAACATTTTTGTAAATGCAACAATTTACCATGAACTAAAGTCAGCTGTCATGTTGACCAATAAAAACCAATCAAAGTCAGCCGTTTTGGAGGAGTGGACAGCCAAAAAAAATGTATTGTGTTTTGCCGAGTTCACGTAAAACCTCATTTATTAAGGAAATCTATAAGAGAGTGAGTGATATTATGTCTTTCATAATGAGTATGACAACCGTAAGTTCTTGAAGGGATGTTCATATTTCGATATGCCGATAACTGTTTGGTTGTCCATCACTTAAACCCTTGTTGTCCATTATTGGTTATTAAGAATTTTTAAGTTTGTTGATAAATAAATCCTGTTATATACAAGCATTATCGAATTTAACTTCAAAATTACGTTACTAATAAATTCTATTCACCATTTCTTTATATACCTTTATCTAAATACTGAAACATGTAATGACTCTTTCACGTTTTTTGCCCATCAATCAATCAACAGCCTGCAGCAGTCCACTGGTGAACATAGGCCTCCTCAATGAAGCGTCACCTAGCCCGATCTTCGGCTTCACACATCCAGTAGAAACTGGCCAGCCGCCCTGCACAGATCGTGCGCAGCCGGGGGGCACATGTCCATAATTGGAGCCATTACGCTATTTAAATTGCGACAATAATTTAGAGACCTCCGAAAAAAACTCTCGACGAAAAAGACTCGTCTAAACTGAGTCTGTTTAGTAAAAAAAATATGTGCAGTTCACGTGCAATAGAAACAAAACCTACGGACAACTAAGCACCACACAAAGAGGATAACGACATAATGGGAAAAACTATATAATGTATTCTAATCGTTCTCTTACAGACTATATCCTGTATTTATAGCGTTTGTCTCTTTTAAGTGTCGCTTTTTCGTTTCATCGAGTATCAAATTACAAAAATACGAATTTCTCACTTTGTTAAATATTACGATCATAGTTCAAAATAAGAATCCTGTGTTGTGTGTACCTTTATACCCACACAAATAAAGGGAAAAGCTTAGACTCACAATAATACCTGTAAGTCATATAAATATTTATCCAAATGTGGTAAAACGATCATTCATGTACAATGATCGATCGAGTAACACTATGAGTCATCAAAAGAGACGATACCTAACAAATCTGGGTTTTAGATTCTACATAAATTAAATGGGAGTTTTTGGGAGACTGCCGCAATATGGTAAAGCCCTGTAAATATCAATTGTCGAATTCCATCATTATTTCTCTATAAAATTACGACAAATTGTATAAGACGAAAATTCCTCGGTTCAAGTAATATATTATATATTATTGTACATACATACATGATTGCCTAATTATGTAACATCACACATTCTGTGAACACGCAAGCGTATGTACCCACATAATAAAATCAATTTATAATTCATTACCCAGTAAGGCTTCCACGATTGATTCCGCCATCGTGTTATAAAAGGGTGGGGGAGACAGACTTCGTATTACCTACGATTGCGTAATAAAGAAAACTATGTAGTACATATGTATATTAAATACAGGAAGAAAATACTTAATATCCCTTTTTAAACACAATACGAAAGACAACCGTAAAGCTTTTTTGGTTGTTTTTGTTGCCTGTCCAATGAGGATTGGCGGTGTAGAAGATCAAAAATTAAATATACGTATACAATACTTGAGGATCAATTGGCTCAGAGGCCCTACGGAGTCATTGGTCGTGGGTTCGATTACCGCATCGGTATAAATAAATATATATACGGCCTACAGATATTTATTTCGAGTCTGGTAACCCCGCCAATCCGCATTGGACAAGCGCGGTAGGTTAATGTTGAAATGGAGAGGCCCGTGCTCAACAGTGGGACATATCTGTATGGGCCGCAGAATACATGTACTTATCCCGATGCGGGGATCGAAGCCGCGACCACTGACTCCGTAGGCAGTACTCGGTAAACCAATCGGACGTCGACATAGTCGCATACAACTCTAAAACTGGAAACATGGCCGCGTCTAACGGGACGCTTTATCCCGGGCAGATTGAAGCATCGTTTACTTTTTTCTTGCCCCCGGCCTCGGTACAGACAGCCGTACAAGCCGGTTTTAATGTTTCATCTTAGCGTATAGAAGTACAGCTTTAAAAATCTCGACGCACTAAACAATTTTTGTTCTGTTGATCAGAAATGGAGTAAAAGAAGGTGAATACAAAAATTTAGAAAGGTATGATTAGATGGTTTGGGCACATAGGGAGGATGGATGAAAGGCGACTGGTAAAAGAAATTTATGATGCGAAGGTGGATTAAGGGTCGAATCGTCTTCCACTATGGAAAAATTGCTAAAGTGTTTAAGAAAAGCCTGGGCAAGAGTACCCTTAACCTTAGCTTGCATGAAGAGAGTGATGTGTCGTAATTTTTTTATGAAGTTTTCTGTAACACGCGTGGCTAGCTTGATTAGACTCGAATCTACTGTTTAGTGTAATTTTTAGATTTCGTGCAATCTACTTTTTTGAGGGAGAGTGATGAGTGGAGTGGAGTGAGGAGGAAGCGAGGAAAGTGTGCCGAAATAGTAGCAGATGGAGATCTGTGGTCTACGTCAACCCCTACGGGATACAGGCGTGCTAATATGTATGTATTATGGATCAGAAAAAAAATACTGAATCGTATGGTCTGAATCTCACAGCTTTACGATAAACAGAACATTTTGTATTATATATAATATATAACAGAACATTTTTGCGCTTTACTCCTCTAAATAAAGTGGCGCACGAACTGTCAAATGTCATTTTCTTTATATATAAAAAAAGGGGTTTATTCGAATGCCATTGTTTGAAAATTTCAAAACAATAAAGGGCCATCCATAAATTACATCACACGAATTACATGATTTTTGGACACGTCCGTCCTAGTCACACGTGGTCACATTCGTGCGACTGGGTCAAATCTGGGTCTAAACCAAAATATTTGGATCGGATCTCAACGCACCATTCTTATTTCACTTCTCTAATTGTAGTTCGAATCACGGGCTAGGTTATACGTCTTGACTGAGGCCTATGTCCAGAAGCTGCCAATTCCGTACTTTTCAAAATAAGAAATTATTCGTCAAAACTAAATAAAATATACAATAAATTCGTTATATATCAAGGATTATTTCACGTATAACCTTCAATAACCTACGAAGCCAACATAATTATGCTAGTTTGTGATAAATAAAAGATCACACGGCAATCCTGATTAGGCGAAAGCGGATAACGTTGAAAATTAAATAGAGATTTAATGTATTAGGGCGTTGACAGACTAGCAATGTCGAACACAATGTTCGTAGTAATGTAGATGACGACGATATAAGCAATCTTTTATAGAAAACAAGCAAAGACGCAAGACATCAACCGAAGACACTTGAGATAGTAGGGTTACTGCGTGCCTACGTTTTAGTAATGATGTGTCTGATGGTAGAAGACAAAGTAAAGGAAGCGGAAGGGAGTTGGGCCTCCGGATCTTGTGAAACAAGGTGAGCATAAAAAATACTATAATGTAAGGACGATATTCGGTGAGGATTTAGTACTCCCTCGATCGGGCCGACCCATTCATGCATGACTATTTTCTGTATATTTGAAATTATTTTTAATGTTAACCCAAGCAGGGTACTTAGTAGTAGGAGAGAATTATAATAACCCACATTATATATATATATACTAACTGTAGTGGGTAACCCTTAACACTTCGACACAAGAAGCCCGTAAAGCCTCCAATCGCTCCCTCGCGCGATAACGATCGCGAAGATATGAACTCATTTAAAATACGATACTATATCAGGGGGCGAACTTAAGTACATCCGTTGGATTTATCGGCGGGTCTATCGCGAGAAATTGGTAAGATTACGCGCGACACAGCACTCGGTGAAATGTTTTGCCGGCAAAAATGACTGCCTCCGCGGTCATCAATCCGCTTGCTCAGCTTTGTAACTAGGTGTAAATTTTTAGCAGTGGACTATTATAGAATTATATATTTTTTATGGTATAGGAAGACAATCGAGCAGCCGTGTCACCTGATGGAAAGCAATCAACGCCGCCCATAGACATCCGCAGCGCCATAGGCAGTGCAGAAGCCTTGGGAGAGGGGGAGGGGGGGGAGAGAGTTGGGCCTCAGGAACTCAACCGCTCCTACCACTCAGACGCCGGTTTTTTGCGGGAGTGTGGTACTTCCCCGGGTGAACCGGCCCATTAATGCTACAGGCAAATATTCTGCCATTCTTGACAAAATATTCGTGTCCAGCGTGGCGCTAGCACTAGTAAATTATTTGTAAATTACTACTAGTACACTAGTAAATTATAATGACCATCGTCTTAATTTTTCAGTGCCTGTGCGGATATTTATCAAATGTGAACATTGTATGTGGATAGTCAAAAGTTTTACTTAGCTAAGATCCACGACAAGCAAAACAATAACAGAAAACTAGTAATGTGTGTTTTTCTGCTGGATGAAGTCGATTTATTTGGAACTTAAACTTTGGTTTTGTAGCCGATTTTCGGTAAGTTTTTGAACTTACCGAAAATCGGCTATCAATTCTCCACCCACCAACCACATACATAACACCAAACACACATTACCACTTTTCCATCTTGTAAACGACACGTGTTTCGCCCCAACACGAGGCATCTTCAGGTATAGTAGACTATACGGAAGACAACCGAAAAACTTCATCCATAAGTGATGGATAGTGATGGATTTCCGCAAAGTAACGCCAGACTCTATTAATAAGTGAACATTGTATTTAGGACGCGAGTCAAGAAGTAAATTGAAGTCACATCATATAGAATATAAAGTTCAGTACATTTTTTACCCTCGACAATCACCTGAATTTTACTAAACACATTCCAAACGCTCGATCCAAAGCGGCCTTCGTCTTAGGTCGTCTTCACCCTTTAATTAACGCCCGCAGCAAACTGTCCCTCAGACACAAGCTGCTTCTTTACAAAACATGCGTCCGGCCAATCATTTCCTACGCAAGTGTCGCCTTCGCGCACGTGCATAAAAGAAAAATAAATAAACTTCAAGTGATACAAAATCGCTTCATTCGTCGAGCCACCGGTGCTCAGTGGTTCCAGCGCAATATCGACCTCCACTGCGACCTTAACTTGCCGAGCGTCAAACAACACTTTAAAACACTCTCTAAGAAACATTTTGAGAGATCCGCATCCCATCCGAATCCACTGGTGGTACAATCGGTAAATTATTCACCCGATTTAAACGCGCGCCCGAAAAGACGACGCCCGCGTAACGTGTTACACGATCCGGACGACGAAACAGCGTCGTTCGGATCCACTCACGACACCAACACTCACACGCACCCCGGCTCTAGCCGACCACGTAGAGTAGGGAACACTTCTACACCGGCCGCTTACACGAGATTCTCTCACGTACCCGGTCGGTTCTCACCCCCTAGACCTTAGGGTCTATGGGACTAATGTTACTAAAGTGCAATCCTCCCCTACATGTTTAACGTAGAATCATGACGAGTTTAAAATCAGCACACGCACATATGTGTACCTCCGACACGGCGTCAGGCCGATGGAGTCTGCGATTTGCGCAGATTCCCAATTATGTTTTACTTGCCCTGAATACGATAAAGCTGTTAAAGCCAATAGGCTACCAGCATTAACATCTTCGAATCCAATGTACATTTTTTTAATAGAAAAAACCACCATAGATAATTTAAATCCCCACCACGCTTCAAATGCGCTGCCTACTTTTGAGAAAGATATAAGACAATGAGAGAGGATGAGCACAGTGTAGAAAGGGACATAATAAAATAAAGGGGTCTCGCGCTTCCGTCTTACCGTAGTGCATTATTAAATCTTCAATCAGAATGAAATCAAAGTCCCGGTTGATCTTAAAGCCTTATGCTTACAAATTCAAACATTTAATTGGAAAAATGCTATGCGACAAATTTGTATAACTAGCTGTACATTTAATACGTTATATTTAAAAGATCGCAAAAAAGGATGATGAAAGGGTTTTTTATGCCGTTTCTTCCCAGAGCCCTGCTTTGTTTCCAAAGCGGTACTAATTAATAGTTTTATTGTCGTCGGAACGAGTTTCTTGGGTTTCTATTTTAAAAAATATATACTTTTATGACTTTTACTTCTTAGAACTTTTTTCCTAGACATTCAAACCGCAAACAATGATGCGCCTGCGCCGTACACAGATTGTCGTACCATCTAGTCGGAGGGGGGGGGTCCCACACTACATTAGCTGGACTAAAAAGCCAATGACGAGGTTCTCCGACAAGTCAAACAAAAACGTGAACTTTTGCCCACAGTCAAAGGTAGAAAAGTTGCTTATCTGAGTCATATCATGACAGGTACAAGTTGCTGCAACTGATCATGATGGGAAAAGTCGCGGGCAAAAGACAAGTTGGTGGGAGAAGGAAGTCTTGGCTACGTAATATCAGGTAATTAACCGGGATAGCGAGTACTTCGGAGTAATGTATGGCTCATGCAAATTATAACGCCAATAATACCATCCAAAATTACGTTAGCCTCACAAAACTGTGTGATGTATAGCGGGCAATAAATGCAAAACCTCCAGCGAGCCGTTCGACCGATAACCGTGCAAGCCAGCGTCGCCTGATAGCCGTTATCAGTGAAACGTGTGTGGTTATCGCGCGCGCCCGTCAGGGCAAACGGGGCGACATCTAGTCTGCGACCGTCTCGCGCAGTTCCCATTTCTAGAATGGACATATCATATGACGATGTCGCTTCACTTGATTACAGTAAAATCGTTTGTCTTACGCCAATAGTGACAATGAAACTAATATAATAAAAAGTATATGACTCGACTAATTGATTAAGGATCGTGCTTTACAATAGTTTTTTGTGCAATAATAACCAACTTTTTCTTCAACCACACCCCGCGCAGAGATGTGGGATCGAGCCTTGGGGATAAACCCCACTACTCGCAGTCCTAGGTGTCTTCGCGTCGTCGAGATACAGCCGAACGTTTTTTTCTATTCCTACGTTGACTCCGTCACTGACCCTCCCCCCTCGCGGGAGTCAAGCGACGGCAGGAGGATTTCGCGTGGGATTGTAAAGCACTTCAAATTTATTCCGGTGAAATTTCAATAGTGGACCTTTGTGTGAAGTTCAGCGTTAACTTGAAACAGAATTTCACCGACCAACTACGCCGGTCGTTGGTACGGTTCTACTGGTTTGAATTTGTATATAAAAAAAAAGGAAATACAGAACAATAGATTCGAAGCGAAACTTTTAGAGTAGGCACGTTTCTGCTACAAATAAATATATCAATGGGTTTAAAAAAGTTCATAACCTCAGTTTTAGGATGTCGCAAACAAATCATATTCATTTATATATATATATATATATATATATATATATATATATATATATATATATATATATATATTTATTGAAAGAACTATGCTCGGAGTTTCTCTGATGGTTATGATCAACTTTCTCACTGCTCAGTCCTAAACGACAATTCTAACTCCCAACGAAAATTATTTGAAGTTCACGGCACACATCAGGAAATTTTTGAAAAGTCCCAATTATTCGAAACTGTATTAAGGTAATTTAAAAACTAGCTTTATTTTTCACTATTCCCTGGTTACGGCACCAGATCTACTTGTAAATATGGAAAACAGACACACCCTTTTAAAAGGTTTTTTTAAATCTCTTAGTGCCTAAATTTAAATGGTTTTTTTTTAAATCACAAATGTGTCACAATTTATATTTATACAAAATTACTGATTATAAAAAAGGTAGATTGCACGAAATGTAAACTAAAAAATAGATTTTGAGTCTAATCAAGCTTGCCCATGTTACAGTGAAGTTCGTAAAAACCAAGATACAATTTCTATAATGGAAAAGTTTGGGAATATCTGTCTGCCCTGCCGAGCTGAATAACAGTACCGTCTAGTCTTAGAAATAGCAAAACTAATCTAATAAAAGGCTACGAAAGGGCTTTTCAGGCTACTTTTTTGACCAAAGAATTTGGGCTTCCTACGCGTAAATGAAAAACTCACATTACTGCGGCTTCGTAGGTAGACGAAAGTCGCAGTGGAAATGCAAATTGCGTTTATACTATAATAAATGGATTCAGGTGTTACACTCTGCGGTAATGCATTATAAAGATGGACAGTGAAACTTTGTTTGCTAAGATCCGCGAACACAAATCGGAAAAAATATTGTTATTACGAAGAATTTTTTAGAGAATTACAAGTGTAATTCTTACCGAGAAGCGGACGTCAGCAAATCCTCCAACACTTCACCATGATTACCAATGTTGACAACGTCAAACACACACTACTACTTTTCATTACAAACACATCGCGTTTTGCCTCGACACGAGGCGTCCCCAGGTATATGATCAGTATTTTTTTTTATTTTATTTATGACAATTTACAGGTGAAGTTGGATGGAACATGAGGCAGGCCCGTACTGATGAGATGAGACCTTCCGATTCGGTCGTTATAAAAATTCGCCTATTCACTACCAGATAGAGGGCAAATTTTATAACTGACCAATCGCTTCTGGTCTATTGCTATATTGATGATTATGTTCGAAAGACCATTCTTCTACTAAAGGATAAATTGTATATATACAATATCAATTGAGGTCGGTTCTCGCCGACAGTCCGGTGGATTGAGTGGTTCACCTTCCGATTCAAGGCTAACGATTCGGCTTCCAACACGCCTACTATGTATGTAAAGACGGCAATATTAAACCTCTCATTACGCTTTCACGTTTCAAAGCTTACTCGACGAGAAAATGACCTCATGACCCTTAATAATATCTTCACAAATCAAATAACTATAAATAACTACTTACATAATCATGCTACTTTCCATTAAAGTCTCTTTAACATCAGTTGATTCTTGTCTGATATCAGCTATCGACACACAAAGAAATTGAATTTTAAAAATATAAAGTCCTTATTTTCCAGAAATCTGTCCTGGAAAACAGATAAATTTATATTGACCAGTGCTCATTTTGCTTGCAGACATGCTGTCTATTAATTATGTTCAAAGCTTCTGCTTTCTAATTTAAGAGACTGATGTTTAATAAATGAAATGTATCTCTTTCTTTATAACCCACACACGTCCAATTGTTAGGCACGGGCCCCCCATTTCTGGTGGAACGGAAGTCAACTCACCGAACTTGTCTGAGGCGAATTGGCGGAGAGCCCAAACTGGAAGCGTACATACAAACTAAATATAATCTCTTTTTCCTGAAACCATTTTGTATTAACAGCTAATTTAATTACAAAACTCCTTGATGAAAATCATTGGCCACTTATGTGTTCTTTTTTAAATATTTTAAGGATGCCGGAGTCCGCGGCATTATTTTTTCACGAAGATAATGAGCCCACACACAGCTGCTAGAACCAACCATCGAGTATTTGACATCTTCGAGGGTACAAATGTTACCCCATCCTCCGTTCAGCCCAGATACAGCTCCATGCGTTTTCTTTTTATTACCCACAGTGAAAAAAATGCTTCGTGGGCGTAAATTTAACATCGCACTGGAGAATTTCGGGGGTTATTTTTCGACCTCCCGTTTCACCCGAATGCGTAAGTGCATAGAGGTGGGAGGGGACAATTTTGAAAAGCTATAAATAAAAATTTTTCATATCCGTACTATTTTTCATTTCTCTTACAATTTTTAGAACAGCCTACGTGTATGTAGGCCATATATGTTTCTATGCCATTGGGGGAATCGAAAAGCAATGGCTAACACTAAAAGGGGCAAGCCCCGTTTGTATTGACCCAATTAGGTTAAAAAGATAAACAGTCCAACTTACTTTCCTAAGTAGTTCACCTCGAACAACGCAAAGAATAGCAAAGAAAGTTTCACTGTCCATCTTTATAATGGATTCCCGCAAAGTAACGCTTGACTCCATCAACCAAGCCAATTACGTCGTCAATATAATAACTTTTTTAATACTTTATTGTACACATAAAACACGACATACAAGAATTAAAAGGAAAGAAGATGTACAAAGGCGAGCTTAACTCAAAATTGAGTTTTCTTCCAGCAAACCCAGGAGTGAAAGAGAGATAAGATAAGCTGTGAGGATAGAAATAAGTGTACAACAACAAAATATAATAATAATATACATAGCAATACATAATATATAAAATCATACATATATAAACATAAATACTAATAATATATAATACTATATAAATAAGAGGATACATATATATAATATACACATAAATATATACATACATAAATATTTTATATTGAAAGGAAATGTTCTTTAATTCTTCTCTCAAATACATCCAGTGACAGGCTATCATCGTATGTGGCAGAGAGTTCCACGAGTGCACTGCATGTACAGTGAATGAGCCACCGTAACGGCTGAAAGAATGCGGAGGAATACGAAGGAGAAGGGAGGAGGAAGTGCGACAGGGCTGTTCCCTGGGGACAAGAAACTGGAAACGCTCCTGAAAGATATGCTAAAGATCTGGGATTATGTAGTAAAGTAAAGAAAGGATGTATCTCGACGCCGTCGAATAGGCAACCACTTCAAACGGACCCGAAATTCCGATACATGATACTTACGTCTAACAAGCAAATAATTTTCATTTACATGCACAAACTGTGTGATAAGGAAATGAATCTAAGCACATAACTAGATCCAGTTTTCCTCTTCCACTTTAATTATAGCATCATGATACCTTCACCGAGTAAACGTCATTGTCGCACGTCTCTCGATTATTATTCTAGTAACAAATTATACAATTACAACAACATTGTAGATTATTTCTTTGCTTAAACATGCACTTCTATCTTCTTGTTATAAATTCTCATAGCAAATCAATATCAAATGTAGTAGTACCATTTGATATTGATTCGCTAGGAGAATTTATCTTTTTCTTATGGGATAGGAAGACAAACGATCGAAAGGTGCGTCACCTGGTGGGAAACGATCAACGGTGCCTTCCAGCCAGCCACACAGTGTCAAGGTTTTGTAACGGTCAACATTTAGATGAAATATTTTTTAAAAAAGTATACACCCGCACTTCCTTTTTCTTAAAAGTTATTGAATTTTATTTACATCCTTTGAAGTTTTTTTTTCCACAAAACATCGTATATAAGAAAAATAACTTCTTAAGTTTTGCAAAAAAAAAAACCCTTACTCGAAAAGTTTTCACCGAACCCACCCGAAGTAACTGGTCACTGGCCCACATAATTTTAGCATACACAACTCGCCGGTACACTGAGACGTATAGCCGTGTACGGACGTACAGTCCCTGGCCAAATTATTAGACGCACTGCAAGATTTCATGTAAAATATTAATTACCGATTTATTTGATATAAAATAAAACAGCATTAATTTATAAAAGCATAAGTTTATTAAGTTTTAAAGAAAAGTGAAATTAATGTTAGTAAAAATAAATATTTAGTTGAGCCACCATTAGCCGCTATCAAAGCTTTAATTCTACGCGGCATGCTATCTATGCAAGACCGTACTGTCTCCTGACGTCTCCCGTACGGTCGCTTTTGAGGATAATGATTCCACACATAAATAATCTTTTCCAGGAGCTGGGTTTTGTTGGTAATCACATCTTTAGCCAATTCTCTTTTCATCAGCTCCCACATATTTTCAATTGGGTTCATATCAGGGCTACTACCCGGCCAATCTAGTATATTTAAACTACAATAATATTGTAGTTTAAATATACCATTATTGCATAAAAACTCTTAAGTAACAAAAAAAAATACAGTGCGTCTAATAATTTGGCCAGAGACTGTAAGGGCGGATGTTGCACGATCGGGCACATCGCAAATCTCTTCGCAACAATGTAGCGGCCGCGGCACGGGGTCTGCGTGACACGTACCACGTACGAAAACGTGCGCAGTGACTCAAAGTCATCGTTCATCACATTGTTCAAAGAGAATAACGTAATATATTATCGATGTAAAAAGCATATAAATAAAAATGGTCCTAATTCTCACCAGAGCGAAAAGCGACTAAGAGAGAGCCGTTTCGCTGCGATGAATGGTAGCGGATGCAGCTCTGTGGTCTCTGCCAACCCCTGCGGGGGTTAGACGTGAACATATAAAAAAAAATAAAAATGGACATATCTGCTGTCTTTATGTAAAGACATTTAATGATAAAAGAAATTTTCGTTGTGGATGTGGATGGAAAGGTTGGTAGGCGAAGACTAAGGAGAACATCAATCAATCAATTAACGGCCTTCGGCAGTCCACTGCTGGACATAGGCCTCCCCCATAAGGAGAACATACCTGGACCAAATTGCCCAAATTCTTAAAAAAGGCTAGATCAAAAGTGATAATGATAAATGTGGATGAAACAAAGAAAGTGCGCCAAGACCGTAGCAGATGGAGAACTGGTCTCTGTCTGCACCTACGGGAAAAGGGCGTAATGATATGTATGAATGTATGTCTATATTTTTTATATAGCTGCGCAAACAAAGGAAAGCACGGATAAATTAATAGTAATTGATCATCGCCCATGATAGATGAAAGAACAGACTGATTTTCCCAATTCGACCTCAACATGCGCCTAACGAACATTCCTCATGGAAAGCAATCAACGCCGCCCATAGACATCTACCACACCTAGAGTGTGGTCTTGCAAATGCTTTGCCGGCCTCTTAGATAAAAGTAGGCTTGTTTTTTGCTACATCGGCAGCGGAGTATCTCATCTAAAACGTGGCGCCGTGCCGAAAGTGGGAACGTCAAGCGCGCGGTCTTCTGCATTCGGGGCCAAGAGTCTTGTCTTGAAAACGGCTGTGACATTACTTTTGATCCCACTTTTGTGGAGCTGGTGACTACACCCACCCGTCGTGCTCGAGTGACCTATAGCCACCCGTCGTATGGGAATGTTATTTTGTGGCGGATTTTTATATATATATCTATATATATAAAAATCAATTGCTATTCGTTAATCTCGCTAAAACTCAAGAACGGCTGAACCGATTTGGCTAATTTTGGTTTTGAATTATTTTTGGAAGTCCAGAAAAGGTTTAAAAGGTCAATAAATTCATATCGAGCATTTTTTTATTGATTACGATTTCTTTTTGTTCGTGTTAAATTTCACCACATTTTTTACTAATTTTCAGAAACATTCTGCAATTATCGTTCTGCTTTTTTATATATTGATTCTGAGGCGGTACGAAGTTTGCCGGATCAGCTAGTAATATAATAAAAAAGAGAAGCTTCATAGGACGCTTGGCAGATGTGAAACTGCCAAGCGTCCTATGACGATTCTTAATTGACGACACCTCGGTCTATACCGTATGCTCAAGGCCAAGTGTAAGTGACCGTGTAGCGAGTCGAGTGGATTCGCGTAGCCTGAATCGAGGCGACTTGTCGGTCTACGATTTCACTCCCATACCGCGCGATAAGACGATTCACATCAATAATAGTAATAAATCATTTATTTAAATAACCAAGACATGTTTGTTACTTATACTAGGTTAGTATGTAAAAAAAAATATTAAAGGCATTATTTTCAGGCTGGTACACCATGTGCAACAACGCAGCAATGGTTAACATAAATACAGTCTGGTCTACTCGAAATCTCGGCCAGGATATTGTTGGTGCTACTCCACACCCTATATATCATGGGTTCACAAACTTTTATGCACTACCGCCTCCTTTACAGGAAAATATGGATATTTCACAACGCCCCCTATTTGCCTTTGGACCAGCTACCGCGCCCATTAAAAGCTCCAGCGCCTACTAGGGGTGGTATCACCCCCGTAGGGAATCTATGCTATAATATATTATATATAGCCGTTTTGCTACTACAGGTGACTATATAATATATTATATAGTCACCTGTAGTAGCAAAACGGCTAGGAATGAAACATTTCATCTCGAAAGCAGTGACGCCTCAATTTATCTTCGCCTCTATCCTCAGTTGGATACTAAAGGAAAAATTAAATGCGAGATATCGTCGTTTCTGCCAATCGATCGTAAAACACCATCATATATAACGCCAGATAGCTGTCTCGTCCGCAAGTCGTCTCAATATATTGCAATGGATAATATAATACACACCATAAAATTAAACGAAATTATCGCTTGAATACATTATCCGTTGTTGTGTCTTGTTTAAGTCGTAAAAACATCCGTTCCTGTTGAATTAATTAGTTACTATAGCGCAAACAAGCAAGTCTATGTTTCTAAAACCCAAAAATTATATAAAAACAGATTAAATAATAACATAATTTGCGAGTGGGGTGTCTCATTTCTCAGCATATTTTACCGTTTTCATCATTGGGAGTTTTTTATTATGGGACAGGAAGGCAAACGAGCAGGCGCAACATCCGCAGTACCATAAGCAATGCAGAAGCGTTACCGGCCTTTAAGGAAAGTATCATTTTGGGAGGGGGGGGGGGGCTCCTGAACTCAACCGTGCACCGGACGAAGCGCGGTAGCTAAGCTACCACACAGACGCCGGTTTTCTGCGGTTGCGGTACCGGTTGGGATCGAACCCTCAAAATATTTAGGTTGCATAAAAAGCACAATATCAAATTTTTAGGGCAAATGCCTCATAAATTCATTATTTTATATGCTCGCACATTCATTTCTTTGCTCGATGGAATTAATTGGGGGCACTTGCCTTGAAGCATTTCTGTTGGGGCAGGAATAATATAAATTCTTTGCGTATTATTATGGTTAAAAACTTTTCTTTGAATTGTAGTGCAATATTAATAGTATATTTTCAACGACCTGATTGGCATAGTGGCAAAACCACCGCATTCGAATCAATGGTCGATTCCCACATTGTGATCGTACACACGCTGTATTTACAGCGTTTTCGTGATACACAGATGTAAAAAAATTTAGTGCATCTTCAGATGAAAAAGTACTGCGTCGAATGGTCTAAGATTTTTTCAGTTCACTTTCAGAAATCTCAAAAGGCTTTTTGGCTCCGGTGGTAATTTTTCATTATGCAGTTTACGTTTTCGCTTTTTTGCATCTATATGTACGGCCTACAGATATGTATTCTGAATTTGGAGGTAACGTCAATTTGCCTTGGGCGTATGTGATGGA
This sequence comes from Baronia brevicornis, assembly GCA_031353405.1. Classification (NCBI taxonomy): domain Eukaryota; kingdom Metazoa; phylum Arthropoda; class Insecta; order Lepidoptera; family Papilionidae; genus Baronia; species Baronia brevicornis. Next base: position 392,429 of record JASFAT010001625.1, read on the forward strand.
TTAGTATACATTCTTCCAAAAAGAGATAGACTCATGCGTAGCATATGGGTTACTATATATGGATTATATATAAAAAATAACAAATATTTCGATCATGGTGAAATAGAGTTGATATATTTAAACTATTGCAAATCCTTTTACCATAAACAAATTCTAGCGTATAAATCACCTTTCAATCCGAAGATAAAAAACTAGAAATCTTATTAGAGCAAATAAATAATAAAAATTAACAACCAATTATTCATAAAATTGTATCAATATGTATGAGCAATGAAATCCTTACAATTCCAACATTTAAAAACTTATGTGGGAGAAGGACTTTAAAAGTAATGATACCCGGAGATCATAAATAGCTTGTAACTAAGAGAGATCACGTCAAACAAAAGCCTCCCGTATATATTAAAAAATCATATATTTCAAAATATTTAAAACTTAATATTATATAGATTTATAAGTTTGTGAATATTATGATTTATAATATTTATAGATTATAAGATTATTAAATTGCTTAGTTGAAGGTTTAATGGTCTCATATGTATTATTATATTCCATTATATTATACTTTCTATCAATAAAAGAAATAAATAAAAACTAGAATTATTGTTAATAGTTCTACATAAACTAATACGCTTAGGCCGGTAAACAAGGTGCACATGTGTAGTCCAATAGCGAGAATCGAACCCACGACCCAGGATCGTAAACACACTGCCAATTGTCTCAGAGGGCAGCATGTATGGACATTAATTACTATGCAACAATGTATCCCAGGGCAAGTACAAATTAAACAAAGAAAACCGGCTTCGGATTCCCGATTTAACTTGGGAAGCGTTGCAAACGATTTTGCTAAAATTAGCCGCCGCGGCCGCATACGTGGGAAGGATTTAATTTGAGGATCGTAATTTTAAACGCAGTACAGACATCTTCGTGATAGTTATTGCCATAACCACAACTGCATAAACAATACAGCAAATCGCGGACGAAATATATAACGTTTCGTTAACACATTCGCAACGGAGTGTACCACTGTGGTGGGTGGTACATTCTTGTCTGTGACACGGAACAGGATGAACCACCGATGAAAAACTCTAAACGCACCGTCCATGTACCATACACGATAGTGCGTTTAGTGTTTTTATCGTTAAAAAAAATTAGCTAAAGTAATGAATTGAATAGTCAGATCATATAAGTATTCACAGATATTAAGATGAGTAAAAGAAATAATAATAAATAAAAAATTTTAAAGCAACCCCCCGCCCCTTTGACCCCGCTTGATGCGTTTGTTAAAAACGGCGTGCAGATGTCTATGGGCGGCGTTGATTGCTTTCTATCAGATGACACGCTTGCTCATTTGCCTCCCTACCCCATAAATATTTTTTTTACAGCCCATATATGTCCCACTACTGAGCACGAGCCTCCCCACTTCTGGAGGAAGGGACGTTAACCCACCACGCTTGTCCAATGCGGGTAGGCGGGGTTACCAGGCTTGGAATAAATATATGTAGGCCATACATATATTTCTTACGATGCGGGGATCCAACCCGCGACCATTGAATTCGTGTGCGGGGTGCCCAGCTCTACATAAACTAATACGCTTAGGCTGGTAAACAAGGTGCACATGTGTAGTCCAATAGCGAGAATCGAACCCACGACCCTAGCTCATAAACACACTGCCAATCGTCTCAGAGGGCAGCATGTATGGACATTAATTACTATGCAACAATGTATCCTAGGGCAAGTACCACGCTATTGGACTACACATTGAATTCGTGTGCGGGGTGCCCAGCCACTGAGCCAATCGATCAAAATATATATATTTATATATATATATATACATATATATATATATATATATATATATATATATATATATATATATATATATATATATATATATATATATATATATATATATATATATATATATATATATATATATATATTTATCTAACTGGGGTAATTGCATCCGCGACCTTGACTCCGGGAGCGGTTAACTCACCACTGAGCATCAAAACTGTAATGAATGAAACACTGAATCACCTTTACCAAACATTACGTAACGCATAATGGTGGCAAATGTGATGATAAGAAATACAATTATTCATGGCTCTTTAAAATATCCGTTGCCATGAGTTAACCAAACAAAGCAGGCTGTGGACACAAATGGCGCAGGTGCGGTTCCGGGGCGCCATCTGCCGCTAAAAAACAAACAACTCGGTCGTGTAGGTAATGACCACCAGTTGACGCGATAGACGCATTGACGAATTTAAATGTTACCGAGTGATTTTTTATGGGTTAGAAAGGCAAACGAGCAGGCTTGTTGCCTGATGAAAAGCAGGTACAACGAGTGATCAAATACTCAATAGATACCTACTCAAAAAGTCAGTCAAGCAAGAATGTGAACTATTGCAGTCATATTAATAATATAAATAACTCACCCTCTCGTGGAACTTGCTGGAGTCGTAGGATCTCTCGGAGCACAGGTTGTATATCTTGTAGTGGTCCTTGTGCATCTGTTCCAGGAATCGGTACACCTCGTCTATGTGGTTTCTATACACCCCCTCCAACTTTTCGGCGGGGAAGCCCATTGCAATGAGCCTATCAGTTATGTCTGTTGGGAAGCGCTAAGGAATATTACAATTTACGTATGTATAGATGATACAGTTGGAGTAACACAGTGATCGCTGACCTGAGTGATAGGCGGAAGGCAATTGGTAAGAGGCAACCAAACATCGTGACCGTGGGACTGGTGGGTTCCCATATCGGAGATATAGGCACACTTTGGGTAAATAAGTGGATATAAGTTGTAAATAAATAAATAAAGAAAAAGTAAGTAATTAAATATAATTTTGTATGTAATGTAGGTAAAAAATGGCTTCCGGTATGACTATAAGTAATACCGGAAATATACTAAAGAGTAATAAATATACACAAGTATCACACAAACATAACGGATTTCTGCCCCATGTATAAGAAATTACTTGCTGTTTGCAAAGGAGTGTATATATGTTTAATTTCTAAGAAATTTCGTATATACGTATGTTTTTTGTAACAATATATTTTTATTACAACAATAGACGTAAATATTCCTTCTTGTCTCCATACAACTAGCGTTATAATAAACTCTGTGCAACCACTGCGGTAACCATAGGTAATTTTGAATTTAATCCTATAATAATTGCCTAAATACCAATGCAAGAACGTTTAGTATAATTCAGGCATTGCGATAACATTATAATTATGTATTTATTTATAATATATAAAAACAAATGTATGTTTGTTTTTCACGCATTACTAAATCATTTATCCAATCGCCATGATATTACAATATTCGGAAAATTGTACGTTTCTGCAAAGGTTTCTAGAATAGTAGATCTATCCTACGCTAGGTGGCGCTATATAACTGAAATGTTTTTCCGATGTAACTGAAAGTTTCCGAATAGTGACAAAATGTATTTTTTATGGGATTGGGAGGCAAACGAGCTAGTATATCTTAACGTTTACCTCATAGAAAGCAAAGTTTATCTATAATAGTTTTTAAATTTCCTTTCTTCTGAGATAGCAGCAACGCGTAAGCTAGTTTATTTATTATATTATATAAAACAAAATACCTTATATGATTTAAGATTGTGTATATATCTTTAGACAATTTTCTAAATATGAGCATATATAAGTTTTTATTTTTTGGATTTTTTAGTTCAATTTCAAAAACATGTAAGAAAAAAAGAAAAAATTTATTCACTAATCCACAAAATGGTACAAATAAATATATTTGTATATATAAAATAAACATAAAAATTATGACTAAGATTGCCTACTACACTATGAATAAAACATAAGACAGAAATTAAAAAAAACAAATATACAATAGTAATAATAATTATTTCTTTATTTGCACTAAACTGGCTTTATAAGATTTTTCAGTCATTCTTTATTAAGGCGTTCTTCAGTTTAGGCATTTTTAAATAGGCCATTTATTTATTCAAATTTATTTGTTTATGCAAAAAAAAATAGGTTTTCATAATTTATTTTTCTTAGTGTAGCAGTCATAACTTTACAAACATATAGAATAGATACATACATACAATTAATTATTGATCATTTCCGCACACACCAATATACATCATTATATGTTTTTATTTCATTTTCATAACTTATATTATTATCAGTTATATTGTTTAATTGTGGTGGCGTATTATACAATATAATATTAAGGCGTATGAGTGAAGTGATATGAAATAAATGCGTGTATCGTGACTTTTTAAGTTGGCTGAAAAAGTCCATAAAAGGTTTTCGTAGAATAGTCACCGTTTTATCAAGACGAAACGTGATAAGCTGACTAGTTACATTTCAAGAGATTGAATATTATTGTATTTTACTTGACACTGGCATACATATAACTAATTGCTATCAAAGAAAAAAAATATTTTAAACTAAATGTATTCGCGTTCGTGCAGAATAAAAAAATATTTTATCTTTCATCTTTGAAAAGGTATATAAAGTGAATCTCAGATCTCTATTATACACACATCCCTGTTTGTGTATTGCATAAAGAGGTATGCCGAGTACGATGACGTCAAACGTGCATTGCACACATGCAGTAATAACCTTGCCGGGTCACTGTCAAAGTGTGGGATAATAATTCAGACGATGGCGCGAGGGCGCGCATTACGTAACGGCGTACTGGAGATTTTGAAGGCACCTCCTTGGCGAGCCACAAAAGGTATTCAGACTTTCTATGGCACACGTGAGAAATAATATTCCTTTCAAAAAGAAAACCAACAATGTTTTTTTTTATAGCGGAGCAGAAGAATATGCGGTTCACCTGATAGGATCGGCGGGGAAAGACCAAAGAGAAAATACATTGACCAAATTGCCGAAGTTCTTAAGAAAGGCCAGGTCAAAAGTATCCTTAACCGGCGAGCTCGTATAAAGAGATTGATGGTGGTGAGGATAAAGCAAAGAACGCGTGCCGCGATCTTAGCAGATGGTGATCTGTGATCTCTGCCTACCCTTACAGGAAACAGGCGTGATAATATGTATGTATGGTTTACCTGATGGTAAGTGATTACTGCTCATGGACGTCTAAAAATCCGGACACATCATAGAAAAGCAAAGGGGCAAGCGTGTTACCTGATGAAATATAATCAACGCCAACTATAGACATCCGCTACACCATAGGCTTTGCAGAAGCGTTGCCAGCCTTGAATAAAAGTTTAAGCATGTTTTTCGAAGGTTCCAATGTCGTTACGGTTCGAAACCCCACTGGAGGTGGCTGGTTTCACAGAGTAGTGGTGAGTGGAAAGAAGTTTCTAGAGAAATGCACCGTACTTGATCACCGTACTAATCCAGATGGTGGGGATGAGAATCTTTAATCCGTTAACAATATAAAAAATAACATGAATGTGTTGCCGTCCTTTCGTGGACACATGGATGAGACGTGCGTAGTCTCATTAATACCCCTATGTCGTACTTGTTCGGGAACAACGCAGGTGACAGATTGTTCAACATGAAAATTGCGACTAAATCGCACGGTGGTTGACTGACTTGACGCAAAAGGGGAAACCCAGCTCCTAATATTCACGTATCGATGGAATGGCCACCATTTTTTTACCAAAATACAATTACACTTCAAATTACAAGTGATTAGAGGTCACACAACTTTCGTATAATCGCTTATTCATTTAACTGACATAAAAGAAACATATAGTTTCTTTTTTTTTTTGCTAAAATAGAATAATCGTTCATTCATAGTTAATCCCAGACTAGAAAAGACATTCGCCAATGTTATTTAAAACGTGAAAAAAGAATAGTGAAGTAAAATGTGTAAAGTTGGATAGGAGATGCAAACGAGTTTTGTAACTTTCACTTCATTATTTCAAATCAGATAATCGTTAGACAAAATTGCTCTATGTTGTTGTATTAACATTTTTTTTTTGCTGAAGTAATATAGTTTTTATTTTAAATCCTTAACATATTCGTCTATAGTGCGGGTGGAACGGATCCGCTAAAGAATTTTTAATAATACTAAATTTTTACAAACAAATGTTGTAAATGATGTAAACACATTAACTTAACGATTTAGTATATAGCGTGTCCTGTGACACATAGGCCTCTTCCAGCTGTTTCCACTCTTCTCTATTCCGTGCTATTCTGTACCAGATTGTCCTTCGACAATAACCTTAATGTCGTCTGTCCATCTCTTAACCTGTCTGCCTCTCTTTCTTTTACCATCATAACATGGTCTGTTATAATTTTCGTCCATTTTATTCTACTGTCCCTTGTCATATGCCCTGTCCATCGCCATTTCAACTGTCTTGCTTTCTTTAAGATATCTTCCACCTTTGTTGTACATCTAATGTTTTCTGCTTTTTTGCGCTCTTTTAACATCAAACCTAACATTAGCCGCTAAAGACATACTACACTTTTAAAGAAGACCTATTATGTGGACAAAAGTTTTACTTAGCTAAGATCCGCGACAAGCAAAACAGTAACAGAAAATTAATAACGTGTGTTTTTCTGCTGGATGAAGTAGATTTATTTGGAACTTAAACCAAAAACGCCGAAAATCGTCCATCAATTCTACACCCACCAACCACTATACACAACACCAAACACACATTACCACTTTTCCATCTTGTAAACGACACGTGTTTCGCCCCAACACGAGGCATCCTCAGGTATAGTAGACTCTACGGAAGGCAACCTAAAGAAGACCTATTATATTACTATTATCTTCTTCTGTGGATAAGGGTTTTTGGAAAGTTTAATCTTAAAAGTTCATTGTAAGGTATTTTTTTTGAATATATTATAAGTATACCACTTACTTATACAACCAAACGACTATACAAGTCATTTCTCTGCACATTTCCTACACATTTCTCAAACGTCGGCAACGCTTCCGCAATAACTATGCACTGCGGATGGATGTCTATGGGTTCTAAAAATGCCAAATCCGTAGATTATTGTCAATAATTGTATTTGCCAGTGGAAACTCGTTAAAGTATACCCAATTCAAACAGCTTCATTCCAAATCTCCCCAACACAAACATAGCGTGGTTACGGCTCCAATGTTTGAACATGGAGAGGCCAAACACGGCTAAGCAAATATATTGCGTGTTCAATATACAAGTGAAGATATTGGCGTGAAGGGGGGGATCGCGCCGTTAATAGAGTGAAATCGTACACGTTATCATCTGTAATGCTAACCGGCTAGAATTTGTACTCCAATTACTTATCCATTACGATACAATATTGATTTACGTTACGCATACGGATAGAATCAATTACGATTAATTATAAAATGAATTGTTAAAAAATTCATTTAACTTCTACGTCATTTGAAAATGGCAGAGCCTGACTTAATTAGACACATACACAGCACGGATGAAAGACGACTGATAATCAAAATTTACGTTACGGATATGCATGGAAGGGTCGGTAGGAAACACCAAGGACAACATACCTGGACCAAATTGCTGATGTTCTTAAGAAAGACCAGGTCAAAAGTACCCTTAACCGATGAGCTTGTATGAAGAGAGTGAAGAGAGTGAGCAAAGAAAGTGTGCCGGGATCGTAGCAGATGGAGGGCTGTGGTCTCTGCTTACCTCTACGGGAAATAGGCGTGATCATATATATTGTATGTACGATACAATTTTTAATTCCTGCGCCGATGAATTCCACTCTCTTAGAACTCGCATTAATAAAGTTTCATCTCTATCATCTGGATGAATACCGACCAAGTACGGTGCGTTTTTCCCGTAACTTCTATTAACGCACCACCACTCATTAAAACCAGCTATCTACCTTCAGTGGTATTTTCGAATCGATACTACATTGCAACCTTCATATTAAAACATGCCTACAAATTTCTCAAAAGCCAACAACGCGTCTGCAATACTTATGGTGTTGTAGATATCTATGGGCGGCGTTGATTGCTACTTTGCATTGCTTGATTTTTCGATTGGCTACACTAACACGGATAAATTTTTATCAACTCTTTCACACTCCAGTTTATAGGAAAAAATAAATCTATAAACTCCTATACAGATATATATGTGGGTCATCTTAATTTTAAAACCGAAAACAAATCATAATCTTTATCGATTCGACTGTCAGCTCTACAGCCAGAACGGCGTCGTATAAATGACACGGAAATACATAAACCGCTAAATTATATGAAAAAATCATTCCAATTTATATATATTAATAGAGACAGGCGAGATTAAACGTGTGCGTTGCGGGCCATTTGTATTAATTTGAAAAGCGATCCAAGCGTCATTAGCACAGAAAACACTGGCGACGGTGACGTTGCGAACGGAAGTTTTGTAAATTATGAAATATTAATATATATATACAGGATGTCCCAGAACTCAACGTCAAGCCGAAACGGGGTGACAGGATTGATTGTAACCATCATGAGAAAAATCAGAAAAAAAAACTATGTGAAGATCTTAAAATTAAGAACCTACCAAGAGCTTGTGCGAATAAAGAACATTTTAACTGAGTAAAATGAGTAAGCAAAAATCGGGTTACTTGAGGTTTTTATTTTATTTATTCGTTTTTTTAGTATGAAACTACCAAGTATTCTACCATTTTACAATCCTGATTAAATGCGCCAATTTGCCATATTTTAACAAATAGTCTGAATTCTAGGAAACTTGGAGCAATTGTGTCATTATTTTTTACTGTGATTCTAGAAATGTTGTTTAGGGCTACGGTTCCAAAGTTTAAATTAACAAAAATAATAAAAATTAACCACAATAACCGAAAAATGGTTACAGTTTGAGCCAATTTCTACATTTTTCTTAAAATCCCATAATTTTCATATAACTGCATAAATAACTGCATGGGATAGATTTTTTTCTGATTTTTCTCACGATGGTTACAATCAATCCTGTCACCCCGTTTCGGCTTGGCGTTGAGTTCTGGGACACCCTGTATATAACATTGAGAAACATCTTTCGTGGCGACATCCAAGCCAAAAACCGTTTTAATGTGTTGCGAATGAACTGTGCCAATGTGGAACGACTTACCACCTGCGGTGTTCCCGTGTAGATACGACATAGAAGGATTCAAGAGACGAGTGTTTGTGTTTATAAAAAGCCGGCATTGAATTTGAGACGCCTCTGGCATTGAAGATGCGTACGGGCGGCGGTGATCACAAACCACCAGATGACCCGCACACTCGTTTGCCTGCCGTGCTATAAAAAAAAAACAAGCGAGCGAATTACCTGATGGTAAAAACCGCCACTTGTGAGCATTAACAGTACCTACTAAGAACACTGCAGATGCGTTGCCTACCTTTGGATATTGATGTGAATAACGAAGGAAATAAGGAGATATCTTGTGCAGTCGATAGATGTATCTATCTCCTCCTCCTCTTTCATTTCGGTTTTTCGGAATAATTCCTACCGCTGAATTACAACTACCGCACAAACTGCCACAAACAAAGCTTCGTCCCCACCATCCGGATGAATGGCGATCGAGTACAGTGCGTTATTCCTGAAACTTATTTACACGCGCCACTAGCCTGAGGAACCAACTACCTCCAGCGGTGTTTGCAAACCTATACGACATTGGAATCTTCAAAAAAAGTCTACTCAATTCTTAAAGGCTGATAACGCTTCCGCAATGCCTATAGCATTGCGATGTCTATGTGCGGCGTTGATTGCTTACCATCGGGCGGCACGCTAGTTTGCCTCCTTTTTCCATAAAAAAAAGAATAAAACGCCACTATAATAACACAAGATAAAAATACACAATGATAATAATAAGTGCTTTTGAGTACAAGAGCATTAGGGTTGGACCCGAGAATACCTCTAGTCTAGACGAAACGCAATGTGTTTGCAGTGAAGTGTAGTAATGTTTTATGTCGTTAACTTTAGTGACTATATTCAGGTGTATTTGCTGACGGCCGTTTCTTGGTAAGAATTAACCCTTTCGGTGCGAGTGCTCTTTACACCTCGACACTGCCGCTGTAAGATGTGTCCCGCCGAAAATGCACATAGCACATAGTCAGCCCTCCCTTTTCATGGTCAGTTATCTCTGCTCCAGCTATAAACGCTGCAGTTGAATATTTTGTTAAGAATGGTATAATATTTATCTGTAGCATGAATTGGCCGGCTCGTCCGGGGAAGTACCATACTCCCGCAGAAAACCGGCGTCCGAGTGGTAGCTTAGCTACCGCGCTTCGTATGGTGAGCGGCCGATATCCGGAGGCCCAACACCCTCCCCCTCCTTCTGCCATTCCCACTCCCATAATGACTCTTTTCTTAAAGATCGACAACTCAAGCTTCCTCACTGCTTCTAGCGCTGCGGATGTCAACGGGCGGCGTTGGTTGATCTCCATCAGGTGACACGCCTGCTCGTATGCCTTCCTATCCCATAAAAAAATATCAATTAATCAACGCAGATAACGAATATAAGAAAAGATTCTTCAAAAATCGAAGAGTGTTTTATGCAATTATGCAAAATATATTAATAAATAAAATATATAAAAATAGACGCCGAATATATCCGGCACAGGTACCGAAAGGGTCAAACATGTAACTCTCCCGCTCTATCCCGTACAAAAAAAAAACAATTTTCGGAAGATAACCATCGCCGAATCAGGTAAGAGAGGTCTCGTTCTAATATTATGCAAGAGATCGTCGCGGGGTGCATTGCCCAACCAACAGACGGCGCCCGAGCACCGTTGTCCGTCCGTGGTCCGCCGCGGTTGCGTAACAGAGGAACCGGTCCGCGCTCATGTTCCCCCCCCCCATGCTCGGATATTGACTAAAAAAATTATATTGCGTCACGACACCCAATAGGTAACTGACCTTAGAGTGTAACAATGCAACGCGAACGTCTGGGCTATATGAGAACGGCTCGAGTCTATGAGTGCACTTTTTAAATTTTATGAGATAGGAAGGCGAGCGAGCAGGCGTGTCACTTAATGGAAAGCAATCAACGCCGCTCAACGACATCCGCAGTGTTATAGACATTGCAGAAGTGTTGCCGGACTTTACGAAACGTGTAGACTTGTTTTTTGAAGGTTCCAATGTCGTATCGATTCGGAAACACCGCTAGAGGTAGCTGATTGCACAGGGTAGTGGTGCCTAGAAATAAGATTCGGGAAGAACACACCGTACTGGATCGCCATTCAAGCAGCAGTGTCACCTGATGGAAAGCAATCAACGCCGCCCATAAACATTTCGCAGTGCAGAAGCGTTACTGTTCTTTGAGAAATGTAGCCCTTGATTCTCACGAGGGCGAAAAGCGATATATATATATATATATATATATATATATATATATATATATATATATATATATATATATATATATATATATATATATATATATATATATATATTCACGCCTTTCCCCCGCAGGGGTTGGCAGAGACCACAGAGCTCCATCCGCTGCCATTCATCGCAGCGAAACGGCTCGTCATTGGTCGCCTTTCGCCCTCGTGAGAATCAGGACGTGACGGGTGGCGAACCACGTCGCCGTCATTTTCGACAAATTAGGTATATTAAATTCGTCTTTAGTGAATCCCACGAGCCGCAAGGGAGGATGGAGGTCAGCCCCAGCAGAGCCCTGCATGCTGAGGTAAGGCACCATAGTCCCCGGGGGAGCCCGACCCCGGGACGATCGGCACGTTTATATATATATATATATATATATATATATATATATATATATATATATATATATATATATATATATATATATATATATATATATATATATATATATATATATATATATATATATATATATATATATATATATATATATATATATATATATATATATATATATATATATATATATATATATATATATATATATATATATATATATATATATATATATATATATATATATATATATATATATATATATATATATATATATATATATATATATATATATATATATATATATATATATATATATATATAATGTAGCGCTATATGCGTAGGCTTGTTTTATGAAGGTTTCAATGTCATATCGGTTACGAAACACCGCTGGAGGTAACTGGTTCCCACAGGGTAATGAAGAAGTTAAGGGAATAACGCACCATACCGGATCGCCATACTGGAGACTAGTCTTATAAAAGCTAAGACCGCTCGTGTACATATATAGTAAAATCAAAAATAAAAGAATTTATGTCCCTTGATAAAGTTTATATGCATGAAACTTTATTAAACTAATTGCTATTTAAAAAAAATTATAACCTACATATACCTATAAATTCGTTGGCTGGGCCACGTGGAGAGGATGGGGGAGGATCGCGCAGTCAAGAGAGCGTATGTGGGTCGCCCAACTGGACGACGTCCTGTGGGGCGCCCCAGGTACCGCTGGAGAGACATGATTGAAGATGGCTTGCGCAACCTTCAAGTCTGTAACTGGCAGGAGGTGGCGCAAGACAGGGCAAAGTGGCGTAAGATCTGTTCGGAGGCCAAGATCCATTTTGGGTCGCTACGCCAACAAAGTTAGTTAGTTTTTATAACCTACAAGAATAGAGAATGCAATAGTTAATTTGCGATTACACGATGAGACCCCCATGACGCAACGTCCGGGCCTACCTGTCTTGCGGTCGACGCCGGAAACTGATTTTTTTATAGCACAAAAGAATTTCCGACTACACGGAGCGGGTGGGAGTTAAAAAATGCGAACCGATCGCAAGCAAGCTTCATATGTCAGCCAATAAACTGCACCTTGCCACAGGCTTTCAAGTATCGACTTCCTCGTGCCTAGCGAAATATAATACCGTTTCCGATGGCTTGTAACAACAACTTACGCATGGCGTTATATAATACTAAACTTCCACTGATTGTCAGTGTCAGCTGAACAATATGAGTTATAATGCGCACGGCAAATATATTGTATAGTACAGGAGCTAGCAAACGTATGGAAAATAAGAATTTCTGCTACACTAGTTTTTTAAATTACACATACCTTCTATTTTATAAGTAGATATGCGGGTTATTAGACTTTTGGAAGAGGTTGTTATCTGTATGCATAACCCTTATACAATTAAAAATATCAATTGTGTTACATGATTTTTTTAAAAGCTAACAAAAAGGATTCTACGGAAATGTACTCCAATTTCTATGTATAAACAGGAACCAAAAAGAACAACAATAACTTTAGACCTACCTAACTATTAAAACGCTAATCAAAATTATTGTTAGTAATGAACGTGGATTGAATGCAACACCAGTTACACTGCAAATGGGTTGTGTAACTTTGGAAAAGAATGTAAAAAGGTGAAAAAATACAAAAGATAGTCAAATAACGGGCTTCCAGATCGAGAAAGAAGGTTGCACCAACAGAGACTTACTTCATCGGGAGAATCAATTTATTATGTAGAACAAAACACCCTAAGACGATTTTTCCCGCCATATAAAGAATTATAGCTGAAATCATCTTTCAAAAATCGTTGTAAACTCTTAGACTATCAGTTATAAAATATTTTATAAATAAACACTTCACACTCATAGCAACAGAATAGTCATTTAAACAGGAGAAAGACGTAAATCCCACCATTGTTTATTGCATAGCTACTAATGCAATACTTTGTTACAATCTGGTTGGTGTAATGGGGCAGTTAAATTCCTTTTGAAATTCAAAATAGATTCATAGTGCTATTATTTAGGTACATAAGTTGTTACTGCAGCTTGAAATATAGTTCATATCTGTTTTCAGATGTTAATGTTTTCGCGAAGAATAGAGATGCAAGCCAAGCAACCAAGCAAGCCTCTACCCAACACGATGACCACAATCATTGACAAGAACGCAAACGACTAAGAAACATGTTTTCCAAGCTAATTTGTTTACGACGACATCTTACAAATTTCAGAGTTATCAACTGCAGTAGACAAATTATAAATTGTATTAATTAAAATCTTTTATTTTTTATTTTGATAGGAGGGCAAACGAGCAAACGTGTCGCCTGATGGAAAGCTATCAATGCTGCCCCTAGACATCCACGACACCATCGTTATAACGGAAGCGTTGCCAGTCTTTAATGTATGCCAGTAGCAGTAGTATATGCCAGTCTTTAAGGTAGCTTATACTCTTAATACTTGAAACATGTAGGTCATACATATATTTACCCCGAAGCGGTAGCTTCATCTACGAAACTTTAAAGATTAGGTTGTCTTATTAATGGAGTCAGGCGTTACTTTGCGGAAATCCATCACTATATGGACAGTCAAAAGTTTTACTTAGCTAAGATCCGCGACAAGCAAAACAATAACAGAAAATTAATAATGTGTGTTTTTCCGTTGGGTTTAGTGGATTTATTTGGAACTTAAACCTAAAATTTACCGAAAATCGGCCATCAACTCTCCACCCACCAAACACTACACACAACGCCAAACACACACTATCACTTTTCCATCTTCTCGGTTTTTTTACTTTTCGGTTTAGTACTTTTCGGTTACCTTCCGTAGAGTCTACTATACCTGAAGATTCCTCGTGTTGGGGCGAAACACGTGTCGTTTACAAGATGGAAAAGTGATAGTGTGTGTTTGGCGTTGTGTGTAGTGTTTGGTGGGTGGAGAGCTGATGGCCGATTTTCGGTAAGTTTTTGGTTTAAGTTCCAAATAAATCCACTAAACCCAACGGAAAAACACACATTATTAATTTTCTGTTATTGTTTTGCTTGTCGCGGATCTTAGCTAAGTAAAACTTTTGACTGTCCGTATAGTGATTAGGTTGTCATAATTTTAGTATATTCGAACCAAAACGATATGGTATACACATGTGAGATTCTAATTAACACTTAACTTTTTACACCCTTCTCGAATAACTAACATCCGCTACGCTCAACAAATGGGGGACAGAGACAAGAGACATGCAGGTATCTTGTCGTGTCTCTTACGTATACATTTCCAAACGTAAGCACGAACATCATTATGCCTACATTAGAGCATGATGTTAACTCTCCACTGTTACCAATTGCATCTGGTATCATTATTTTCATGCATGGTTATGGTCCGTTAAGGGTTAACAAAGGTAGAGCCATGTTACCAGCTCGAATAAGTCGGGTCAACCAGGGAAATGCCAAAATATCGACGTTTGAAGTTAGTCGGTTGCACAATGCTAAAACATAGTAAGGGACACGAGATATTTTATATGAAGGCTAAATGGGCAATTTTTTTTTTCATTTTTCCGCATAACGGGTTATTAAATTTATCAATGTCTAGAAATTCTATTTCTAAGGTTTTTGAAGGCATTTTGGGATTGTAAATCGATGCTATATAGCATAGTAAGCTGCGTAATGCAAAAACCCGTTTTTCTTGAACGTGTTCCTTACTATGTTTTGAAATCACAAAGCTGGCGTATTTTTCGTCCTGAGGCCTCTGGATTCCTCCGCCGGCCACCACACGAAACGTACGAGAGCGAAGATCCAAAAATCCAATTCCTTTCCCCTTCGCTCACTTCGTTCTTGCTCTACCATTAACTTTTATTTCCCTACGATCAAATCGACAAGTATACACATCCTTACCCCTTAATATAGGCAAAGCATCTACAGTACTATTGCTTGATATTGCGAATGCAGAGCGGCGTTATTTGCTTACCATCAGATATTCGACTTGTTTACCTACCTCCACCATAAAAACACAACAAACAAAACAATATAATAAAGACAATTCCTACTTTTATATCCTGTTAAATATCTTACATATGAGATTTTCTCCTCCAATATAAAACCAAAATTAATTATTTTAATTAAATTAATAAATTAATATTCGAAAAATACGTAATAACATCAAGTGTCATACACTACTACATAAAAAGTATTTTATTAACAATTGAAAATTTATCAAGATATATAAATAACAAGATATATAAAATAAAAAAATACATATATAGGGCTCTCCCTATGTATGTATTTTTTGAACTAATAGTAGGAATTAAAAAATCGGTCGTCAAGTGCCTCTGAAACCACCGAAAATCAACGATCATATCAATGTATCGATACCGATAGCGTATATTGTGCGACAGGGCTAAGCTATGATAAAGCGAACACAACGGAGGCGATGGAAAGTGTAACGACCTATCGACCTACGGTAAATCCAATTACAAAGAAGTGCAATGCTCACTCATTACACACGAATGGGATTATCTTGTGCAGTCTGCAACAAAGGTCTGCGTTGGACATATAATACCGACGTGAATCACCTAACCTGACCCAGAATAACGATTGAATCGAGCATCGAAAAACAATACTTATATCAACGCATATAAGATACATTACGATGACTGCATGAGGTCAATTGAATAGTATAACACAAAAGGCTGATTAACATGAATCAATTACGATTAATTATAAAATGAATCGTTACAAAAATTGTTTTA
The DNA here is from genome assembly GCA_031353405.1 of Baronia brevicornis. Taxonomy (NCBI): domain Eukaryota; kingdom Metazoa; phylum Arthropoda; class Insecta; order Lepidoptera; family Papilionidae; genus Baronia; species Baronia brevicornis. Next base: position 408,791 of record JASFAT010001625.1, read on the forward strand.
ACTTCTACATTATTTCAAAATGGCCGAGCCGAGACTTAATAGACACATACAGAGTATGAATAAAAGACAACTGATAAAAGAAATGTACGTTGCGGATGTGGATGGAAAAGGGTCGATAGGGGAAGACCAAGGAGAACATACCTTGACAAAATTGCTTGAATTCTCAAGAAAGGTCAGGCTAAAGTACACTTAACCGACGAGCCTGTATGAAGAGAGTAATGAGTGTGGATGAAGCAAAGAAAGTGTGCAGAGATCGTAGCAGATGAGGATATGTGGTCTCTGCTTACGCCTACGGGAAACAGGCGTGATATGTGTGTATATGTATGCACATATGTAGAGCTTGATTTTTTTGCGGGATAATAAAGCAAACGAGCCGGTTACCCGATAAAAAGCCACTAATGCCGCCTATAAGACTCTATATACTTGCACATAATTTTAACCTCTTCAGGGACATTGGCACATGTGTGTACGTTTAGCTTTTTTTTTATTCATTTTAGTTATTTCAAGAGAAATTACGCTAAATGGCCACATATGAGGACATTATCTATTTTTTTGTAAAAATTACTATTTTTGTGTTTCTTCTTATCTTACTGAATTGTTATAGATATAAGGTGAATAACTCGTAATAAAAAGAAAAAAATTATCAATATTTTCTCACTTAAAAAAATTCGTCCCTGAAGAGGTTAAAATAGCAGAGCCTGACTTTTATATGGAATAGTAAGGCAAACGCGCCGGCGTGTCGCACGATAGAAAGCAATTAACACCGCCTTTAAAATTCTATTAACTTCAAAATTATTTTAAAATGACAAAGCCTGACTTTTTTTGGGATAAGAAGGTAAACGAACCAGTGTGTCACCCGATGGAAAGCAATCAACACCGCCCATGACATTCTATTAACTTCTACATTATTTTAAAATGGCAGAGCCTTATTTTTTATGGGATAGAGCAGGCGTGTCAACCGATGGGAAGCAATCAACGCCGCCGATATACATCCGCAGTACCATAGGCATTGCAGGAGCGTTGCCGGATTTTAAGAAATATAAACTGCAAGTTTTTTAGTTTTTGTAGAACTAGATAAACGTGCAAGTTTGTCAGGTGATGGTAAATTATGGTATATTACACCAAGGGTACTGCAAATACATCTTCTATATCAAACCAAGACGTGAACTGTAGTAGAAGAAGAGACAAGCAAAAGCGAAAGCCTTCGGATATATACACTCACCGTGAAATCACGGAAACATAAAAAAATGCTACAACTATCAAATTTAAGTTTGCCTAGTATATATAGTATAAGGACATAGATTTTAATTGTAATTTTTTTTGAATAAATATAGAAAAAACTTGCTTTGCAATATTCTGTGAGGGTATAGTATTACTAATTTACTTTTTTTATATATAAAAGCAGCCCATATAAGCCTCACTGCTGGGCACGGGCCTCTCCATGTCTAGAGGAAAGGAATTTAACCTACCACTCTTGTCCAATGCGGATAAGCGGGGTTACCAGAATCGGAATAAATATCTGTAGGCCATACATATATTTATCGACCGTATTAATCGACTTCTGTGTAATGTCTGTATCAGCGCGTTTCTTTCGGTGAGCGAACAAAAACAAAGAGAATTTTTTTTAAAGTCTCCTTAATTACAAAGATAATTATCAAAAGATAACTATAAGGTGATAATGATCTGATTTTTAATGATTATTATTTATAGATCTTTATCAACTGACTGACACGTCGAACCTAGAATTGATTCGTTTTAAACAATTTCTTTTAAGGGAGACTAAATAGTAAGGTTTTGATATTACTAGAATTCTTGTAAACTATTTCAACTAGTCAGTAATGAATTTTCCAGTGGTAGAATCAAACCCACTACCTTGAATTGAACTAATGCTGTTTTTGAATTGAAGATTTATAATACATAAATTAAAATTGAATATTTTTTATATCGAGATAAGAAATTACATTTCATTTATCGTACGTCAGTCTGTTATCAATAAAGCTTTACCACCATTTCATAATGAGTTTCCTCTGAACGGAGATGAAACGGCGCAAGTAACTCCGCAGGTATCCTCGATTTTATTTTTTATAACATGTCAATGTGTATAGACCGAACTTATTGTCTCGCAGATAAGCATGAGTGTTCGGTTTTGTTTAAGTGACATAATTAAGTTTCAAAGAAAATGATTACCTGTAAAAAAAAAGTACAGGCCCAGGCAGACCGGCCAGATGTGGCAGCCATCGCCCCCTCAACCATTTTAAAGAAGTAGACGACCCGTCACACGACGCCTGGTTTGCCAGTTATAGTTTATAGTTTGAGATTTTTTTATAAAACCACTCTTACTTTAGGTGTTAATAGCGGTAAATTCCTACTATTAGTTTAAAATTAAATCCTGGGCCAAACCAAAAGTGATGATGGCAGTTGGCGATATCGAAAAATGCCGAAATCGAGCATCTGGTGGCCCAACCTAATGTAATAGGAGTGACTAAAGCTCACCGACTTCGTTGGCTCGGCCACGTGGAGAGAATGGGGGAGGATCGCGCAGTCAAGAGAGCGTATGTGGGTCGCCCAACTGGACGATGTCCTGTGGGGCGCCCCAGGTACCGCTGGAGAGACATGATTGAAGATGACTTGCGCAACCTTCAAGTCTGTAACTGGCAGGAGGTGGCGCAGGACAGGGCAAAGTGGCGTAAGATCTGTTCGGAGGCCAAGATCCATTTTGGGTCGCTGCGCCAACAAAGTTAGTTAGTTAGTTAGTTTAAAATTATCCGTTAGACGCCATCAAAAGTGGGAAGTCAAATGCTTGCTTTTTTTTCATGACACCTTTTCTTAAAATATCTAAAATTAAAACCTTAATAATATTTAATATGCAAATAAACAAACAAAAAGAAAATAACTTTAATCTAACAAGTGTATTATTAATGGAGTCAGGCGTTACTTTGCGGAAATCCATCACTATATGGACAGTCAAAAGTTTTACTTAGCTAAGATACTGAACGATCAAATAAATATTGTAAATTCCCCTCTTTTGAATATATTCTCTTAAAAAAGTGTGAAATTCGTTTAATACAATAAAATGAATTGTCATATTTACTAAATAATAAGTGGTGACGTAAGTTTTGACACACCTGTATCGCCCACGTGTTGTTTTCTTACATTGTGGGTGGGGTTTTGTTTATATAAGGCGCCCGTTGTAATGGCGGGTCACTTTTCGGTTGTCTTCCGTAGAGTCTACTATACCTGAAGATGCCTCGTGTTGGGGCGAAACACGTGTCGTGTACAGGATGGAAAAGTGATAGTGTGTGTTTGGCGTTGTGTATAGTGGTTGGTGGGTGGAGAGTTGATGGCCGATTTTCGGTAAGTTTTTGGTTTAAAGTTCCAAATAATCCACTAAACCCAACGGAAAAACACACATTGTTAATTTTCTGTTATTGTTTTGCTTGTCGCGGATCTTAGCTAAGTAAAACTTTTGACTGTCCATATCTAACAAGTGTCATAAAATGGTTCTTGCTCATACGCCAGGCGTTCTATCAGAGCACCTGGCGCTGGTTTTCAACAAGAAGAACAACGTGGTCAAATCGCGAACCACTTACGGAATTACGGAATTATGAATAATTAGGCCAACTTTATGCAATGTGTTCATTTCTTAACTGAATACAGAGAGACATTCGACACTTAAAAACTGCACAGTAATATTTTGCACTGTCCGTACAAACCTCCGTCGACAGTGTTTAAATAACTCATCACGCTTCAGAATCGCCTCGCTCCACGGAACAAAGTTAATTATAAAGCCTAAACCACACAAATAACGCTGCGTTCTGCGGAAGGGTAAAACTGCATGTATATTAGTCAATTGTCTTAGCGGTTAGAAATAAAGATGTCACATCCATCGTATAGGATGTCTGGTGCCAAACTTAGGCTATAGATCGAATAATCAGTATTTTTTTCATATTTATTCATGCCTATCCCGCGCAGGGGTTGGCAGAGACCACAGAGCTCCATCTGCTACCATTCATCGCAGCGAAACGGTTCTTCATTGGTCGCTTCTCGCCCTCGTGAGAATCGGGACGTGACAGGTGGCGAACCACGCCGCCGTCATTTTCAACAAATTAGGTATATTAAATACGTCTTAGTGAATGCCACGAGCCGCAAGGGAGGATGATGTTCAGCCCCAGCAAAGCCCTGCATGCTGAGGTAAGACACCATAGTACCCGGGGGAGCCCGATCCCGGGACGGTCGGCACGTTTGCGATAAATCATATCATCAGTAAATTCATGCAACAATCATGAATAATCATTAAATCAGCATTTATGCTGATATTTTCTGCCAATATGGAGAAAACATCCTGCATTTCACACACATGGCTTCAACAAGACGGCGCCTCACACTGCTAGAGAAACCATGGAACTTCTACGTGATTTCTTCCCTAACAAATTAATAATAAGCCGCTTCCGCGATACCGATCATACCGTCACCGGAACTCACCCTCTAAGGATTTTTATGTGTGGGTGAAGTCACCCAAAAGTGAAGTTTATGGAACAAAACCAACGACCGTTTCTGCACTAAACTATGGTCCAAGAGTTTAACAGAATTCCGAAATCACTATGTATTGGACGTATGAAACGTATTTAGAGATTACTTTATTTTTTTTGTTATTTATTTTTGAAAAACTAATGCTTCAAAACATGTCGACGTAATAAATTTAACGAGGAGGGTTTTTTGTTGACGCCAATATAATTTTAACATACGTCTAACGGTATATAAAGGGCGAAGTACAAGGTGATACCATGGTATTACCCCCTATGACGTCAGACACCCGTAGCGTCTTTAGAGCGCTGTTTGTGTGGCTTAAGCGTAACAGCGCTCGGTCACAACCCAGTTATGTAAATGGTCCATTGTTGCTAAGCACGTTTAATTTCACTATTCAACTGCGGCCTTGAGCTGCGAGCAGAGCTTTATGGAACTGTATAATTGCTGCGCTGTTACGATTTAATTTCTCGATTCATACTCGATTTAGACTTCTACATCAATTATCGATATTTTATCGATTCTTAGCGTTCGTTCCAATTCATTTCATCCTATTATTTTTTTTTTACTTATTTTTGTCTTGGTGCGATAAAAATTTTAACCTGGAACGAGGTCCTTATCACTATCAATAATAATCTGTCCAGCAGTGGACTCATACAGTTGGTATGTGTCCACTGCTGAACAGAAGTCTCCAACACAAGTGAAATATGTTGTAGTACAAGTAGATTGATTGATTACTCAAGAAGCTGCTATCCATTATCATGTATTTGGTCACAATGTCGCCTTAAAGAGGCAAGGGGATAAAGACAGCTAGAAGAGATATGGTAGGTCATTCTATACTAAAAATTTATAGCATAGTTCGCTTCGAAGATTTTAATACTGATATGTTGATAATTGATGTATAATGAGTTTTAACAGCTTTATCGAATACAGGGCCCGCAGGTTCGGAGCCCACAGCATAGTAATCTTAAAGTAAATCGTAAAGTAGTTTGATTCTTTAAAATGAAATTGTCAACACTACTGAAAGAACGAACTAAAAATTAATTCACATCAAACAAAATAATTAACAATCCATAAAGGAAAAAGTCAAGTACAGTAGGGAAATCCAAAAAAGAGCTAAGCACACGGGTTCTGCTTCAGTAAAATCATTTTTAATACAACGGACAAATGGTACATGTTCGTAAATGTATGATATTTGTGCAAGTGCAATAACCGTGACACAGTAGGGATAATGTCATTTTTAATTGGCGGCATGACAATCCAAATCGCATTGTTGCCCATTGGTGCAATTCGCTTTTGGAGTCGAGAAAAATAAACTCCAAGCTAAGCCTAGCTTTTTGAGCAACTGTGAGCTTGTAAAGCTGTCAGCGTCCACGTTTTCGGAAGCGTAGGAGAGTACAGCAGGACGCACTATTCAGACTTTCGTCTTCAGGCTCTTAGATGAAATCTTATAGAAAGAAGAAATATATAACCCACAGATAAAGATATTAAATATGGATATGTCTACGCGATGCTTGGATGCTGAGATGGTTTGGGCACATAGAGAGAATAGATGCAAGACGACTGGTAAAAGATATTTACGTTGCGGAAGTGGATGGAAGGGTCGGTACCAAGTAGAAGCACAAAGGAGAACATACCTTGACCAAATTGCCGAAATTTTTAAGAAAGGCCAGGTAAAGAGTACCCTTAAGCGGCGAGCTTGTGGAGAAAGCAAGTAAAGTATACCGAGATCGTAGCAGATGGAGATTTGTGGTCTCTGCCTACTCTTACGGGAAACAGGCGTGATTGTATGTATGTCTACACGATCCCTATATTGTAATATGTAATGTATACAAGACACTTTCGGTTCTTCCGAGCTAACGATCAGCATATTTTAATAATTAACATGTGGGATGCCCTTCGGCTAGATAGTGCGACGATCTGTACAGGACGGTTGGCAGAAACTGGATGCGTAAGCTAAAGATCGAGCTAGATGGCGCTTTTTGGGAGAAACCTATGCCCAGCAGTGAATTGCCGCGGGCTTTTGATTGATTGATACCCTAACGAACTGATATCAAACCTCGGGGTTGAATCCCATTACCTTGAAATTCTTTACAGAACACCCGTAAACGTATAACTATTATACCATCAAATACTCTACAGAATATACACGTTAGATGTGGCAATGAAGACCAAAAAAATAGGTGGCAATTTTATTTTATTATTTTAAAAGACAGAAATACCAAACCGATCAATATCTCCATTGAATATATAAGATAGTTTTAAACGGCAGACCTTGAATTAATTAAAGAACACATAAAAAACGTTATATTGAAATGAGAAACGGTTCGCGCCAGGATATGATTGCTTGAATTTAACTATTTCATAATAACGATCAGTTACATATAGCAGTATTATTTTGAATAAACGTGTATAAAATATAAAGCATTTAACACAGACAGTATTTCTCAAAGTTCACAAAAGTAGTTAGGGAGAGATGAAGTTGTTTCCGGGGAGCGATTTTAAACAAAAATCAAAAACCATCTCTGAAACTGCGAAATAGAATAAGACTGATATGACACTATAATAAAATTCAAGCAAAGCTAGATACCTTCCTTAACTTCAACTATCAAAAATGTACGTAAGGGTGTTGCGAATTTGTAGTGAAGAGTATGTTAGTGGGTCGCCGAGTAAAAAAGGTTGAGAACCGCTGGCCTAATAGGTACGACATCCACAGGAATAATTTTAAATTAATTCCAATGAAATGTCAATAATATAAATTAAGAAATATTAGTGCACAATTTATATTTACTTACTTAGAATCTAAATAAGATATTTTACTGTGAGATATACTTGTAACGTTATTATTTGAAAGTATGAAAACAAATTGAACATTCAGACTAACTTTTATACTACCATTACATAGATCAAAGTTTGAATCTAATTATTTTTTTTAACGCCATATATTAATTATTCATTTATATAAATTTTATGAGAAGAGGAGAAAGAGGGACTCTATCTGATGAATTCCTTTTTCCAGAAGAAGCCCCAAAGGAAGTGGACGTGGCGAAGCCCCGATACTGTGACAAAAAATGAGATTGACTTCATCATGTCGGACAAAAGACACGTATTCAGAGATGTCTCAGTGATCAATAGGTTCAATTCCGGCAGTGATCACCGAATCGTGAGAGGCGCTCTGAATATCGACTTCAAGATTGAAAGATGTCGTCTGGTGAAGTCCACGCTCCGACCGACTCTGCTCGAAACTGTAGCGGGATCTCAACGCTTCCAATTGGAACTTAAAAATCGATTCGACACACTGGAACCCACTTTGGACATGGACGAGGACCTCAACAGCGTGGTGAAGACCTTGAGGGACGAAGGGAACAGGTTTTGTGGAAGGAAGCGTATGGGCCGAAAGTTCAAGCTCTCAGACGAGACACTACAGTTAATGGACATGCGGCGTGAAGTGACCACACATGGGGAACAGGTGGCACTCACCAAGCTTATCAGGAAATGCGTGCGGCGGGACATGCGTCGCTCTAACGCTGAAGCCATTAAAGAAGCAATAGAACGACACAAGGTCCCTAAAGTATTTGCACAAAAACTTGGGAGAAGCCACCTCACAAAATTAAAAACCCAGGATGGCAGAATACTCACGTCGAAGTCTGAGGTTCTCGGTGAGATCGAAGACTTCTACGGCAAACTATACGCTTCTCATACACCACAACTTGAACCCGTTTACAATGATCCCAGAGCCACGCTTTCCCGCCACTACACCGACGAGCTGCCAGATATTGCCCTCGAGGAGATGGAGTTGGCCCTCGGACAACTTAAAAATGGAAAAGCCCCGGGCGAAAACGGGATTACTGTGGAGCTCTTAAAAGCAGGAGGTCGACCCGTGCTTAAAGAGCTCTGCAGAATATTCAATTCTGTCGTGCAGAATGGGAGAACTCCTCGGGCATGGAACAGGAGCATAGTCGTCTTATTCCACAAAAAGGAGGATAAGACGCTACTCAGCAACTATAGGCCCATCTCGCTCCTGAGCCATGTCTATAAGTTGTTTTCGAGGGTCATCACCAATCGACTCGCACGAAGACTTGACGAGTTTCAACCCCCAGAGCAGGCTGGGTTTCGAGGAGGATTCGGCACCATAGACCACATTCACACAGTACAGCAAATTATACAGAAAACAAACGAGTATAATCAGCCCCTGTGCTTAGCGATTATGAGAAGGCCTTTGACTCCATTGAGACCTGGGCTGTCATGGAAGCCTTGCAGCGGTGTCCTACCTGGCACCGCTGCAAGACATCACTCCAGACATCATCGATACATCGAGGTATTGAGATGTCTTTACAATGCCGCCACGATGTCCGTTCGAGTACAGGGCAGTCAAACAAAACAAATCCAGTTGTATCGCGGGGTGAGACAGGGGGATGTCATATCCCCGAAACTGTTCACTAATGCACTGGAAGACGTTTTCAAGACGCTAGACTGGAAAGGACGAGGCATAAACGTAAACGGTAAGTACATCTCACACCTGCGTTTTGCCGATGATATCGTGATCGTGGCAGAATCGCTAGAGGAACTGCAAGGGATGCTGAACAGCCTAAATGAATCCTCTCGACGAGTCGGTTTGACCATGAACTTTGATAAAACTAAAGTCATGGTCAATGATAATCTGGATCCACAACCGACCGTCGTCAGTGGTAAAACTCTCGAAGTTGTCCAGGAGTATATCTACCTCGGGCAAGTCTTGCAATTGGGTGGAGACAACTTCGAGAAAGAAGCCGATAGAAGGATTCAGTTAGGCTGGGCAGCATTTAGGAAACTCCGTCCGGTCTTCTCGTCGCCCATACCTCAGATCCTGAAGACGAAAGTCTTCGACCAGTGTGTCCTACCCGTACTCTCCTACGGCGCCGAAACGTGGACGCTGACAGTCCGTCTGCTTCATAAGCTCAGAGTCGCTCAGAGAGCTATGGAGAGAGCTATGCTCGGAGTTTCTCTGGTAGATATGTTTCGGAATGAACAAATCCGCCAGAGAACTAAAGTCACCGACATAGCCTTTCGAATTAGCAAATTTAAGTGGCAATGGGCTGGTCACGTATGTCGGAGATCCGACGATCGTTGGAGCAGACGAGTGCTGGAGTGGAGACCGCGTCTCGGTAAACGTAGTGTGGGACGACCCCGGCTAGATGGTGCGACGATCTGCGCAGGGCGGCTGGTAGAAACTGGATGCGTGTAGCCGAAGATCGGGCTAGGTAGCGCTCCATGGGGGAGGCCTATGTCCAGCAGTGGACTGCCGCAGGCTGCTGATGATGATGATGATAAATATTATTGTTTATTGGTTGCAAAGCACTAATTGCAATGAGCTTTGGACCCATTTACACTACTACAAACATGGTAATTTAACCCTTAACGGTACGGAAGTATTTCAAGTATTCTTTCCAATAGGCTCGAGCTCTTTATCATACAACGAGAAAATAACTCAACGTTTTTATACTAATATAAAAATATATATATATATTTCGGTAAAAACTAATAAATATTTATTCCGGGTAAAAAAATACATGATTTAAAGTAAAAATGTAATATCGCTTGTATAGCGAGATAGGTCTGTTAAGGGTTAAAATTGTCTTTTTTTTTAAACGATAGGAGGGCAAACGAGCAAACGTGTCGCCTGATGGAAAGCAATCAACGCCGCCCATAGGACAACCGCGACACAGCAGGAGTCACGGAAGTTAGGTATGTAGGCTTGTTTTTTGAAGGTGCCAATGTCGTATCGGTTCGGAAAGACCGCCGAAAGTAGCTGGTTCCAAAGAGTGGTGGTGCGTGGAAAGAAGTTTCGAAAGAAGCGCATCGTACTAGATCGCTCTCGTCGTACTCATCCAGATGGTGGGGATGAAATTTTTCTTTACGGTCAGTTGTGCGGTTGTGGAATTCGGCGGCAGGAATTAATCCAAACGATTCCTCGGATCACTTCTCATGGTAAAAGCGGTAAAAAAAACATTTCTTTGAACAGCATACGATTGTAGTTGCTAATGAAGGGCTACGTGTATGCTATATTTTATATTTTTGATATACCAGGTCACTAAAGGAAAACTTTTGTTAAAATTGTGTACAACGCACATTTTTACAGCTCCCTTTGCCATTCTCTTGCACCGTACCCAAAACGCATTTATATTGAATCTGGTATGGCGATATCTATGTGCAGCGGTAGTCATCTTCGGACTGGACTTCAGCTGGTCGCCAATATATGTTAAATACTTCTTAAATATCTTGTTATTAAAGCAACTTACAAAGATAATCATTACAGAAGGTGATTTCACATAATAGGAACGTTTGCATAAGATTAATATAGCAATGCAAATTACGATCAATATTCATGTACCGTACAAAAAGAGGTTAAATAAAACTAAAAAGATAATTAATTAATTTACAGCAGCCGGTAGTCGACTGACTTATAAAATTTAAATATTAATTAATATATTATTTATCTATAATTGTGGTTCAGTACAAGGAAAACATATTTTTTATGCCAATCCCAATTCCAAAGGAGCAAACTATATAGGATACTAATTACACTTCTACATACATATTATAGAAGAAGAAAAGACTACGCCATTACAAGGACAATGCTCTCAAACTTTATATGAAGAGGAGCAAAAAGAAAAAAAAATGTATCATTACTTCTCAGACTTTTCCAACTACATCCTTGAAAGAACTTGCCAGCAGGTAGGGTGGCAGAAAGTGGCAACGATTACACGTAAAAGACTCACTCTTCAAGGAAAAGATCCCTTAACCTCGCTGCAACGACGGAAGACCCATCATGACAGCAAGACTTTAGTTCGGTCCTTTAAGTTCCAGCTTTCGAGGGATTTGTATTTTGATTAAATAAAACTAAATATAACGTTTGTATAGTGAAATATTTCCGTCAATAATTCTGGTATCAAGCCTGCAACTTAAGGATAGGGAACCATCGACATTCACCACTTCACAATCTGTCACAGAACGCGTCATCCCCACCATTAAGATGAGTGGCGATACAACAAGGTAATTCTCCCAGTACTTTTTCCACTCAGAACCATTCTATAAAACTAGCCATTTTGGGCGGTATTTCTGAAACTGTAAGACACTGACGAAAGACGAAACCAAGACGAAACCTAAGAATCTTTCAAACGCCGGTAACGCCGTGTTGCAGATATCGATGAGTAGCTTTTATTTATTTTTTCTTTATTCTTCTTGTACGGATTCTAGTACAAAAGCGGACTTAACGCCGGACGGCATTCCTTGCCAGTTAACTTTGTTTTACTTTTAACTAGGCGACACGCTTGTTCGTTTGCCCCTTCCTATTCCAAAAAAAATGGACTGAAGTAACGATAGATAACGTAGATTTTTTTATTACTTTTGTTGGAATAACAAACTGCGGTTGCCATGATAGTACAATAGATATTAAAAATCAAGTGCATCATCATTCAACCGAAGAACAATGAGGAAAATCTGCATAAACGTTTTCCAAATCGACTCAGCGTACCCCAAGTTTTGCGTTAACTCGCCAACTATTACAATAAAACCGGCGCTTCGGCCCAGAGCAATGAATATCAAGTAGGTAATCATTTTGTTAATAATTTGTTTTTAATAGCCCGCGGCAGCGGTGTGGCGCGGGCAGCCTTCGTTTCACCAATATTAATTTGTTCGCTGCACTCTTGAAAGATGTATAGAATAATATTACATTCAAATCCTTTATTTATTCTGATATGGTAGATCGTAGCTACGAGAGAATTCATCACAATACATTTTGACAAAGAAATATGCAAATGTTTTGGCAAATTTTAATAATAATAATAAAAAAATCTTTATTTGCATAAAGTGAGGTGTAACAAGATGAAAACAGACGTTTAAAAGCTCCATCACATTGCCACTTGTGGCGTACAAATTTCATTAATTATTTATTTATTTGTTTATAATGTCAACTCTACATAAACTATACATATACACGTACAGACACAGAAATCTAAATACATAAGTTGCTTATGGTTACAAAGCGTTAAATTATTAATAAACTGTTACTTTGTCATTAAAATTATAATTGATTCATCTATAACATACATTCGATCCAACTTTTAAAGCAATAAAGTTCTTAGTATTATAAATATTGCCATCTATTTGACATTCATATAGTCTTTTTTTTTAAAATAATTTGTTCAATTGTTTTACTTCATGAGGTATATAGTTGTAGATGCGTATACACGTGAGCAGGCAGCTTTTGATATATTTACTCATTCTGGGGTGATCATTCGGCACTAATCTTTACATGTAGGGTTTAATGACATAAATTGTCCCTCACCGATAGATGTTTCGGTTCGACTCTTCCTCACCGTCCGTCTCCTACGTCTTCCATCTTTCCAACAGGATTAGAAGACTGAGAAACAGGCATTCCTCCAATCTCCAATGCGCAAGCCTCATGCATGCGAGTCTTTTCAAAGGCCCTAATACCAACCGCACAAAAAACAATCATCGCGGTTCGAAAGGTAACTACACACGCTATGTACGCTTTGTCTGCTAATAAGAAACGTGAGTGGAAAATAAAAATGAAAAATCAAGCACAATAAAGGCCGTCATCTATCAGCGGAGATCACCGCGAAACAGCTTTTCAATTCTGCTAAGCTCAAAAAAAACAACATTGGCTAGCTAATGAGGACAATGGTTCGGTCAAGGCCAAAGTCGTCGACTTGTTAATTAGACCGTCATTATTGAGATGCTCTATGGTTCTGTTTTGTATGACTTGAAAACTGATACATTTGCTAAAGGTCGTTATAAACTATAGTGAGGATGACGAATATTAAGGATCCTTAATACCAAGAAAACAAGCTACTGATTACCGGTCACACTGGAAAGGAATGGAAACTCCTTGCAAAGATCGTTTCCTCAAAATTGAAACCGAAAACTAGGGAGTTCTAAATAGTGCTAAAATTGTAGAGAATCTCTCAGTTGTGACCGCACAACCAACAGATTCTCATTCAGAGAGCGAAAGGTGCATAGACTCCAATGGCTCGGGCACCTGGAGGATGGGAGAGGATGTCGCGGCGATGACACACTTTTGATCATAGAGAACGACAACAACAACAGCCTAAGTAATCCACTGCTTAAACGCGCCACCTAGCCTAACCTTCCACATCACACATCGAGTTTCTGCCACATCTGACCGGTGAGCGTCTCACACTAGGTTTATCTAGACACGGTCTTCACTTTAACACTCGTCTCCTGTTGTCGATTCTCCAACAAACGTGTTGGAGTTCTTCAGATTACTAACTCAGAAAGCTTACTCTTGATACGATAGACTCAATACAGACTATCAAATGTGCCTGCACCCCAAGTCAAATAATGCAATTTCAAAAGGCAAAGCAGTCACGATCACCGATTCAGCTATGTCTAACACGAAACAATGTCGTCGCCAAAAAGTGGTGCTAAATCGTTACTTAGAAGGTGCTAAAACCTTATAGCTTGTCAGCCAAATTGATAGATAGACAAAAGAATGTTTGCACTAATAAGGAGGAATCGATTACGCACGAAATCGGGATGCGACCGCGACTTCTTTTGCAAGGATTTCTAACGAATTGAATTTGGAATGTTATAAAAAAATCGACCCTATTCGCTTCCAAATCGATTATTTTTTATTCAAACTTTTATATACAAATTTGCTGCCGTTAAAACTTTTCTCTAGAGTTGACAGAACTCTCAACGCATTAAATAGCGACAAAGAGGTTCCTTTATTAACATTTACATATTGTCAAAAACATTAATTGAGTTAGAGCTGGAATCAGTTCTCACTTTTAAGTTATAAAGAATAAAGGATTTCGTGTCAAACATTCATGTCTTACATTTGGTTTATTTAAAAAAGAAGGCTAGCAATCTCTTGATATTACTTGAATTTCTATCAACTATTACTAGTCAGAAAATAGTGCTAGGTGATAGAAAAATAAGATTTATATAGCAGAATGGAAAAGAAATGAAGGCATAGTAGAATGGAACAGACCACCTTAGAAGACGCGAGTCATAGAGGGCGAAATGATAATAGTACTGACTGGGGAATAGTGCTTCAGAATATACATAAAATAATTTTAGATAATTAATACTTAACAAAAATAAAACGCCCGTGAGATTTTCTCGTTCGTCTGTTAATGAATCTCGTTAATTTCTGAGTTCAGTTGACAGCGAGCATCCGTCAATATGCCCACATATACAACGCTTCTCAAAGTTTTCTGAGGCGTTCTTCAAGCGTCCAAGCCTCAAATCCGTACAGAAGATTGGACCAGGAGTTACAATGGAGCATTCTAATGTGCAAAGAAAGTTTGAGATTGCAATTACCAGAGCACATTTAATGTAAATCCACTTTTCCTGCCTACCAAGCTAGCTACCAGAGATTTATAAATCTGAACTCGAGCGCACTCTCACCATAATAACCACCCCGTCTATGAAACTTCAGATCACTTTCGCGTCATAAATATTGATTATATGAAATCCAACTTGAGTGCGTAAATTCACCAAGTTACCATGATTGTAAATATCTTATGGAACGTATCCTATTATTTCGTTATGACTGCCTTGACACGGGCAAAATTATTGAATTTACAAAACCAAAGATTTCAAGTAGGAGAGTAATGAGTATGGAGGAAGCAAGGAAAGCATGCCGAGATCGTAGCAGATGGAGATCTGTGATCTCTGCCTACCCCTACGGGAAACAGGCGTGACGATATGTATGGAAGAATTCAATTTAACGGGTCTATACTTGGAGTTTCCCTGGTGGATACGATTCAGAGTAAAGAAATCCGTGGGAAAATCAGTCACCAAACAGCCGTCCGATTTAGCAGCCTGAAGTGGTAATGGGTTGGTCACGTTTGTCAGAGAACCGGCAATTGCTAAACGTGTGCTGTAGTGGAGAACGCGTCTTGGCTAACGTAGTGTGTAAAGCTCTCCGGTCAGGAGCTACGATCTGCGCGTAGCCGAAGATCGTACTATGTCAGAGAAGTCTGTCTATGGAACTATTGATTATTGCTCAAGATTTAAGCGCCTTCTCGGCAAAAATATCAGTAACACAGTTAAAATGCACTCTATAATATCATGGCCGTAACAGCGAAGACTTTCGCCTTACAAAAGATTACCAAGATGCTCGCCTCAACTCCGGGGAACCTGGTGGTAAAAAGGGAACCAAGATGTTATTTTCACGGAGCGTTTAACCCCAGAAATTGAGTATTCAACTCATTTTTAAAACATAAGCACATAAATTAATATTTTACAACCAAGTTGCGTTGGAGAGAAAATTTGAATAGACAAAAAAACTGCAAAATTCGCAGCGAGTTATGCGCGTTTTGATGTGCGTGAGTAGAAGCAATAACGCTCAGAATACAATCACCGAAACGCAATTAACTATTGTTTTTTTACATAATATTGGTTGAACTTTGAATAGCGTAACGAAACAGTTTTGATACTAACAAAAGCTAGAATATTCATACATGTTATGTTTCGTGGATTAATTGGATTCATTTCAATACACTAAAAAATTATTGAATCATTTTAGTCCAAGAGCTAGCAACGTTTTTGAGAAACGAAAAAAAGCCGTATAGATGTCCAGTAGCACGATTACGTTACGTATTAATAGCACGTTTTCATTATAGGTTTGGATTATAGATCAAAATAATCCTTGTTTAAAAGCAGTAGTTAAAGTTGAAAACCTAATTTTGACACCAGACACCCATTATTATGTGCCTATGTGTAAATACAACCTCTACCCCCTTCAGAACGCCTTCACGCTAACCTCGGTTAGCGAAAGAAGGCAAAAATCCAGCGTACCTGAAACATCTCTTTTTTAAGATGTTGCTAGCTCACATAACATTTCTTTTTGGTATATGCAAAGTAATATCCTAGGCAAAAGATGCAAGTGGGACAGCCTTGACACCTTGGCACCTGAACTGGCACTTGCTGATGATCAACATAATTGTCAGCAGCTTTAGGCAGTCCACAACAAGATATAGCCACTAGCTATGAACTTTGTGTGATCACAACCTTCCCTATGTATATGTAACATACATACAACAGTTCTAATCTCTAATTATTAGCTTTGTATACTTAAGTAATTATTTAACACATGAAAACAAAATGTAAAATTATATTTAATTTGCATATAATTATTTTGACACATAATAAACATAACTATCAAATATCAAAAAGCATATAATTATATTATGCGGGTGAATGACCCATTCAGAGGAGGTACTGAATGCATGTGGCAAAGTTATCATAATGCAAAATGATACATAAAATAGGCCACAATTAAATTAGCATATTACAAAAACTGCTGACTGCAATCAATTTAATAAACACAGCATTAATTTTTTATGGTAGAGGTAATCAACCAAGCAGGTCGTCTGCTGGTGAGTAATCATTGTGCCAACAATGG
The DNA here is from genome assembly GCA_031353405.1 of Baronia brevicornis. Taxonomy (NCBI): domain Eukaryota; kingdom Metazoa; phylum Arthropoda; class Insecta; order Lepidoptera; family Papilionidae; genus Baronia; species Baronia brevicornis. The sequence goes on from JASFAT010001625.1 coordinate 425,751, forward strand.
CAATATTCAACACCAGGAATATCGCAAATACATTGCCAGCCTTTTAAAAAGACAAGATAATAGGAAAAAAAGAGAGAAGAGGAGAGATGAGGATAGGTGGTCTCATTGTACACCAAAGCATTTGCATCAGCAAAGCTGACCTAAAAGTCAACCAACTTGACTTCTGTGTACTAAACCTATGGTACAAGGTAGAATGGTATATGGTTAAAGTAAGGAAACAGTTTAGTTCCCTGGATAAGCCTACCCATAGATACTAGAGATACAAATTTTCCCAAAAAATTAAATGTTCCACTCTTCGACTAGCGAAGGTTGGCAGCCAGTTCAACATATACACTTCAATTTTATCCATTTTTATGGATTTGAGTTCCATGCTTCAAAGCAGTAATAGCTTATTTTGAAAAAAATTAGGCTTACAATCTTACACCATGAGATATATCTTGAGAGACTATATGTTCCATTGAACTATTAATGTGAAATTACTAAGCAAGAGCATTAATAGCTAAATTGGAAAAGTTAACAAGAATTCTTGTAATATTAGAACATTTATTAGTTTTCTTTTTTTAAATGCAAACCTTTTTTTTAAATATTAAGACACAATTTAAAAGTATATATTTGTGTGTATAAAATATGTATATGTTGAAAATTCAAATATTCAATTAAAAATCACTCATTAATTTTTAAAATTATATTTATATCATTAAAAATTAAATACTATTCAATTTTGTACCTATACACTCTTTACAGCTGGTAAAAAGGTGTCAACCTTGACTCAACTGATGGATCAATAAGAGAATACCTTCCAACATTACATTGACCATATCTACCATATGTCTACATGCAGATTAAATAAATAAATAATTATATTCATGCACATATTTATTAGTATGAACAAGTTATACCAGTCAATATAATTACAATATTTTCATTTATACATGAAAATTGATTAAAATTATGTTTTATTATGTATGCTGTAGTTAGTGCTAAGAGAGATTTTTGAATTAGTATAACCATTTTAAAATTGGTGGTTTACCAACTCTTTGGAGTACCATTGTACCACAACGGTTTGTATAAACATATATAATTTTTAAAAACAAAATTCATTAATAATAAAAAATAATATATAACATTTAAGTAACAGTTACAACATATTATTGAAACTTATTAATTTTTATCAATTTCGTTAAAGTTAAACCAATATATAAAACAAAGTTAAAAAAGTTCTAAATAAGGAAATAAAACTGACATATATATATATATATATATATATATATATATATATATATATATATATAAAGTCAACATAATCAGTATTCAATAGTGATTATCAGCTAGTTTGTCTGCTATAACTGTATTATATCTATTAATTTAAACCAGTGACTCTTGTTGCTATGCAAGATAGCAGTGTTCCATTTTATCTATACTTGCGTTGAAAACACTAGCTCCTATTCACATTAGATTTTTACGACTTTTAGGACCATCTACGATACAATGTAGACAATATTAACCTGTTTTATAAGTTTTTGGCATAACACCAACATATCAGTTGAGTAAATTGAATGTTTAGACCAGTAAAATAGAGCGCAAATTGATGGTTATAAGACGCGTTCTAACCTCAAAAACTGAACAAATTGTCGAGTAGTTACAGAGTACGGCGTACAGGTTATAAATCTAAGTGCCCTTGAACAATCTAAGCATACCCCAAGTAGGTTACCGTGACCACACAGAGTCAATATTTTGTCTAGATCTCGAGCTTAAGCATAGAGACAAGAAAGACGACTTACCCCTTCGAAGATGTCGATATCGTGAAAACTTCACAAAACACAAGAAACACTAAAAAGGATACATGCTAAGTCCAAATTAAAGCCGTTCTTTGTGTAGCGTTTCCGCTGCTTGCTGACGATGACCTTGAAAGGGTTATTCATTTTGATGCTCGATATCGAGTTTGCCATGGCTGGCAGGTCGGGCAGGTTGTGCAGGCCGGGCAGGTCGGCACGCTGGGGCAGCAGCTCGGCCGCCGCCGCGCCCTTGCCGAGCCTTCGCGAAACCCAGCCCTTGTCGGGAGCCTTTCGCTCGCGGCGCCGGCAGCTCACACAAATACCCATAAAACCTCCGCCGCACCGAGCATGCCCCGCTCATCGGGCCGGCGGCGGAGCGTGAGCGGATGCCGCTCCCGCCCGCTCAGCTTGCGCCCGCCATGTCCAGCTCGCACTCACTGCCGCTCCAAGCTGTACTCTGACTTACGCCTCACTGCCTTGCCGCCTCGCTCCTCACGAAACTATCCGAATGCACCAGTCACTGTAGCATACTCCCGGCACTCTACTCATATGCACTATCCGTACACTAATGGGTTAAAAATTATCTCACTTGAATGGCGTCCATCCTGCATTCACACTAAATCCTAGAACACGACCGACGAGAAACAGTTGCACAAGAAAGAAAGATGGTTATAAATTGATGGCCGAAAGTGAAGACGGCGTCCCATTTACGCTCAGGCAATACGCGTTCATTCGACAGAGATAAAACACAACCTTAATTTCTAGTAGTGGCTAGCTAGCTAGCTCTCTTTGTTCGTTGCTACTACTGATTTTTATCGCAAGGTGGCGCACTTATCAGATCTAATGGCGGGAATATTCAAATCTATATCAATTTAAGAGTATCTTACGTTTCGTAATAATCTAAACTCTAAAGTATATTTTTATACATAGTTTATCAAAAAACCTAACCAACTAAAATAATATTTTTAACAATTTACTAAAAGTGATAATTATGTAATAAGAAGGAATAAAATATTAGTTATGCATTTAACTTATAGATGGCGCAAATTAAGAAGTAGAACTGCTTTATCAAATTTTAAGGTTACGTTCAAAAACCTTTACACAAAATAGAATGTCCCTTTTATATTATTATTATTATATATTCCTAAATAAAACTAAAAAAATTAATTAGAGTGAGATGAATTTTACTATTAATTTATAATAAAGTAAAAAATATGTACTATATTGTCCTCTAAATCAGTTGATAACTTTAATAATTATTAATAACCTTCGAAAAATTATAAGTCATTAACGTAAGATGCTGTTATATATGAAAAAATGTCAATATTTTACAGTTCCTATAAATAGTATTGTGATTTGAATTGTTTAGCTCCTTTCATGCCGGTCAGGAAGGTTTTATGTTGCTGTGATATATTTAATACTATAAATTCTAAATACAATTTTAATTCATTTTGATCGCTTTATTATAAATATATAGACGAAATAGCGCCGTATCATTCATGTTTACTTCTCATACTCCTAGCATACCCTTTCTTGCGCTCCTTTTTAAATATATTAAAAATATCGATTTTTCCTATAAATATTACAAATTCTTCTTTTAGTAAAATCAATCACAGTAATGTATCATTTTATGCATCAATTAAATAGTTTTTTAAATACTTAAAATAAAACAGGCTTACTTGTAATATGTCTCATTTTTTTCCTCCCGTTTATAGTTTATTCATTCATAAGCACCTAAGGTGCTTATCAATTTTAATTTTCTTAGGCCCAAAAAGAAAACTTGAAGGGCGAAGGAAAAGAGGAACACCAAGAAAAGAGTTTACAGAACAATAAAAAAAGAGAAATTGTAAAGACCAGCAGAAAGTTGAATAAATTGGCCTTGAATTGCCAATAAAAAATCAATTAAATTAACTCACTGGATAAATAATGTTATTTTATTTTTAACATCAAATCGAATTATTTGATATATTACTGCAAAGTTCAACGCTGTCTAAAATATTAATAAAAAAGGACATCAATTTCTTACAATGGATAACCTTAATTAATGAATCTAGATAACTATTAAAAAATTGTATAATTTGTTGTATACAGTGAAGAAATCAAAAATTAAGAACGATGAACAATATGATAAAATAAATAGTTACAATAAAATCTGGAGGTTCAATATACAGCACCGCCATCTAGTGGTGAATTTCTGTAGCAATTTTTTTTAATTAAATTTTTATACCCGCATTCTCATTTGCCTGCATTTTCATACAAGCAAATGAGCATGTAAGTCACCTTATGATAAGTGATGACCATAGACATCTGCAACATCGGATGCGTCTCAAATGAAATGCCGGCTTTCTGTGGACACATACACACGTCTCTTGATTACGCCTATATTATACTTGTTCGGGAACAACGCAAGTGATAGATCTTTCCATTGTTGCACCGTTCGTAGTAGAAAATTGCAATTGAATCACACGATGGTGGACTGCCATCGATCCAGATGATGGGAAAGGAAGTTCCATTTTTACGGTGAATTATCCAACGGTTATAGAATATTCGCTACAATAAATGCAAAATAGTACGAGGAAAGATGACACATCTCTGCGTACAGATAATGAATCGAGTCTATCGGAAATTCAGCGATCACCGACGACTCATACAGTCCAGAAATAGAAACAATACTCCATATATAACCGTACTCATGCCTTATACAGCTGGAGAAGGTGGATGAACTTGAAATACTGCATCGGTCTGCTAAGGATACCATGTTTTTGGAAACAAGTTTGGCTTCACCCTCGAAATGACGGAACTGAACGTCAGTCGATATGTCAATGCCGGAGACGCTGACATTTAGCATTTTATTAAGGTAGGCAGGTAAGGTTTTACAAAATGAAACGATACGACCAAGGGGTTTTTTATATCTTCAACCGTTAAAACTCTTAAAAGTCAATAAAGGCATTGGTTTATAATCAACTTTCTATTTAAAAAAGTACATTTATTTTTACGTAGTTTCGCATATTGAAAAAAAAAACAAATTTTGAGAAAACTGGCAAATTCATCAATGAAAAGCTGGTCAGGTAAACCAAATTTTAAAAAAAATATTGGCTTCTTTTTGTCTGGCGCGTGAATAGCCTAGTTAATTTGGGGCTATATTGCTCTTTTGCAAAAAAATCCTGAGTAATTAAAATTAACATGGAATATTAGTAAGAAGCTACTCCATTTTATTCGTTAAGTGAGGAGTACCGGAGGCCCGACTCCTTTCACATCCTTTACTCTCCTTTTCCCCTTCTATTCAAGACAATATATAGTGCTTCTATACACTATGAGAAGGTTGCTGGTATCAGACCAGGAGGCTGATCTCCATGATAATGATCAACCTTAATACCACTGCTATAACTTTCTTCTTGCCATCTATCACATTTTACCCTAAAGTAGAAAACAAATCTGCCGTGATCAGCGATAATTGCTTACCCTCAGATAACCAGCTTGCGTGTTTTCCTATCGCTTCCATAAAAAAAACCTTTTTCCAGCGTTGTAAAAATTATTGCACGCTAGCGATATTGTATTTTACCAAAGATGCATCCTCCCCATCCATTTACATATGTAAACTCTTATGCATGGAATAAAATAATCGAATACGTTTATTGCAGTTCTAACTACAATTTAAAAAACATATATTCAAGGACAAATGTAAATACCTGAAAGTAAGTAATGCACGTAAGTGAACTGACATATTTCAAATTGTATTGAATCGCATAAATAAATATTGATTATTCCTTTTTATCCACTGTCGAGGCCAAATAGACGCGCCTACTTTATGAATATCGACGTCCGATGCCAATTCACACATTGTGTTGTCGTAGATAATTGGATCGGACGGTAACAGACAGCTGGTTGCCAAGCGCTTGGCACGTCATTTGCGTATAGGGTTATCTCATTATGAAAATTTAATCAGGTTTTGTTATTTTAATATACCTAATTTGTTGAAAAATGATGGTGATGGGGTTCGCCATCCGTCACGTCCTGATTCCCACGAGGGCGAGAAACGACTAATGGAGAGTCGTTTCGCTGCGATGAATGTGAGAGGAAGAATGGATGAAAGGATGGATGAGTGTGAAGGAGGCGGGGAGGGTATGCCGGGATCGTAGCGGATAGAGCTCTGGGGTCTCTGCCAACCCCTGCGGAGGATAGGCGTGAATATATAAAAAAAATATTACTTTTCTTACAATGTGGTTCCTGGAATAAAATATAGCTTTCCATTTCGTAATAAGTTCCGAGGAATTATTTGAACGAAAGAGAGAAAGAAAACTTTATTCGACAATCCACAAAACAATACAGTGGGAAACATAGAATATACATATCAAAAAAATAAGAGAAAAAAAATGAATAAGCTATATTAAATTTTTGGAATAATTCAAGTCAATGCCAAAAATACCACAAGCTCAAAACAAAAATAAATTATGTCTACCATCTGAATAAGTGACGTGTAGGATGTGTTTTTTCTTTTGAAAAGCCTGTTTATAATTTCGTGTTGAATTCTGCCTTTTTGGACCACTCCCTCCCTTAGTCATGCTTCGTCAGACTTTCTGGGACCCTCGTCTCCCTATAAATATCGCGTCACGAAAGATAAACCCCCCTGTGGATGATTCAATGATATTAATGGAGCACAATTATTGAATTCACTTTTCGGTTGTCTTCCGTAGAGTCTACTTTACCTGAAGATGCTTCGTGTTGTGGCGAAACACGTGTCGTTTTCAAGGTGGAAATCCATCAGTGGATGGTCATCCAGCAGAAAAACACACATTATTAATTTTCTATTATTGTTTGCTTGTCGTGGATCTTAGCTAAGTAAAAACTTTTGACTGTCCACATATCAACGGTGTTGTAAATAATATATATATATATATATATATATATATATATATATATATATATATATATATATATATATATATATATATATATATATATATATATATATACTACATATATATATATATATATATATATACACATTAATGTGGAGGTTAGTGGCACCCCTAGTAAAGATACACACATGTATGTGTTAAAAAGTATTATCTGTACAGACACTACTACATAGAGCGCTAATCAATTGTTTGATCCAGTAGTTGATTTAAAGGTATTTGTACAATGCTCGGGTCGTCAAACAATCTTATGGATGGCCTACAATTTTTGACAGTTGATATATTCAGTGGCGGGTTTACAAACATTTGCCACCAATAGGGTATATTCGAATTTCGCCGCCCCTATCCAGCTCTACAATTCGATAACCTTTTTTAATAAAAATAAATAAAAATAATAAAAAATAAACCTATATGCGCCACTTGTCAGAACTGCGGGAAACGCAGCCCTGATTGCGCTGTCCCTATTTAGGGACCAATCTGATGGTGGGAGTGGAGATGAGTCTCCCCGACTCCTCCCTTCTTTGGGAGCACACATGGTGCGCCACCTTGAGGTTCAGATATCGGGCGGCGAGGCTTCCCCTTTTCCGCCGCCCTAAGCTCAGTTATGGGGGTTGTAGGTGGAAAATTCGATAACCTAACCTAAACTACTTCTAAATCATAACATTTACAATTATTTTCAACGAAATTGTTTCTTTATGATTTCAATATGTCTAGCGCTAGGGTAATGATTGCACACGTGCTCTACATGTGCTAGAGACGCCTGTGAATATATATATTATATATATATATATATTACTAGTAGTATAGTAAATTCGTTAAATTAAACTACGGTGCGTTTTTCCCGTAACTTCTTTCCACGCACCACCAGTTTGTGGAACCAGTTACCCTCGGCAGTCTTTCCGAACTGTTACGACATTGGAACCTTCAAAAAACAAGCCTGTACATACCTAAAAGGCCGGCAACGCTTCCGCAACTCCTGCGGTGTCGCGGTTGCCCGTGGGCGGCGTTGATTGCTTTCCATCAGGCGACACGCTTGCTCGTTTGTCCTCCTATCCCACAAAAAAAAATTCAAACACCTTTATATTACTCACACAATAATGTGAATGTAATCAACATATACACAATAAACATTTGGTAAACATTATTAATCCTTCTTTGCATGATTTTTTCTTTATTGGTGAAATAAATCAAGGTGACATAATTCATGTTCAAAATTAAAGGAAAAATGGTTAAAAAAATCTTAGTATATATTTATAGTATAAATTTAGTAAAAAACCATATGATAGAAATTACCATTATCAGGCAAAGTAAGATCATTGGCTTAGTACTAAATCGAAATAAAAGAGGATATCATTAGAAATATTTTATTCTTTATGATAATTAACTAAACAATTATTATTTTTACTACAAGAAATTGTAAAATATAATAAAACAAAATCATACGTTTATTGCAATTACAACAAATAGCGGAATAATAACTTCAAGCTCGTTTTACTGATAGTGACACTTGCTTATTTTTGACAGCTATGTTTCTTTTTTATGCAATGGACATTAAAAAGATATCCAGACATGATCAACTTGAAGTGAACTTGTTCTTTTATATAATTTTTGGACATTCAGTGTTATGATGGAAATTTCCACCATTATGCAAAGAAGGGTTAAATAATTTTTATTGTGCTTACTTACTATATACTATATAGGAAAGCAATCGAGTTGGCGAATCACCTGATGGAAAGCAACTTCCCGGGGCGAGCCGGCTCATTCATGCTACAGACAAATATGCCATTCTTGACAAACTATTCGTCTGCAGCGTGACTCTACCACTTCTTCAATTACCCAGTAACAATAATGACGATTAAATTTCATTAATTACGTTATGAGAGTTTTACAAAACATTATTATTATTATTTTTTAATTTCTGTAAGACAAAAGAAAATGTTGGTGCTGAATTGGCCGCCCCTAAAATCTGCCGCCGTAGGCTCCAGCCTACTAAGACTGCCGATGAATCCGCCACTCTGGATATAGTATAAATATTAATTTAAGTCATTGTCTTCTGTATATCGTGGCCTAAATGTCAGGATTCGTAAATACAACAAACACTTAATCTAACTTCTGGCTTGTGATACTATCTAAAGAATTTTATTTAAGCGTATCCAATGGAATACTAAATAATTCTCAAATAACACCTCTTTTTATATTTATATTCAGAATGGTTTTATGTACATTTCTTAAATATGAAAGAAACAATAAACTGGAACTTTTCCCGCCAATTGACATCAGGGACGTTGTGTTTTTATTTAATTTTTATAATCTTATATTATTATCAGTTATATTGTTTAATTGTGGTGGTGGGTACAATATAGTTCGATTAAGGCGTATAAGTGAAGTGATATGAAATAAATGCGTGTATCGAAACTTTTTAAGTTGACTAAAAAAGTTCATAGAAGGTTTTGGTATATCAAGACGTAACGTGATAAGCTAACTAGTTATATTTCAAGAGATTTGACGATATCGTATTTAACTTGACAGTGGCATAATAGTTGTAACTAATTGCCATCAAAGAATAGAAAAAAAACAAAAAGTGATTTTTTTTTCCCACAGCTGAGCACGGGCTTATCCATTTCTGGAGGATTACACGTTAACCCGCCACGCTTGTGCAGAGCGGATTGTCGGGGTTATCGGACTCAGAATAAATATCTGTAGGCCATACATATACTTATTCCGATGCGGGGATCGAACCCGCGACCATTCACTCCGTGGGCAGGGGGCCCCACCACTGAGCCAATCGGTCGTCAATTTTTTGTTATTCCTGTATTTTATTCGTATATACATACTAATTTTTAATAAGGCTACGGCATGTAAACTTTTTTTATATTTTCACGCCTACCCCCGCAGGGGTTCGCAGAGACCACAGAGCTCCATCCTCCATTCATCGCAGCGAAACGGCTTTCCATTAGTCGCTTCTTGCCCTCGTGGGAACCAGGACGTGACGGGTGGCGATCCACGTCGCCGTCATTTTCAACAAATTAAGTATATTAAATTCGTCTTAGTGAATCCCACGAGCCGCAAGGGAGGATGGAAGTAAGCCTCAGCAGAGCCCTGCATGCTGAGCTAAGGCACCATAGTACCCGGGGGAGCCCGATCTCGGGACGGTCGGCATGCTTGTGACTAAGCTCGCCCCTAGCCATGCATCCATTGGCACGGCAGACCGTGGATTGGCGGAGAGGAAGGTAAAGGATAGAGAAGAAAGAAAAGTGCAGGAAAGGAAATGCGGATTGGGGGGGGGTTACCAGACTCGGCATAAATATTTATAAATCCATACATATATTCATTCGGATGCGGGGGATCGAATCCGCGACCATTGACTCCGCGGACGGAGGGCCCCGCCACTGAGCCAATCGGTCGGCATTTAATAAATTAATGATGTATAATTTAATAAATGTAACTATACCTACTTTATGTAATATGTAAGCACTGTCGCGAAACAGGTTAAGAACAGCTGCCATAGACACCCACAGAAATAAATGGAGTACGTACTGTATCATAGATATAAGATACCTAATTTCTTATGCGATGCTATCCTAATAATTTTCATTGTAGTCCTTTGTAAAGATTTTTTCATGCCTGCAACATCACATAGCTACTATCTAAATATATAAATAGGTGTAACATATAAAATTTATGAACAAGCCTATCAAATATTTGTTATATTTGATATTATCTGTGTGAGATAATGCTACCAACGCATGAGACCGCCTGCCGCCGACACGTGTGTCTAAATGAATATGTAGGTTATTCAATAAGTATTTTTCGTATGATTACCTTATCAATGATTCAATAAAGCTGTGTGTAACATTCATACCCATTGGCCTCCCAAACAAGGGGATTTGCCACAATCCCCGCGCTTGTCCGGCGCATTGGGGATCGTAGATTGGTTTTTATTTACTTATTATTAATGGAGTCAGGCGTTACTTTGCGGAAATCCATCACTATATGGACAGTCAAAAGTTTTACTTAGCTAAGATCCGCGACAAGCAAAACAATAACAGAAAATTAATAATGTGTGTTTTTCTGTTGGGTTAAGTGGATTTATTTGGAACTTAAACCAAAAACTTACCGAAAATCGAACTATACCGAAATATACACAACACCAAACACACACTATCACTTTTCCATCTTGTAAACGACACGTGTTTCGCCCCAACACGAGGCATCTTCAGGTATAGTAGACTCTACGGAAGAAAACCGAAAAGTCCGCCTTTGTACCAAACAAACTTTTGACTGTCTTTGTACGAAACATTTCACTGTCCACATATTTTATTTACTTTACACATTACTGCCTATCCTGCCTGCCTGTTACTTGCCTCTGCGTCTGCATCTATTTAGGCTGTGTGCTGTAAAATTATTTATATGTAGCCCCGACGTCATCTACATGAGATTAAGAGCATGAGTTTGGCTTTTAGTTCGTTAGTGAACAAGTTAAGAAATAAAAGTAGGAACAAAAATTATATATTTATATAGTTTTTGTACCAGCTTTTATTTTTGGTTGACTAGCGGAGAAGGCCTTTCGTTATTAAGTCCGCCGTATTTCGTAAATTAAGTCCGCCTTTGTACCAAACATTATATATTATGATTAAATAAATAAATATATATTATTGATATATACCTGACCTGGTGGGATTTTATTGTATGTGTATGTAAGGTTTTTAATTTTTAATAATCGCAAAGTTACAAGTTTTGTGAATATATTTTGATTGAATGATTATACATCAATGAGTAATTTTGTTCCAATCAATCAATCAATCAATCGGGGACGTCCACACCCTGAGCAGAGGTGTGGGATCGAGCCTCGGGGATGAACCCCACTGCTCGTGCAGCAACTCAATGGGGCAACCGCCCCCCGGTCTTAGGTACCGCTATTCCTAGCGGCTTTTGGGCGTCCTTTAACGACTTCGCGTCGTCGAGATATGGCTGAACCTATTCCTACGTTGGGTCCGTCGCTGGCCCTCTTCCCTCGCGGGAGCCAGGAGGTGACAGGAGGATTTCGCGTGGGAGTGGACGTCCCTCAGGTGGGCGAGCGTGAAGGGGAGCAAAATTATTAAGGTGTGGGTGTGGTCCATTGTCGGCTCGGTCGAACATCTTCCGAGCCAACCGGACCACAAACTCATGGATGCTCTCCACCCTGAGGTCCCTCGCTATAACGTCGTTACGCACATAGCGAGCCGCCCACACGATGGCGCGCATAGTTTTGTTCCGTAAATATTGTATAATATTATAACTCTACAAACAATGGAAAATTTAGTACAGCATTGAAACTGGCTGTTATTGAGTGATCAGATATAATTTTTTCAGAAGTAAAAGATTTTTAGGTGTGGTTAAAATTTTTCATTTTGCGGTTTATTACGTTTTCGCTTTTTTGCATCGATGTGTCTTTGGAAGAGAAAAACTCGTGAGAATTATGTAAGCATTGCTAATGAATTTGTGCTCGTTATCAATAACCAACATTAGGAGCCGGGAGCGATAACAACTAGTCGTATGGCAGACGTGCCAGATAAGATAGTCGCTTGACAACAAGTACATTCTAGTCTGATATGATTATTGATAGTTGATACACGTGGAAGTGGGTAGGGTTAGCAAAATCAGGGCATATTTAAAAAGCGATAAAAAAAAATACGGCGTTCAACTTGGTGAATTGTTATATATTAAGGGGCCATTCATAAATTACATCCTTATATATTTTGCAATGTTACATTCAGTAATTACTTTATTAATTTAGTAATTACTAAATGTGACATTGCACCACGCGTGTTTGCAATTCAATCTATATCAGGCCACCAGTGCCGTTGTGCGTGGTGCTTTGACAAAATTGTGACAAAAAAAGTTGTAAATATTAAAAGATTAAAAGAACGATCCATTGTAAGTAGTCAGATCAGCGTCAACCAAATACTGGCGATACGGCCCGATGGGAACTGTTGCTGTCACCCAAATATTCATTGATTTATTTGAATTAATGACTTGCCAAAATAGCATGGATGATTTCGTCAAACGTAGAATGGAGAAGACGCGAAAGAGATTAACCGGTGCGGTTGAGATAAGGAAGGAATAGAATGTATAGGACACGTATGAGATTGAACGGTGCGGTCGGGGTAACAATGGAATAGAATGGAAAGGACACGAAGGAGATTAATCGGTACGATCGAGATTACAACCTTAATAGAATTTTGAAGGGAGTAGGTAATAGGTATTTTATGATGAACTCATAAACAAAAACAACAAAAGCATTTATACTGTCACCCGAATAAAGGTGACGCGGCAGTCAACGTGTTAAAACAGCAATTCCAAAATTATTTATATACTTTCTTAAACGTTAATAGAATTGATAATATTTTAAAATTTTCGTTGGAGTTTTAGGCACATTAGATGTATACATGTGACAATCACGAAGCTTATGACCAGTCTCCTTTTGTTATCGAATATCTCATTTTGTTGCCCATTAACGTGTGACATAATTTATGGATGGTCCCTAATTTATATAACTCATCGTTGACCAATAATATGATGATGATATTTATTTAAAGCTGTTACATCTACGCGCGTTGTTGTTTCTCAGTTATTTCAGAATTGTTAACTGAGCAAAACATTCAGATGACTGCGGATTGATGTAAATAAAATACCAACTTGTCTAATCTATCTCAAACTCAATGTTTTATTTTACAAAATATCGTTTTTAAGTTACTTTCATACAAAACAAGGAATATTGGTCCATAAAACTACAAACTTGTGGACAATCTGTGTCACGTGGACATGTCAATTAACGACGCCGTGCTGTTGTGTAAGGAGGTCATCGATTCCTTTACTTTTAAAGAGATCGATAATACCTTTACTTTTAAAAAGGTCGTTAATACCTTTACTTTTAAAGAGGTCGTTAATGCCTTTACTTTTAAAGAGGTCGTTAATGCCTTTACTTTTAAAGAGGTCGGTAATACCTTTACTTGTAAAGAGTACATCAATACCTTTACTTTTAAAGAGGTCATTAATACTTTTACCTTTAGAGGTTATTGGTTTCTTTACATCATATGTTTAAGCTGTTAAGTTCAACGTTTACACAATTTTTATTTTTTGACTAAATTATAAATCTAAACGTGACATTTTTTTGCAACACATTATTTATATAAGAAGTAAGAACTCGCTCCTCGGAATCATTCTTAACCCAATGGAAAATTTTCGATACGAGTGAAAGAGAATTCCGATGCAATTCTTTGATCCTTTCGCTACGAACGTCGCCTAAAGACCACATCCGCGTGACGACCTGTGTACGAGTGTCGCCTATAGGCGACATCCGCGTGACGTCGATCACACTTGTCTCATTCTCTGGTTCGCATTTGTTTTAAACAAGTGTTATTAATGGAGTCAGGCGTTACTTTGCGGAAATCCATCACTATGTGGACAGTCAAAAGTTTTACTTAGCTAAGATCCGCGACAAGTAAAACAATAATAGAAAATTAATAATGTGTGTTTTTGTTTGTTGGGTTAAGTGGATTTATTTGGAACTTAAACCAAAAACTTACCCAAAATCGGCCATCAATTCTCCACCCACCAACCACTACACACAACACCAAAAACCAAACACACACTACCACTTTTACATCTTGTAAACGACACGTGTTTCGCCTCAACACAAGGTTGTCTTCCGTAGAGCCTATTATTTTTGGTTTAAGTTCCAAATAATTCCACTAAACCCAACGGAAAAACACACATTATTAATTTTCTGTTATTGTTTTGCTTGTCGCGGATCTTAGCTAAGTAAAACTTTTGACTGTCCATATATTTATAACCATGAACACTTTCCGGCACTGCGCTCCGTGCAGAGCCGCTACCCCGGCGGCGCGGTTCAGTGGCGAAGTTACCGCGTTCGAAGTCAATGTTCGTAGGTTCGATTTCCACACCGCAATAAATAATCCGTCTTGAACAAGCGTGGTAGGACAGTATCCGTTCTTACGCATCAATTTCTGTAAATCGATGTCTCTAAGACAATGAATTAGGAGTGAAACTATAAGACAAATAATTAGATGTTTATTTACAGCCTAAGTTTAGATTCGTGCATCATCAATATCTTATCAACTTCTAACACTCTCTCTTTCAGAGTCTCCATCTCTTCTTCGCTTAAAACACTGTTCTTCTTGCTCGCATTTTTGATTAGGAAGTGTTGTATGAAGAGTCGAAGACTTTCTCTGAACATATGCAATTTCGGGGCCTTCGATATCCTGTGGAATACCTCCAGAGCGGCTTGGAGATCTGCATTCATGATGATAGCCAGTAGGATCTGACGCATAAAGCGAACCGAGCGTTTGTTTAGGTCCGAGAATTGTATTATCTGTGGAAGACATTTTAATAGCGTTTATAAAAATGCCTGATATATTATATTATTGTAGCCACAATCAAAAAGACTCATTATGATAAAATTCTCTTATAAATTTATTTACCTTCAATACAGAGAGTGGCAAACCTTTCCCCATGATCAAATGTATTAAGAACTGCGCCAAGTTGCTCATACCCTGTTTCGACAGCGATTCCATTTCCTTTATTTTGTCCCACAGTGAGAATTGTAGTGAAAGCTGTGAACAGATGTTTAGAAACTAAATTTATTTACATACATTAAATATATAATTGAATACAATTTTTATCGTTAGAATTTATTTTAATGTAAAGTAGAAATTTATTTCAACATATATTGGAAAATTATTTTACCGTATATTGGAAATTTATTTCAACGTATATTGGAAAATTGTTTTACCATATATTGGAAATTTATTTCAACGTATATTGGAAAATTGTTTTACCGTATATTGGAAATTTATTTCAACGTATATTGGAAAATTATTTTACCGTATATTGGAAATTTATTTCAACGTATATTGGAAATTTATTTTAACGTATATTGGAAATTTATTTTAATGTAAATTGGAATTTTATTTTAACGCAAGATTGGAAATTTTACTTGTACGTCTATTTACTTGAACAACTATTGGACAAAATGTTCATAGTTTTTGGAATTTCAAATAGAATATTAATATCGATTTTATTTAAGTTTGCTGTAGGTAAGAATACCATTATAGGATACTTTATAATTGTGTAAAGAAATTATTTTATAGTTATAAATAATTTTTTCGATATGTGCCATGCCAACCCGCCATTTCCGCCACTACTTTTAAGTCCTATTCTAAAAAATTAGTTTTGATTGCATACTTGGATTTCTGATTAGTTGTTACTGAAAGAGCTGAAAATACTGACCGAAGAACGATCATTATTCTATATATATATATATATATATATATATATATATATATATATATATATATATATTTGGCTGCAATCCAGTATGGTGCGTTTTTCCCCAACATTTTTTCCATGCACCACCGCATGCTGGTAGAGCCAGCTACCTTCTACGGTATTTCCCAAGCGATATGACATTGGAACCTTCAATAAACAGTCCTATTCATAAAGATAGACAGCTAAACTTACTTTGCTAATATCAAACTTTGATCTTTGCAAATAAAGTTTGACCGTCCATCTTTATGACGGATCGCCGCAAAGAAATGTCCGACTCCATCAATTATCTAAGCTCACTCATATCTCAAAGGCCCGAAACGCATTTGTAAAGCCCATGGCGTTATACATGTCTATGGGCGGTATAGATTGCTTTTCATCAGGCGACACGCTTGCTCGTTTGCCTACCTATCTTAAAAAAAAATTGAATATTTAATTTCAAAATCCACACATAGGATCATCAGAGCCTTTAATCATCAGTAAGCTTACATCATGGTAGAAACGAAGTTACACAGATTATACTGACCTGATACTTCCTATCAAAGTCGCATAACTTCTGCCCAAGGATTGCATAGTAAGGATTGTAAGCTCTCTCTTGTAAACAACAAGCTAGCAGTACATGTATGATCTCCCTTTCCTGTTGGCCCTTCAAGCCCAAGTGTTGAAGCTTCTCAAACGCATCCATGAAATCCTGAAAAATACATAAGACTGATTAAAAAAATATTAACACAAGTCGAAGGACTAAATTCTATCCTCTTCTCTCATTCCCATTCCTCATCTCTTTCTTTGTCTCCTGTCTATTTATCCAACATCTAATGCCATGCCTATATGTAAAGTCATGCAAGAGTAAGCCGGCTATACCGATAGAGTAATATTGTACATGCTCACAGAACATTGGCTACAAGTGACCGCATATATGATGGTTCATTACTGCATTTCGTACGATAAGTTCGAGGGTTACAGAAGAAGAATAAACCCCTTTTTCCCCTCTATTATCCACATCATTAAGCTAAGGTAGACAATTCACTTAAAGAACCCTTAGTAGTGTAATAGTGGTAGAGCCACGCTGCAGATGAATACTTTGTCAAGAATGGCATAATATCTGTCTCTGGTATGAATGGGCCGGCTCGCCCGGGGAAGTACCACACTCCCGCAGAAAACCGGCGTCTGAGTGGTAGCTTAGCTACCGCGCGTTGTTCGGTGAACGACCGAGTTCCGGAGGCCCACCACCCTCCCCCTCTCATTCTCACTCCCATAATGACACTTTCCTTAAAGGTCGGCAACACTTCCGAACTGTCTATGACGCTGCGAAAGTCTTTGGGCGGCGTTGATTGCTTTCCATCAGGTGACACGCCTGCTCGTTTGCCTTCCTATCCCATACAAAATATATTCATGGGCGGTGGTTTTTATTTATTATTGCATGATCCATAACTCTTATAACTCTTTCATTAAATATTTTCTCCTAAGCGCTGCCGACGTCCACGGTCCACGATGGCGGAAACTCGCTTGCTCATTAATCTCACCAAAATGTAAATATTACAAATATGTAATATATGGTATTTGACATACCTCAGCTGACATAATGACGCAAAATATACTCCTTCTGACATCGGTGTTCATTCTCTGCTTTCTGGCAAGCTCTAGCAACCTCTGATCAGTGCTGGGCGGTAGTTTCGCCGTCGTTTTGTCCTCTTGTCTCGCGTGATTACCCTCCCAAGCTGACCCAACTATCCACCATTTACCTCTTTCGTCCGCTATCGAAGAAAATATATATATACAACATAATACAAATAATAACAATCATTTACTTCTTTACAAATGAAAATACATTGTAAATAAGTTGTATATGTATTCTAATAACCCTAATTGTTTTTTTTTATCCCAGAGGAAATCTTTTATGGATACACTTCAGCCTGGGGGAGGCCGGAGAGTTATGTCGGACTCCTTCTACCAACTAAACGTCTTTCCACGCGTCACTTGTATCGGGGTCACGGGGACGCTTGGCTCAAATCCGCGATCCCGACAGCGTAGCCTTTATGAGCCCATCTTCATTTGTAAGGCTTTAGGTTTTCCTCCCACTTCGCTAAAGACGCCCCGAAACAATACTAATAACCCTGGTTTTCATCCAACAACTTCATAGTTTCATTGTGGTAGTGATAAACTTAATTTAACTAACTTTGCTCTGGTTCCCTTTTTATCATTATATTTACTTATTTATTTGTTAAATATCATACATTTTATCTGTGGGACCATATTATAAAATTTGCTCATACTCTCATATAGCTTTATTGCTAGTTGTATTACTACACTAGTTAATATTATAAAAAAAAATAGTAATAAAAAATTAGTCATTTCTTCATTAATACCTGGATTTATTTTGTATATTTTTTGTGTAACGAACACTCTAGCAGGTGTTGGCAGAATGACCAGCGCCGTAGTAAGCCAACTACAGCCGTCTTAGCTCAGCTTTAATGCTATCCTTTGGCACATTAACCCTTTCGGCCCGAGCGGTGACTATAGTCACCCAACGCCCGACGCTCGCTCTGTCCGAGCGGTGACTATAGTCACCCAACGCCTGACGCTCGCTCTGTACGAGCGGTGACTTAGGTCACTCGCGACGTTTCATGAGCAGAATATATATGTTATCTCCATGGTAATCCATCGCAAGTATTTTGCACTTGTTTTACGCTGCCTAATAATAAACTGACGAAATGAGCAAATATTTTCTATTGCATTATGTTATAATTTTTTTACGAGCGAGTGCACTCGCTCTGCGTAAGATAGCGTGGTATTGTGCGTCTGACGGGCGCTCGCAGTTGTTCCGCAAGTACGGACGCTTGCCGCGACTGCTCGGTCAGCGGGGACGGCGCGACGTAGAATGCGTCCGTACCGAAAGGGTTAATGTTAATATTAAGTTATTCCAATAATTTGTATAGCACTTTAATCTAATTTTTATTTTGATTATTACTTTAGATGTTGTTTGTATTAAGCCTTAAATTAATAAGTTATCCTATATATCTATTAATATTATATAAAGCTGCATTACCATTGACCGACTGAATCACTGACATGTTATTTGGGAAACTGTAAGAGATGGAGGGCAAGTTTGTTTTGTTTGTTCTGGGCAAATTTTCGGATGAGGCTCGAGGCAGGTAATACCTACCAGGGTCGCTCCCGAACAAAAAAATAATGACAAGTGCGAACACATGGGTAGGGGGGAGAAAAAATCCAAAATGGTGGAAAACAAGATGGCCGCCAAACAAATGATTTCAGCTTTGTCTGGCGGCCATCTTGTTTTCCACCATTTTGGATTTTACGGGGTGATTTCGCTGAAATTTGGCAAAAGTACGAAATGCTCGAGTATCTAGTCTATCTAATAAAGCTAGAGGTATTATATTACCTGCCTGTAGGTATGTACAGTGGGCCCCAAACAACGTCACCTATAGTTGATAAAAGTTGGTACCTTTCAACAAATCTTCTAGCCGTATGTTCAACGGCGTCACGTAGTTGCCCTTCCTCACGATACTCCGTATCGTCTTCTTCAGGTTCTCCACGTAGCTTGGATCGTAGTTTGGAATCTTGTTCAGATTATTATTCTTTACCGCCATCAGCACTTCCATTAAGAACTTTATACGGGATCTGTGGACCAAATGTAATGCGGATGACGGTCTTATACACAGGGTGTTGTAACGAAGCCCAATTTCAGTGATGAGAGATTAGTACGATCGTGTCATAACTTTTCTTTCGCGTCAACCCCGCTGTACGTCGCTGCTATCGACGGGTGCACGCCGGTTGAGTGACAAGCAACTGTAAGCGGCTCGTTCGATTGGTTCATCGCGTCATTCGTTTCATTATAATTGGTTATATTAAAAGACACGAAAGAGCCAGAATGCTATTGTGTCTTCGTTGCACAGCCCACCCATCTATCGTCACGTCTCTGGCGGCCGTATATTGAAAAGAATAGAGCAATCATGTCCCACTACTGTTGATGCATTGACCGTGATGCCAATGACAAAATGGACATAGACAAGTTTATGTAACAAGTTCACATAATTCCTGCCATAGATAATTTCGAGTTTTTAATTTTTCTAATAGGATAGGAAGGCAAATGAGCAGGAATTTAAACGCCCCCACATATAAACCTACAATCTATCATCAAACCTTATTTACATAAAGAATAAAAACAATGTGTGACAATACCAATACTGCTGAAATCAGGCTGTTATAACTTGTTGTAACATGTTTGATTATTAAGTAACATAGCCTTATACTTTTTTAAACTAATGATAATAATTTAAACTATGCTAACCAAACACTTACCCATCGGTAGCCTTTTCATTGAGTTTAGAGACTCTAGCCTGCGTCTCGTGTATGAAGTTCTTCAAGGCAAGTGGTTCGTCCTTCCTCAAAACTCCACCGACACACCGCAATGCAGTCAGCACGCAGTCTATGTGCTTCTCAGAGATTTCTTGCATCAAACGGCTGAGTATGTCATACAAGAGAGTGCTGTGGTAGATCTGAAGATAAAATATGATATATGATAGGTGTTCGTTTTCCCGTGTGAAAAACAATATATACATAAATTTCTAGTTAAAAGAAACGACGTTTTTTCTACAACTTTTAATATTAAATTTTTTTTTTAAAATATTTTGTTAAATTAAAAAAATCATCCATAAAAATAAGGGGGTGTCAATGTTGAACTCAACAGCTCGAACATATGACGTAAAGAGTAGGGATCAATGAACTCTTTAAAACTAAAAGTACCAATGACCTTTTTAAAAGTAAAGGGATCAATATAACCTCATGAAAGCAGCAGCATATGGATCATTGATACCTTAATCCATGTGACCGATTGTCCACAATATAGGACTAGGGTGACCCTACTCTAAGCAGGAATGAATAGGGTGGAATCTATCTATGTATGAAGGAAAGAGTAGGGTGACCGTATTCTATGTAAGGAAGAAATAGGGGTGACCCTATCTTATGCAGGAAGGGAATGGGGTACCCCTGTCTTAGGCAGGAAGAAACGAGGTGGCCAATCCTATGGATGAAGGAATGAATGGGATCATCCCATGCAAGGAATCACACAGTCACCAAGAACAATACACCCAATAAACACATACCTTAAAACTGTATAAATATGCCAAACAAGAGATCAAATTATCAAGCTTCTTGTCCTCTATTGGTTGTGATTTTTCCACCATCTCATCAAATTTTGTGGTTAACTCTTCCAGAAAATGTGCACCTAGAATATACAAGGTGTCATCATAATAGTGTAAAAAATGACCCATTAGTAGTTTTTCCTACAAGCAATAATTCTTCTCATACAAGATTATAAATATTGTGTGTGTCAATAACAAACTTGTGGATTTGGACATATGTCAATGAACTGCAACATCGGATTGAGGTCATTTAGGTACTAACCGTAAATTACTTCATATATTAAGGGGGAGAGTCAACAAATTGTGACTTTGAGTGTCAAGAGAAAGTTGTGTTTGTGGTACCACATGTATGATTTTTAAGTACTAATATTCTAAACTTCAACTCTATATGTGGCAAAAGGGCTCGAAAATCATAAAATGCATATGACGTAATTTATGGATGGCCCTTAAGCGCTGCAAACTCAATATAAGTTACAGATAAAAGCTAAATTACAATTCTTACCAATTTCACTGGCAACATTGGCATGTAGAACTGAAATTAGAGCCGCATGTTCAGCGACCAGTCTGTCCGGTGTCACAGATGGCGCAATCGTCGCCTCCAACCACAACTGGCACAGTGCAGTGTTGACCGAGTTACGACTGTGGCTAGAGTAAAGATTCTCTATGCTTGTAGAAGCCCAATGGAGATTTGTTCCAGCTAATTTGTTCAAGACGCCTAAAATAAATAAAAAACATATATTTCCCTTTATACAATTTCAACCATTACAAATAGAATATATTGTCTGTATATATATATTCATGCCTATCCCCCACAGGGGTTGGCAGAGACCACAGAGTTCCATCCGCTACCATTCATCGCAGCGAAATGGCTCTCCATTGATCGCTTTTCGCCCTCGTGATAATCAGAACGTGACGCGTGACGCGAACCACGTCGCCGTCATTTTCAAAAAAATAGGTATATTAAATTTGTCTTAGTGAATCCCACGAGTCGCAAGGGAGGATGGAGGTCAGCCCTAGAAGAGCCCTGAGGTAAGGCTCCATAGTACCCGGGAGCCCGGTCCCAGGACGGTCGGCACGTTTGCGACTAAGCTCGCCCCTAGCCACGCATCCATTGGCACGGCAGACCGGGGATTGGCGGATAGGAAGGGAAAGGATAGAGAAGAAAGGAAAGGGCAGGAAAGGAAATGCGGTTTGGGGGGGTTACCAGACTCGGAATAAATATTTATAAATCCATACATATATTTATTCCGATGCGGGGAACCCGCGACCATTGACTCCGCGGGCGGAGGGCTCCGTCACTGAGCCAATCCGTCGACTCTTACCATAAAGTACTAAATTCCTCTACTATTAATTGTAGCTTAGTATTTTTGCCTTTTTTTATGGACAAGGAGGGTAAGAGTCACCTGATAGTTTTATTACTTCAAACTCTATGAAATAGGGATTAAATTTCGGATTATAATTCTAAGTATCTTACTTTTTATTTGCCTTTTTAACTGAGCTAAGTCCTTGTCTGTAGTGGAGTCTTTATTTCTCAAATGTGGTGGTATATATACACCTTTTTCTTCCTGTAAAATATTCAGTTATTAATAATCATAACTCTTAGTAAAAGAATTCATATTATTTAAAATTCATCATATTATTTAAAATTACTTTAATTATATTCCCATCTTTATCTCTTTTTCTTCCGTAGATATCCTCCCAAACATCAGGTTTTTCCTTGCTTTCTTCATTTTTATCCAAACTTTCTAACTCTCTATTTTCTTCACTAGATAATTCTTCTAAGTCTTCATCATCAGATAAGTGAGAAATTTCATCATCACTAAATACTTTGTCTAAATCTTTTTCAGCTACCACTTTGTCCTTTCCATTTTTTTGGAAAGGTTTTTCTTCAGTGCTTTCTCCTTCATTTGATTCATCTGATTCTTCTTCACTTATAGTTAATTCCTCATTTAATTCATCATTATCTTCATCTACAACCATATCAAAATCTGATTCACTGTTGATATCTTTATCACTTTCATCTTCACTTTCTGTGACTTCTTCTTTCTTATAATTCTTTTTTCTTGTATTTTCTTTTTCACTATCATTTTCTGAACTGATTTTATTATGTTTCTTATTCTTTTTTTCTTCTTTTGTATTCTCTTTAGTTAGTTCTTTTCCTGTCACTGCAGCTAGATCTTCTTCAAAGTCTGAATCACCTTCCACATCTGCTAAATGTTTCTCAGCTGCTACTATTTGTTCTGATGTTGTTCGATCACATATTTCTAAAAGATCTGAATATTTTTAAGGTCAAATATCTTTTGATTCGATAGATTTTTAATAAAAATTACTGTTTTATGTTACTTTAAAGTTACTCCTCCTATAAAGCGACTATGGAAGCTAACAACTAAATGGGCGGCAATGTATACCTAACCAATTCAAAATAATGAATTTGCTAACCCTGAATTGTCCTTCTATGCATGGAAATTACAGCAACACCCTTTTGAGGGAGGCCAATGTCCAGCAATTAACTGTAATCACAACATTGACAATAGCTAAATTAACTAACCTAAGCCCAATTTAACATTAACAACTATTGCCCTGGAAGGTTAAGAGTAACTATATAAATCAACTCCAGATCATTTACTTAATTCTGTTCATTTATTTATCCTAATAAATACATACACCTAGATTTTTTACTATGGGACAGGAAGGCAATTGAGCAGGCACATCGCTAGAATATTGATGGAAAGCAATCAACGCTGCTCATAGAAATCTGCAGCGCCATAGGCAGGGCAGAAATGTTGCCGACCTTTAAGGAAAGTGTCACTATAGGAGTGTGGTTTTTCTTCGAGCGAGCCAGCCCATTCATGCTTACAAGACAAATGTTATTCCATTCCTGACAAAGTATTTGGGTGCAGCGTGGCTCTATCACGCAATAATATCAAGGCATGAAGGCATAGCACGATATTTTTCTATATATGACGGCTAATTGACTCACTGACAGAGTCACCGCTTTTTAGGAGTCCATTGGTGTGGGTTCGATTCCCACAATTGGATAAATATATGTAAGGCATCAGATATTTATTCTGAGTCTGTATGTACCACAAATCTACTTTCGTATAGTGTGGTGGGTTGGTGGTGTGGTCTCCATTCTTCCAGAAATGCCCAGCAGTGGGATATATAAAAATTTATATATGATAATTTTATTGTCAACTTCTTTTAAAAACCCGAATCTCAGTATTTATTAATAAGGATACAATCCAATCCATCCTCAGAAAAATAATTGTTTTTATTCTTGGACTTATTCAGTCCAAGTTGTTTCTCAAGTTTCTTAATCATTTTGTCTTCATCCTCATTAGCTTTAAGAAGAATCTTTTTCCTTTGGTCTTCCATTTCTGACTTAAGTTTTTTTGCTTCTTTAATTTCTTTTTGTCTTTCTATCTTAAGAATGTCTTGGGTTAAAGGTTGAGGATTCTTTTTGTTTTTCTGAAAGTAAACAAATATGATTTTTTTTTAATTTTAAGCCGATAACTAAACTTTTGTTAGGTGTCATTAAATTCAAAAGAGATGAAAGTAAACATCCTCACCTTAACTTCTATTTCAATATCTGTCGTATCTGATGGTCGCTTAACAAATCTTCCAGGCGAAAAAATAGGAGCATCTTGTTTTAATTTCGTTTTTAGGTAATGTTCTTGACGATGTTTCTTTTTTTGCTGCCTTTTTTCTTTACGAATTGCTTTACGTGTATTAATAAATTTCGGACGTGGTTTATTACTTTTTTTCATTTTAATTTTAACCTGTACTAATATTTAAAATAATAATAACACTATTTATAACCTAATGATGATTTATTCTTTTAATTGAATTTCTTGACTATGGCAACCATAAGTCAATTCTGCCAGTATCAAGTCAGTGATAGAGTTACAATATTGAATAAAGACTCAAAACAATAGAATTACAGGAGAACACTTGCACCGCAACTCATTTTTACATTATATAATTAATACAATTATTTAATTATCTGAATTTGACCACATATCAAATTCGGAGTGTCTCATTGAAATATTGATGTTTTCTATACATTAAATATCGAACATCAATATTGACATTGGCTACAAAGCTTTGTAGCATTTGAAATCACAAAAACTTTTTATTATAACAAACATTTATAACAACTGAAAACCATAAGAAAATTGTAACATTATAACAATTATAACTTACAGCGTTTGATACATGAGTCATGACGAGTGACCTCAATCTATATTTTAAATTGACGGAAAGAAGTATTAAATTAAATAAATTTTCATTACCTTTTGTTCATAATTGCTTATAAATTTATAAGGGTGTTACCAATTAGATATTGCCATGATGCAGGTTTCTTTGGGTGCGAATATTTTGTGTAGCCAATGCACAAATAGAAAAAAACCTTAATTGACGTTTTAGTCGATGTCTTAGTTTTTGTCTTTGACATGAAATTAATATTAGTATTAATTTTACTTACGAAGAAGGCAGGAATTAATTTTATTTACGAAACTTACTTTTAATGTAAAGATCAACATTTGAAAATTTATCTAGTGATCTTTTTTTTGGAGACTTTTATTTATTTGGTATTCGGCATGATGGTGGAAGGCTCAGCATTTACCAGGAACGATGTGTTTCAAATGGCTATCCGTGTGGCCTTTGTATCAGCAGTTACATATTTTTCAATAAAATGGCTCGTGAACCAGATAGACCCTACATCAAAAAGTCGGAAGAAGGCAGAGGAGCGAGCGCGTGAACAGTTACGCAAGTATGTATTGATCGATGGTGAATTCACGCAATGATAATGCTTTTAAAAATTGCGCCGTTTTGGTTATGCAAACAGGTTGTTTTCTGTAGAACACTAAAAGAAATAAGTCTAATTCTACTTAGTTATTTTTTTCCTTAGTAAATTTCGAACAATTACATCAATATTTTTCTTGCTTTCATAATTTCGGTATGATTATTATTATCTATTAATTTTTTAACATTGTTTTGTAAAAAAAATTGGTTCAATGTCATTATACTTAAGCAATAATTTCATGTATATATTGCATGAAGAATTATTGTGAAATAAATAATTTGTGTAATTATGTATCTTGTCTATGTTAGGAGTATTTTTTCTAGTTAAAGCATTGGACATATGGATAAAAGTTTATATAGTCATGCATCTTACAGTAAAATCCTGATGGATACAATTTTTTAACTTCGTAATCTGCCTATCACTCAAAATTATGGATTCAACACTGTCTACTGTTTGGGATTGCTGTTTCTACCTTGCAGTGTATCAGCAGCACCAGAGCAGTGGCAGATTTATTTTCCTGCCACAGTTTTTACCTAATCCACTCTAAAATTTCAAGGTTTTTTTTTTAGTATCCACCCTACATATTTCTAGGTTAAAAATGTTACTTTAAATTACTTCTTACACACTGGATAATTCTGTAAGGAATAGTGTGCACATTATTGCATTGAAATCATTCCAACAATTTTAAAGATAGGTCTGATATATCATACATGTTAATCATAAAAATATAAAATAAAAAATAATAATCTTTCTCCAACTTTATACAAGGTTTTAAAAAATATCCTTTTTTTTAAAACCTTGTATAAAGTTGGAAAAAGATTAGTAATAATTAAATACTTTAATCAAGTAGACTTTTAAAAAAATAATACTACATTGACAAAAAAACATTCCTGGTTATTTATGACACTAAATATAAAAACATGTCAATGTATGAATTAGTGCATTTATATTAAGAATGACTTACAATGATGAAAAAAAGAGGATACCAACAATGTTACCTTTCTGATTTCTTCTCCATTCTGCGTAATCTTGTTGTAAGATGGTTGTAAAAGCCTAATTATTAACAAGCTGATGATTGACAGATAAAATGTAAATAAAAAACAAAAACCTTGAATTAAAATTTGACCTATTTTGGCACTATTGAAAGCCATTAATTCAAATGAATGAATAAAATTTGACCTCAGAGAGTACCAGTTAGAAGCTACACAACTTTGTATCTTATTCTATATAACTTTGTATGCAAAATGAATGAAATAAAGCCTGTGCCTGATACTGACATCAAACTGTTACTTATATCACTTTAATTTTTATGGGAGGGAAGGCAAACAAGCAGGCGTGTCACCTGATGCAAAACAATCTAGGCCGCCCATAAACATCTGCAGTGCCATAGGCAGTGAAGAAGCATTGCTGGCCTTTAAGGAAAGTGTCATTATTGGAGGGGGTATTGAGCCTCCGGAACTCAAACACTCACTGGTTGAAGTGTGGTAGCGAAGCTGGCACTCAGATGTCAGTTTTCTGCAAGAGTGTGGTACTTCCCCGGGCGAACCAGCCTGTCCATGCTACAGAGAAATAATATGCCATTCTTGACAAAGTTTTCGTCTGCAGTGTGATTCTACCACTATGGGAAATATATATAGAATGACCTGATTACATTTATGGATTCTGCATGTGTTATCTTCTAGAGCGGGCCTTGGCAGCAGACACTCTGTGGTGCTAGACAAGTTGACGGACCATGAGATGATAATAGCTTCACAGCTTGTGGTACCGGAAGAGATAAATGTGAGTGAATGTTGCTTATAATTATAAATTGTGTTATAATGGTTTTAATTCAACTTGCATGTGTTACATGTTATTTTCCTAATGATCTTCAGATAAAGCTCTAACTACCAGCTAGCTAAATTGTCACAGTTACGTAAGGAGAGGTTCCTGTTGTGTGATGTCTTATTTAGTCATAAGTCTTCCCATGTGACGCCACCACTATCATGACTCTTTTCAACTAGCGATAGGCTTATGTTCAACTGTAGACTCCCAAAGATTGTGAGTTTAAATGACATTGTAACAAGCACTAATCACATTTTGGGGTATAATAAGAAAACTTTTAAAATGTAGAAAATCTTCATAGGGCTTTATGTGGGAAAGTTAAGTTGTGTATCATTACCATACACTTTTTTCCGAATGTACAATTTACTATCTATTAGATCTGGAGTTGGCAAAGTTTTCCTTGTCAAGCTTTCCATACTTAGCCTATTGTGTAAATGAAAATGCCTACTTCACTTGCCTCTCTCCATTACATACGAGTTATATAATAACAAGTATGGAGGTATGTGAGCTCTTTTTTAAAGTACTATATTTTTTTTAACCCCACATGAGTCTACATTTTTTTGTATGAATTTAAGACACTTGAACTGGCAATGTTTGTAGGCTCAGTATGCTCAAAAATTAATTTTTTTACGCACAAAGAATGTGGTTGGATGTTCTTTTAAATTTTTTTTGCAAGGTTTTCCATTCTTGGTGTAGTATTATAGATAAAAGTTTACGAGGTAGATCAGTAACAATCCAAAGTTCTTTTCCTCACCACCCTGATGTATCATGCTCCCCACTTCGTAAATCAATGTTTAAAATGATATAAGATTAGTTGAGAACAACGCTGGTAATTTATGGCTTAATTTCACTTAAAATTCTTTATATATTTCAGGTGAATTGGAAAGATATAGCTGGCTTGGATCACCTCATTCAAGAACTAAGAGAGACTGTCATTTTGCCTATACAGAAGCGAGAATTGTTTACGGATAGCCGGCTAACTCAGCCGCCCAAAGGAGTACTGCTTCATGGGCCTCCTGGTATGTACATTTTTTTATCTCACAATGCACTGTAACCTGTCTCCTGAGGGACAATAAGCGACCAATGTTTACCTATTTTATTTTGATTAGCTGTTATTTGTCTACGAAATCCTGTGACGTTATAAGCGTCGTTTTGTTCTTTCGGAATAAATCAGATTGAGCAACAACATTGGGGTTTTTTTTTAATTGGGGAAATATTGAACTTAAAATGTAAGCAATATATTTTTTTAAAAACAATTTTATGTAACTTGATCCCATTAAGTTGTTTGTTTCAAATTTTCCAATGGCTTTTTCAACTACATCTACTAAACCAATTTAGTTGATAAGTTAAAAACATTATGATAATTTCAATTTAATAGGGAAGGTCTATCAGGAGGAGAGCAGTGGAATCCTTCTACCATTACTAGTAACTTTAATGGTTTTCAGAAAGTCTTCGATATTTGATAAATATGAGGTTCATATTACTTTTAACTTTTTGATTGCTTTCCATCAGGCGACACGCTTGCTCGTTTGCCCTCCTATCCCATTATAAAAAAAAAAGAGATTGAACATATTGGAAACTCAGTAGATTTTGACGTTTTACAAGATTTTTGTTAAAAAATAATGATTTTTTAAACTTAGCCATTAATTAGAAATGTAATGTATGTATTTGTGAAAAAAGTAATTTTTTACATGTATTGGTAATTAAAATATTTAATTTGAAAATAATATTTTCAGGTTGCGGTAAGACATTGATAGCAAAGGCGACCGCTAAAGAAGCCAACATGAGCTTCATCAATCTGGATGTATCACTGCTGACGGACAAGTGGTATGGGGAGACGCAGAAGTTAGCCGCGGCTGTATTCAGCCTTGCTGTCAAGTTGCAGCCTTGCATTGTCTTTATAGGTAAGTTTATCTGCTGTTAATTGCTAAATGTGGACTTCACTCAAGCTAAGCAATGTCACGTAGCCTAATCTCTGATTTCACGCGTCAATTTTCTGCCAAATAGCAGACTTTCACTTGCTGGAGGGTGTCTCGCTTTACAATTGCCAAGTTGTGATTTACACACCAGAACTTACAATAATTGGTCTTCATAAAATGAGGCTTTTCTATATTAATTTACTAATTTAATCGTTACTCTAGATGTACTAGCGTCATTCAATAATATGGGTCTACATTTATATTGTCAGATTCTTCGCACATTCTTATTTTTTTTTATGGGATAGGAAGGCAAACGAGCAGGCGTGTCACTTGATGGAAAGCAATCAACTGCCAGCGGCCCATATACATACGCAGTACCATAGGCAGTGCAGAATCGTTGCCGGCTTTTAAGGAAAGGTCATTATGGGAGGGAGAGGGCCCACCCCCCCTGGTTGGGCTTCCGGAACTCAACCGCTCACTGGACGAAGCGCGATAGCTAAACTACCACTCGGACGTCGGTTTTCTGCGGGATTGTGATACTTCCCCGGCCCATTCATGCTACAGACAAATAATATGGCATTCTTGACAAAGTATTGGAAAGAAATTTCTTGTAAGGTTGCTGCTTTTGGGATAAACTACAAGTGGGTAATTTTTTTTACACCAATAAGAGGTCCTTGCTTATTTGACTTTT
Source organism: Baronia brevicornis (assembly GCA_031353405.1). Classification (NCBI taxonomy): domain Eukaryota; kingdom Metazoa; phylum Arthropoda; class Insecta; order Lepidoptera; family Papilionidae; genus Baronia; species Baronia brevicornis. Next base: position 456,166 of record JASFAT010001625.1, read on the forward strand.
CCTAAGTTTTCCGAAAACAATTTGCTCGTAGCTTCCCGAATTAAACTGTTTAACTCCTTAGATATGTCAATTACAGTAGACCCTCGATTATCGAAACCAATTGGGACCGAGGCTAGTTCGGATAATGAAAAGTCCGGATAATCGAAACGTGGGTTTTTTGGGAGGAGATCATAAACAACACCTTATCGTATAAAAACAGTACATACATATTTATTAATTTGAATTTACTTACGTGCGTTACAAACGAAATTATAATGAAATAGGAACAATTCGGCATTCGCCTTTCTATCTGCGCGGCGTGAGAAATATATTGGGACTGCGACGATCGAAGTTCGATGTAACGAAGCGAGTTTCAACACGTACGATAGACGTCGTTGCATGCCCACGATTCTCGCAAAGAGAGCGAGCCATTGCCGTGAGCAACAATGTATTGCTCACGGCAATGGCAGCGAGGAACAATGTATCCTTCACGCCAACGTTGGGATAATTGAGCGTTCGGATAAACTAAGTCACCGTTTGGATTATTGAGTGTTCGGATTAACTGAGTCACCGTTCGGATAATTGAGCCTTCGAATAAACTAAGTCACCTTTCGGATTAACTGAGTCACCGTTCGGATAATTGAGTGTTTGGATAAACTAAGTCACCGTTCGGATAATTGAGCGTTCGGATTAACTGAGTCATCGTTCAGATAATCGAGGTTCTACTGTACAGAGTTGGCATTAGATGTAATTTAATTTCTTGTTGTGCAGACGAGATTGAGTCGTTCCTCCGTACGCGCACACAACACGACCACGAAGCCACCGCCATGATGAAGACTCAGTTCATGTCGCTGTGGGATGGGCTCATAACCGACCCCAGCTGCACTGTCATCATAATGGGTGAGCAGACAATAATATTATTATTATTTTTTTTCACAACCCGTATATGTTCCATTACTGCCCGTATATGGAGCATTAATCTCCCCATTTCTGGACGAACTAACATTAATCCATCACGCTTGTACAATGCGGATTTGGGGGGGAGGGGGGGCAACTAGACTCGGAATAAATATCTGTAAATATACTTAAATTTACTTATTCCGAAGCAGGGATTGAACCTGCGAACATGAAATCTCTTGAAATTTAACTAGTCAGCTTGTCACATTATGTCTTGATAAAATGGTGGCTATTCTACCAAAACCTTCTATGATGCACGCATTTATTTCATATTACTTATACTCCTTAGTAAAACTATGTTGTATTTATACACCACCACTATTAAACAAAATAACTGAAAATAATATAAGAGTATGAAACGAAATAAAAACATGACATCGCTGATGTAAGTTGGTGGGAAAAGTTCTTTTGCTCCATTTTCCTCCAATCCCCTAGAAGCTTATCAGCAAATGATATCATCTTTATAGCTACACTGTTAATAATTTGAAATGTCAATACTCCAGGTGCAACCAATCGGCCACAGGATCTGGACAAGGCGATCCAACGCCGCATGCCGGCCACGTTCCACGTGCCGATGCCCAACGAGACGCAGAGAGAGAGAATCTTGCAGCTCATCCTCCGCTCCGAGCCAGTCTCCACTGACGTGAGCACAATCCTCATATATAAGTTCTTAAGTAAACTGACCATTTTAACTCAAAATATTCAAAATCATTTTTGGCCCCGAAGTGACTAAGTACAGAAAACACTAGAACGAGTGTTCTCAACCTTCTTTTGTTGCAGTACTTAGATTTAACAATTTCATAATTTGTATTACAATAGTTTAAAGAATTTTATTTATCTTTTTTATTTATTATCTTTGGATAGTAAATAAAATTTCTTTGGATAGCACATATGCTTGTATTTTTTGAAATAGAAGCATATGTGCTTATACTACTACACTCGCAAAACTTTTAAGTTATACGGTGAGACACTCTCGATTTTAACATAATTACTACAACTTACTTTATCGTATCTCGTCTTTTTACCATGGGGAGTGCTCTGAAGAATTTTTTGGAATAATTCCAGCCGCCGAATTCCACAACCGCGTAAACCGTCGTAAAGAAAAGTTACATCCCCACCATCTGTATGAGTAGCAATCCACTATGGTGCGCTTCTCTCGAAACCTCTTTCCACGAACCACCACTCTGTGGAACCAGATTTTGAATGTATTATTAGTAATCAAACCTCTTTGGCTGCACTGAATGTAACTGGCTGGTTTTAATACCATTAAATGTAACTGGCTGGTTTTAATACCATTAAATTTAACTGGCTGGTTTTAATACCATTAAATGTAACTGGCTGGTTTTAATACCATTAAATATAACTGGCTGGTTTTAATACCACTAAATGTAACTGGCTGGTTTTAATACCATTAAATGTAACTGGCTGGTTTTAATACCATTAAATGTAACTGGCTGGTTTTAATACCATTAAATGTAACTGGCTGGTTTTAATACCATTAAATGTAACTGGCTGGTTTTAATACCAATTAAATGTGACATTCTGAAGATGCAATAAACAAATAAAAAAAAACTAGTTCCCGCCATTTTTCAATTGTTTTTCAAGCAAGCAAAATGAACGTATGTGACGAAGAAATTCGGTACATTTTAAAGTTTTATTACAAAAAAGGTAAAAATGCGACGAACGCCGCGAATAAAATTTGTGCGGTTTACGGACCTAATGCGGCATCAATAAGAGTAGCACAAATGTGGTTCAAGCGTTTCAAGTCTGGAAATTTTAGTGTGAAAGATGAGGTTCGCTCTGGACGCCCTGTCACAGATAAAATCAGTGCCATGTTTGAGAAAGTGGAGCAAGATCGACGTATTAGTAGCTACGACATTGCTGAAGAACTGGATGTTGATCATAAAACAGTTTTACGTCATTTACGAAAGTCTGAGTACAAGAAAAAACTTGACATTTGGGTACCACATGATCTCATTGAGAGAAACCATGACAACGCCAGACCGCACTCATCTATAGCCACGCAGCAAAAATTGAGAGAGCTTGGCTGGGATGTGTTGATGCATCCTCCGTATAGCCCTGACCTTGCTCCATCAGATTTCCACGTGTTTCGGTCATTGCAGAACGCTGTAGGAAGCATAAAGATAACCTCAAAAGAACACTGTGAACACTACCTGTCAGATTTTTTTAATCAAAAATCTCAAAATTTCTACAGAATGAATGAACAGACAGGAATGGGATCATGGCACCCACAAGATGGCAACAAGTCATCGATCAAAACGGCACATACATATTATAAATAAATAAAAAATTATACCTAAAAAAATATTTTCCTTTGTATGAACAATACGAAAATACTTTTGCCCCGACCTAATAAATCATTCTGTTTTGAAACAATTACTATTCAAATTTAGGAAACTCCGTCCGGTCTTCTCGTCGCCCGTACCTCAGAGCCTGAAGACGAAAGTCCTCGACCAGTGTGTCCTACCCGTACTCTCCTACGGCGCCGAAACGTGGACGCTGACAGTCCGTCTGCTTCATAAGCTCAGAGTCGCTCAGAGAGCTATGGAGAGAGCTATGCTCGGAGTTTCTCTGGTAGATATGTTTCGGAATGAACAAATCCGCCAGAGAACTAAAGTCACCGACATAGCCTTTTGAAGTAGCAAACTAAAGTGGCAATGGGCTGGTCACGTCTGTCGGAGATCCGACGATCATTGGAGCAGACGAGTGCTGGAGTGGAGACTGCGTCTCGGTAAACGTAGTGTGGGACGTCCCGGCTAGATGGTGCGACGATCTGCGCAGGGCGGCCGGCAGAAACTAGATGCGTGTAGCCGAAGATCGGGCTAGTTGGCGCTCCATGGGGGAGGCCTATGTCCAGTAGTGGACTGCCGCAGGCTGCTGGTGATGATGATGATGATGACTATTCAAATCTAAATTCTTTAATAGTGGTAGAGTATGTAAAATATTACATTATATATTACAATTCCGTGGTGTTTATCGTTCCAGATTGACTACCGTCGGCTGGCTGGTGCGACGGAAGGCTTCTCGGGTTCAGACCTGCACGAGCTGTGTCGCCAGGCGGCCGTGTATCGCGTGAGGGAGCTGGCGCGCTCTGAGTGCTCGCGGGACGATGAGGTGAGACCTCCACATTTTATGTCATTGATGACGTTATAGTGAATTTACTACAGGACGTCCCGTGGCAGAATGAACTTGTCGACCTTTACTACTTTCTGACAAGGATTCATTTCTTCGATGGCACTTACTTATAACTATTGTGGCAGTGTCAGCTGGACTCAAAGGGTGGCCAGTGACGAGGTTCTCCGACAAGTCAAGCAAAAACGCTTACGAACGGACGTTAACCCACCACGCTTGTCCAATGCGGATCGGTGGTGTTAGCAGACTCGGAGTAAATATCTGTAGGCCATACATATATTTATTTCGATGCGGGAACCGAACTCACGACCATTGACTCCGCAAGCGGAGGACCCCGCCACTGAGCCAATTAGTCGTCCAATTTCACAATACGAGATATATGCAAAAGTCTTTGAAATTTATATCCGTAGTTTCTTAAATTGAATCTTAACAAAGAGTTAATAATTCATCACACGACTTGTGTGATGAATTATTAACTCCGGATTGTTTTTTTTTTTATTTTGTTTAATGTCAGTTTATTTTTTATTAAATGAAACGGCCTCACCCGCTCAACGGACGGAGCGTCCTTTACGAGACATGACAGGTACAAATTGCTGCAACTGATCACGATGGGAAAAGTCGCGGGCAAAAGACGAGTTGGTCGAAAAAGAAAGTCTTGGCTACGTAATATCAGGGAGTGGACCGGGATAGCGAGCGCTCCAGAACTGCTGCACCTCGCGAGGGAGGAGGAAAGTGGCGCTGAATTCGCTGCCAACCTTCGCAAGTCGGAGAGGCACTCTTAGAAGAAGAATTGTACCAGTGTCGAGTAAAATACGCTTATATCCAATCTCTAGGAATGTTACAAGTCTTTTATCACATTACGTCTTAATAAAATGGTGGCTATTCTACCAAAACTTTTTATGGACTTTTTCATTCAACTTAAAAAGTCGTGATATTACTATAACGCATTAATTTCATATCACTTATACGCCTTAATCGAACTATATTGTGTAATACGCCACCACAATTAAACAATGTAACTGATAATTATATAAGATTAAAAAAAAGTACTTATTTCTAAGTAGTTGACGTTGTAGGGTTGATTTTTAAATGGTGGATATTGTTTACAGGGCAAATCAAACAAAACAAGCAACTCGGAATCGGAGGATGAGTTTGTGGATGCCGTGAGACCCATCACTATGGAGGATCTACGGCTGTCACTTAGCAAATTGAAGGAGTCCAAGATCCAGTGTGGTACACTCGCCCCAACAACGCGAATAGAACTGGACTAGATAGATAGATAGATACACGTCTATCAGGTATTTCATAGTTATGGCTTCGGATATTGATAGGGGAATTCCCCTGCCCACCGTTGATGTTCCCACTTCAAACCGGGCACGTAGACGGCCAAGTATACTCGGCTCATTTCATTCTCATCACTTCTAACCAAAGAAAGAACACACATTACATTTTTTTTGTATCAGAATTACCATTAGCTCATGTAGATAAAAAATTCGAAGTAGAAAGTTCTTTTTTGAATATGTATATCACTGGAAGATTTTTATTCAAAAACCTTTCTCTATCCACTCGTTTCTTCATTATTTCTAGCTCTACCTTCTTCCTTTTTCGTATATCTTATATTGGTAGAGAAACATATTTATCCGACACTTTCCAGAACATAACCGAAGCTAGCCAACGTCATATTTGAAGCTGTAGTGTTTTGGACAAAATAAATATTTTTAAATGATATATAAAGTGAACTAGAAAATTGTGAATGGATGACTATCTACTGTTAGACTTAACATATTAGTTACTGTGGATGTGGATTCATCAATTTTAAAATGTCTTATATTTATCTTCGACTCCGTTGGGTATTTGGGTCAAGTGGTCTTCGACCATTCAAATGTCGCTGGAGAGATCAGATGCATACTGATGCTTGTGCGAACTTCAAGCCAGCAATTGGCGAGGATTAGCGCAGGACAGGGAAAGATGGAGGATACCTGTTTCGGAGGCAAGTATCCACTTTGAGTCGCTGAGCCAGCGGAGTAAAGCAGTGAGTATATATGTGATGATATATTGTCTCCACTTGCAATTTCACAATACGAGATATGTGCAAAAGTCTTTGTTATTTACATTCAGAGTATATCTGAAATATGTATCATATATATAGATATATATATGTGATGATATATACATATACCTCAGATATGTATATATATATATATATATATACACATATCATATAGTCTATACACGTATATATATTTATATATATATACACACTATGCTTCTGACGTTTGCGGATGTCTATGGGCGGAGGTGATCACTTGTTTTTTTATGTGATAGAAAGGCAAACGAGCTGGCGTGTCACTTGATGGAAAGCAATCAACGCCGCCCATAGACATCCGCAGTGCCATAGCTTATGCGAAAGCTTTGACGGCCTTTAAAGAAACTTTCATTAGGGGGAGGGGGTTGGGCCTAAACCGCTCGCCGGACGAAGCGCGGCAGCTGAGCTACCATTCAGACGATCACTAACGATCAGGCGACTATGAATAAATAAACCAATATTTTCGTTTGCTTGCTCGGCTATAAAAATATGGCTTATTATATCTATGGCAAAGCTATTAGTTTATATCAAACCAATATGTTTAGAATTAAGTATAAATTGTTGTAAATTTGAAATTTTTATCGTACGGTGTTCATGATTATATAAATTTTATGGGATACATATAATATGTGGGTTGTACTAGTAAGGTTTGCATCTTGTATTTGAGTTGCTATACATTTATGTTGTTTTTGAAGCGAAAGCTTCTACAGCCGCGTTACACCACTCTGGGTAGGGAAAAAATCTATGGGTTCGCGTCAGCAACATGCTAATGCTTAAAGTATATCTGTAGCTATGACTATAGCTATAGACATACTTTTACATTGTATGAGCCCGATTGTATGCATTGTATAACGCACACACGTTGGACGTTTCATGGATGGACAGAATTTTGTGAGTCGCGTCAGCAACATGCTGTAATAATACCGGCATTTAATATTACAGTTAGTTTAAAATTTCAAAATACAGGTTTAAGTTTTCACTTTTCGGCAGTCCTCACGACTGCCTCCGATTTTTATTTATTTGTATGTACTTATTAAATGAATGGGGTTCTTATTTTAGGCTTGTTTCTTCTGGTTTCTTTCTTGCTTTTCCAATAATGTGAAGGTATGTAGGCAAATCTTTTGACAGATCGGCTGAATATTGACTGTATTCAAATAAAATATGATTTTACCACCAAATGGTAGCTTTCATTATAGAAATCCCAAAAAAATTCAATAAAAACGACATATGACAACCTACGTTTAATAAATTGTCAAGCTCTTAATATAATACTTTTCTTTTTGCAAGTTGTAATTTTGTTTTGTTGAATTTATAAATAGGCTGTGCTCGTAATTGTTTAGGGCTGATTAATTAATTAAATTAAGGATTTAATTCGTGAGATATGCCCCTAAAGTTCAGTCTGAAATGTCCTCACGTGAAATGCTTGAGATAACTCATTTTGAATCAACGTCAACAAATCAGACATTGCTTTCTCTGTCATGCATTCGCTGCATGACAGAGAAAGCAATGTTTACAATTACTTCTGGAGAAAGAGAGATAACTCTATTTCCTTTATTTTTCACCTTGATTTTTTAACCAACGCACCCCTTAAAAAATGTCTCAAATTTTAGGTGTCGGGGCATATTTGATGATTTAAATGTTTGGTTTATGATTTTTTGTTATTCACGGTTGTTAGCGCTTTCAACATATTTATGGTTAAGGAGAATATTTGATGATTTGCAAACCTAAAAAAATCTTGCTATCAATCGATAGAAAGATTTAACTTGTTGTGAAGGTATAGCGTATGTTTAGCTTCGTTCAAAACGTATGCTTTTTGTATATATATATATTTATGGATTTTAGCTTCAGTTTTCTCTATGTTTGCGTTATTAAAGATAGGTTATAAAATTTAAAGTGTTAAAAAATTTTGACGTAATAAAATTACATTTAAAATTTAGTGTTGAAAAATCACAAATTTTTGTGTAAGGTGTTAAGCGCAAGCCACACGAGCGACGTTAGGCGACGATGTCTCTGTTAACGAATTTCCACATGATATTGCAGGCGCAATAAATTCAATACAAATCCAACAATTCGCAACTCGGCATTAACAATTAAAAAATCTAAATTCAGTTTTGTTTCGTTTAGGTGTCATATTTGTATGTGCGTTGTTGCGATGAGCGCCTAGGCTCATTTTAGTGGTGCTAAGTCACAACGCTTTTTAAGTGTCTGTCCTTAAATTTGTGTTTGTCTGTTCCTCGCCTTACAAACTTTTCTGTTTGACCTGCGCCTTACAAAAATGATACCATATATGGTAATTATAAAAAATGATACATCAATCTCATCACTGTGAAACTTCTAAAGCAAAAGCTTTTCTAGTTTGTTTTTTGTTTTGATATTATAAATTTAGTGAAGCCAATAGAAGTGGTGGTCTTTGGAAGAGTTTGCAGTGATGTGGTTGCGACACGATATTCTTAGATGTGTATGTAGATAGCAAAATGTAATTTAAACTTTGGTTGTTTGTGATCACAATGTATGTAAATAAACTGATTCGAGAAAGTGTTTAATTTGTTTATTTCATCCGTTTACATTTGACCCATGTGTCTTGACGCTGTATTTTCAAGCACACTTACACGTGATGCATCCTTCTGATCAGAAATGGGACTCTCTTTATTCTCTGTCGATTTGGGCGCAACCCGTTGAATTAGAATGAATCTCGTCTCGACTGAATTTCAGCTTTATACGAAAAAATCGAGAAAGCAAACAAAGACAGTAAACAACGAACAAAAATTGGCAATAAATATTTAAATAGATTTGCCGCAACGTGACAACAATATATTTTTTAACAAACAAGTAAAATTACTGCAAAATAATTCTTAAAATACATCTTGATATTCAAAATACATATTTATTTGAATTTTTCATAATTCTAGTTAATTAATTTTTTTACACACATTACAATTATTTAAACCACCATTATTGTTGCATCGTTTACCAACAGATGGCGCCACAAGTCAAAATAAAATGTCTTGAAAGAAATAAATAATGATATTAACTCTAATAAACCCACATGTACGATATACCCTTCAATATCAATACAGAAGTTAGGGGACTTCCCCTGATACTCATTGACTGCTTCAAAACCAAACCGTGATTCACACGCCTGATGAGCGGATTGGAGATCATAGATTATAAGATTGATATTACCCTTTCGGTACGGACGCATTCTACGTCGCGCCGTCCCCGCCGACCGAGCAGGCGCGGCAAGCGTCCGTACTTGCGGAACAACTGCGAGCGCCCATCAGACGCACGACACCACGCTATCTTACGCAGAGCGAGTGCAGTCGCTCGTAAAAAAAAAAATGCTTAAAAAATTATAACATAATGCAATAGAAAATATTTGCTCATTTCGTCAGTTTATTATTAGGCAGCTTCAAACAAGTGCAAAATACTTGCGATGGATTACCATGGAGATAACATATATATTCAGCTCATGAAGAGTCGCGAGTGACCTAAGTCACCGTTCGTACATAACGAGCGTCAAATGCTGGGTGACCATAGTCACCGCTCGGACAGAGCGAGCGTCGGGCGTTGGGTGACTATAGTCACCGCTCGGGCCGAAAGGGTTAAGGATGAGGTAACATTTGTACCTCCGAACGAATAAGTTGCGCATCTATAATCGGATCGAATCAGTCATACGTCACTTCGTTCTAGACAAGGACAGCAAAATATGTATGCACTGCGCATATATTACCACTGCTGTAGTTACATGGTTATTGACTTAACGCTAGTTTTCAACCAAAGCCAGCTCAGTTATATATGTAGTGGGTGTATTTGACACGTGATTAGAAGATTATTTAACTTTTTATTTCATTAAATTAATATTACATTACAAGACTGCATAGTGAGATGGTATGCTGTAATATTGGCGGGAAAACATTTATGAGACACGTTTAAACTTAACGAGGAAAAAACTAAAATTAGACCACAGAACATACTATACTATATAAGTACAATATTTTCTTCTGATATGTGATATACAATCATATTTTTAATTTATTACTCTTTGTGTAAACGAGGGACAATTTATTAAGATAAATGAAACGAGTCATTGGAACCTAACAGACTTTTTTTTATTTCATTAAATTATCTAAAATTACATACACAAACATGTTAACTTAAATTTAACTTATTATATAAAAAATAAAAAAAAACTTTAGGCACTAAATCACCTATAGTTAAATTAATTACTTAATTTTTTATATATACCAATTTAATGATATATATATATATATATATATATATATATATATATATATATATATATATATATATATATATATATATATGTATGTGTGTACAAGCAGGAATACAATTTTGTTGTATTCCTGCTTAATACATAAGAAGGAAAACACAAAATAATACTTGAATACTGTTTCATTCACTCAACCGTAATTCGTATCACAAAAACAATATTTCTTTATTATACAAAACATCGTTTATAACATTTTCCTCATACAAAATTAGAAACATTTCTCCACACCACTACAAACTTATGGATAATCTGTGTCACGTGACTCATGTCAATGAACTGAATGCACGCAACAGTTTTGTCTTACAAAATTCGTCAACATTTCACTAACTTAAATTAAAATATCAAGGCCCTCTTTAAAAAGTAAACAAAAGGGATTTATTGATTTTCAATTCTCTTTAAATTTTTAACTTAAAAAAATCAAATAAAATGAGAAGTTCTAGATTAAAAATTGTATTTTTCAATTTGGACTTTCTCGATTTATTGTGTGATATATATTCTCTATGGTCTGTTGGTATGTATTGTTTTTAAAAAAACACGCTGTATATGCATTTAAAACTGACCAATTCCCTTATTTTTGTATCGTCACGGTTTTAGTAAAGCCTCTGTAAAAATAAAATTTATTTTTATTGAAAGTATACTATAATGAAGTTTTTTTAATAATTTGAATTCAGTTGAATGTCATAGTTTAATTTATACTGTATTACAAGTAAAGGCCTAGCAGTGACAGCAGCCAATATAAGTACTAAACTTATTATTTTGTTAAATGAATATATATATAAATAAAATGCTTTTTCGGGATTTATTTGGAGTTCCGGAAGCATGTCCTATACGTTTGAGGTCATTGACCCTAATTGAATATACCTACTCCTATCACCGATTACAGGATTGTTCGGTGCAACGATTGGCTACATGGGCGGCCTGCCCCGTGGCCGGGCTCGGAAGGCGGCCCGTCCCCTCGCCCGAGGCTTGCCCGCGGCGGGCGGGGACTTTGGTCTGAGGGCCTCGATGCGCTCCGTGCAGCCCGTTGTGTCGCGACCCTCGCCGAAGTACGACGCGTACAGCTCCGCGTTGAAATTGGAGTTGGTCAACTCGTGGCCCAGGGTCACCCAGCCCGGACGGATCGTTGAATCACGCCCGAACAGATGCACCCTGAGAAATAAAACAATATGAAAGAAAGCCGTATAAGTCCTGCCATCATGCCCGCTCGATAATCAAGTTAATAAATCCATGTACTCTTTTATGAAAAGTCAGAATGTGTTTAAAAAGGCTTAATAGGCGGTTCATCAGGGAGTGCTTGTTGCTACTTTTTTATTTTTATGGAATAGGTAGGCAAACGAGCAAACGTGTCACCTGATGGAAAACAATCAACGCCGCCCATAAACATCTGCAACACCAGTGGCAACACAGTTGCGTTGCCGGCCTTAAAGACATGAGTAGGCTTGTTTCTTGAACGTTTCAATGTCATGACTCTGATGTACGATAGTGGAAGTTGGATTTGACCCAAGAGACATGAAAGTGGACAAAATGCGGTGGAAATGAGAGCGTTAAGAAGGACATATGTGTGGGGTAACTTTGACTGATAGAATAAGTAATAAAGAATATAAATACATAAGTGACGTGGAGTAAAAGAAGGTTTCGTTACAAACATTGAGAAAGGGATTCTTAAATGTTTTGGGCACAAAGAGAGGATGGATGAAAGACGACTGGTGAAAGAAATTAATGTTGCGTATGTGGATGGTAGGGTCGGTAGGAGAAGAGGGAAGAAACTAAGGAGAACATACCAAATTGCCGAAATATTTAGGAAAGGCCAAATCAAGAGTACCCTTAACCGGCGGGCTTGAATGTGGAGAGTGATGAGTGTGGAGGGAACAAGGAAAGTGTACCAAGATAATAGCACATGGAGATCAATCGTCTCTGCCTACCCCTACGGGTAACAGGCGTGACGATATATATAAAGATATTGTCACACACATATACGAAGTTAAACAAAACTAAGTAATAGTTAAGTCAATAAAGAAAATAAAATTAACTTACCTTCTCCGTCCTAAACAAAAATGCTCCATAATGTGGAATATCTCTATCGGTTTCTCCGTACTTCCAAACTCAGGATCCTCTGATATAATCAAGTCTATATCAACATTCGCATGTATAAAGTCACCATCCACAGACCTTCTAACTGTTCCTTTGATCCCCATGAGACAGTGTTCTTTAGTGCGTTGGAATACTGCATTGTGCTCCAAATTCTTAGAGTGTCCAGGGTTCTTGATGTTTGTTTTTATCCAGCATATGTCTTCGCATCTTCGAAAGCCCCATTTCTTGAGGCATTCTCTACCCATATCTAAACCTGAAATGGTATTTCGCTTACATTTCAGTCATTACTTGTTGGAAGGGGTTGTTGCAAGGATTGTAGGAATATGTTCTCCTAATCCATTATCATGTTTTGACAAATATTATAACCGATCAAGCGCTTAATACTAAAAACAAAAATTTTAATTACAAAAATTGTCAGAAATTATGGAAATAGAGAAAAAATTGCATGTCAAATGTGGGTGCCAGATATCAAAGTATTAGATCAAAATTTTGGCAACCATAGTTGCCAAAAAGCATCTGAGCAGATGTATGTTTACACTCTCTCAGCTACTGCCTGGTTTTCAGTTGCAGAAACAAACTCATAACATAATGAATAGCCTAAAAAATTCATTGTGTAACTAAAAGCATTTGCCTACAGTATAAACTGAAGATGGGCTTTGGTTGAAATTTCATATTGAAAATGTTTACCTTCAGAGCTACCACACCACAAGAAGAGAAAACATCGGGGCTGTGCAATCTGCTGTAGGTCCAACGCTAGCACATCTTGCCATCTCCAACCGGAGCCCAACGGAGGCTCCACTAGTAACACATCAAACTTGCTCCCCATTTGCTTAAGATCAAATGTCTGTAAAAATTTAATTATAACTTATATAATATCTTTTATTCTCACCCTATTTATTCAGTTATTATTACATTAGTGATGAGAATTTATAACTTCTTAATCAATCCCTATGATTTAATATAGGGGTATCCATCCTAAAACCGCAGACAGCAAAAATTTTCCTAAGGACTGTGTGACTTTCCATGGACAAGACATTAACGTGAGTGTATATAGTAGTGAGTAACGCAGGAGTGGCATTGTAGACTTCATGGGAAGTGTGTATTGGGAATGAAAATCAAAACCGAAATATTACACATCAGCATCTAATAAATAATCTAGGAAACAGACACCATTTTGACTGATTAACTTTTTTAATTTAGTCCTAAAAATGATAACCAGGTTTAAATAAGTTGCTTTTAGCAAAACTGCCATGCTGAAAGCATTTATAAATCGACAGCAGCAGAGCAAGGTAATTTACATCAGCAACATTTCTGCTTAATTTTAGTATAGTTTTTTTTATTTATTATATGATAGAAATTATAATGTTTTATTATAATACATATGAGGCCAATAAACCTTATTGGATTTTCCTGGGCCCAGACCCCTCTCAATTTAATTATATAAATTAATTGAGAGGGGGAAGTTGTACCATCACTTGCTGATCAGTCACACTTCACATGCTCATATTTAGTCTGCCCCATTTTCATCCCTTCATCAAATAATCATCAAAATAATGACATTTCTATTCACCTTTAGATCACATCGTAAGTACATAGGTGGTGTAGCTGTGCGCTCTATCAAATCATCCTTCAGTTTGATTAGTTCACGTAGTTTCGGATATTCCTCGAAACGGTCCGCAAGACCAACATCACGAATAAAGTTCTGTGGTCTCTGCCCTGTATCTACGAAGTGTTGGCAGTAATCATTGTGTGGATTCGACGATTGTGTGCCCTGCAATTGAGATAGTGAAACGCTACAACATATTTAATTATTATAATACAAAAAAGTGGACTGAGATAGGCCATACTCTCCGAAGGAACACTGATCACATTTCCAGACAGGCGCTAGAATGGACTCCTCAAGGGAAAAGGAAGCGAGGCTGACCCAAAAACATCTGGAAGAGCTCCGTAGTGGCCGAGATGACATCCATCGGGTTGATGTGACCTGAAGTGAAGCATCGCTCAAGACTGATCCCAATGGAAAAGCACTGTGGACGCCCTCTGCCCCACCTCAGAGACGTAGGACCATATGATGATGATGATGAATACAAAAAGTGAAATAAATGTTATGTGTATTTATTTCTACTTTTCTTAAACTGAATGTTCGAAATCTTGTGTAAAAGTCGAGACAACTCATTTTGAGATTTTAAATATGTAACTAATATTTAATATTAAAATGTAATGAGTTAAGATTCATGGGTTCAATTACCAACATTAAAATAAATATTTATATGGCCATGGTTAAATTACATGACATGAATTCCATGATTTTTGGACTCCTCCCTAGCCATTATCACAGATGATTATATTTGTGTGACACCACCCCTAGTATGATGTAACATATTTTGTAACTTTACGTTCACAAATTATTAAATTAAAACCACACTTCTAAAGTAGTGTTAAGATATTCATAATATTTCAAAGGTTTTCAATGGAGTTTACAGTTTTGGCACTTAAAATTTATATATGTGACTTCACATAGCTTTGATGACAACCTCCCCTTCACATGTGATGTAATTTATGCATGCCCCTTATCACCTGTGTGTTTACATTGATACCCATAATTTACTCAGTGTGACACAACCTTATTGTGATGAAAATCCTAGTGTAAAGAAATATAAAGTTGACCTTTAAGAATGTTGAACTATCAGTGTAAACTAAGCTGTCTGCTTCCTTGGAAATAGGCTTGTCACTGCCTTCCGCACTGTAGTCAGTAACTGCTTGCTTTTTAGGCAGGACATCCAGCGATGCTCCCAAAGCATGCCTTAATTCACTAACACTGGAGACACCCAACTGTAAATGTATAAGAAAACACAAAATGTAACATACATCTAAATTTTTATAGTAGTGACTCAGTACAGTAGTGACTCAATATTTGTTGCCATAAGGTATTCAGATCCCAAACTACTTTTACCAAGACTTAGACAAACATGACTAACCTGTCGACACTTCAGTTTAGCAATGATGATTTTATCTCAAATAGCTAATTGGTAAATTTTTTGAATAGTAAATTACTTCATTGCAAAAAGATTGGAAATAAAATGAAATAAATAATGCTGTGGTGGTTGTTTCTTTTATATACTATAACTCTTTCCAAAACTTTTTTCATAACTTCTTATATGATAAAAAATGCAAATAGACTATCACCTCACTATTACTATTATATTATTATCATAGATACACATTACTATTATAGATAATTTTGCCGATAGCATTCCAACCCTTGTTTCATTTTAAGAAACTAATATTTGGCTTTGTAAAAACGAATTTGATGGCCTGGCATTTATTCTTGAATGTTGAGTTTTGTTTACAAAACACACGCTACAACTTCTGTCTTTTCGGAATTCAAACGATAACAAAATGCCATATTTTTTAAAAGCGAGGTTATGATATTTTAGTACGAACCGCTTTTGCAAGTAATTTTTTTCGTTTCTGAGATCGTTCCCGAAGCTCCTTTAATTTTTCGCTCATTGTAGTTAATTTAATTTATATTTAAATTTTTATACTATTCTATATTAATATTAGTAAAAACTGATTTATATATTTATAATTAAAACAACAAATAGTAAAAGTACTCTATGATTCTATGTTTTGTTTTGTTTTCAATGGTTTTACGGCTCTGTGTTCAAGCTCTTTTTAGCCCGTCTTGTAAGTTTATATAGTGAGCGTGTCACGTTACGTCTTGATAAAATGGTGTCCATTCTATTAAGAACTATGGACTTTTGCAGTCAACTTCACGTTACAAGTATTTATTTCATATCACTCCATTTATAGCACAACTACACAATATACTTGATAATAACATAAAATTATGAAGACATAAAAGTACACCTTCACTTATTTAATTTGGCAGAAAAAGTCTATAATTTTATGATTAAGCTTGTGCTTTATATTAAATTTCAAGATAAACACGAGTTGCTCCCTTAATGTTTTTTTTATACATCACTAGGATTATACAATTTTGTAGGAGTGAACCCATCACGAATATCCAAGGTGGATTGGTGGGACATCGAGACTCGAAATAAATACCTGTAGTTCATAAATATGTTTATCCTTAAGGAAAGGGAAAAAGGAATTGATTGCCGAACCTTGAAGAAAATATGTCACAACAAAATAAAACAAATATAAATTTATATATTTTTTATTGCATAATATTATATAATTTATTTTTAGGCAGCAAATCCATCTGGCTGTGTTTATTTCTATACGACTATACTTTACACAGAGGAGGCATGCGAGCACTCTGTCCCTCATATTTTAAGGAATTTAACACTGTATATAGGTCTAGGTTTTTTGGCATTATAATATAATTAAAAAACGTATAATTTGCTATGCTGGTGAAAAAATTCCTACTTTTTTAAAAATAGTCAAAAATACTACAATTTTATCAATATAAATCGGGTTACTCCTGCTGGAAAGAACCACACCCACACCGAAGAAGAATTTTTGAGTATTAGATTTTTTTCAGTTCGATGAAACAGTGAATGGTTAAGGCCAATTATAGAAGTAAATTCACCGAAACATGTGCTCCATTCAATTATTCTGCAAAGAAAATGAATATTCTTTCACCAATACAATATAAAATTTAAAGTTATTGCTAAAAATAATATTTATACCTTTTTCCCTTTTTTAGTCTTAGGTTTTTTACGTCTTCGTTTGTGGTCTTTGTGGATACGTGGTCGTTTATCCGGGCGTCTCGGTCCAACGTTCAATCGAGGACGCGGATTTACTTGACGTAATAATTTCAAGAGCTCTGTTAAAATAGGTAAATTAGTTTTATAAAAAAAAATCAAATATTGAAGCATAAAAATTAAGAAACATTTAACTAGACTTTTTTGTCAAGCATGACCTAAAGTCTGGCAAACGTCCCTGAAAAACTGATGAATTTAAAAAAGATATTATGGAATATATTGACAATACAGTGAATTAACGGAGTAGATATTTTTTAATTTTTGTTATACTTGAATATTTTTTATTATCTATAAACCTAAAAACTAATAATCAACGTATAATAAATAATAGTGAAAAAACATCCAACGTGTATTTTGGTTAATATTTTTATACATCTTCCAAGTATACTTTGTTATGGTACACCCTAATCAACCATGGCGGCGACAGTGGCAATTTGTTTCCACCTCCAAATGTATCTGTTAATGTCAAGCATATGAATATAATAAAAAAGTATCAATTTTTTTAAAACAAATATGAAAAACAGACTAAAAATGTTGCCGAGCAGATTAATACTTTCGACAAATATTCGTATATTTAATTTTCAAATCAACACAATCTTTTCTAAGCAATATGATCAATCGGCCTGAGATTAAGTATATAATATGTAATTATATATTAAATACGTTTTTTTAAAAACATCGCACATAAGAATGAAAAAGTTTCTTGCGCTATTTTTATTCAGAGCGTTGCTTTGTTTTCGAATTGGTTGTTGTTCATTAGTTTTGATATTGATGCTATAAAAATTTTATGTGAAGCGAGATGTATGTACATCACGTGTCGAAATACATTTTTATAGAAAAATGTCCTTGAGACCCTAATTATTTTGAGAAGTAATTTTAAGACGCTATTTTTGGGATATAATTTTAAAAATGTGTATGATATTCAAAATGCTTTAATAGGATAAATGTAATTTATTTGGAATATGATTTTAAAGCGCTACACAGAATACACTGTACTTATAGGTTGTCTATTAATGTTCAAACTCTTTAGGGCGTCAACCTTCCTACTGTGTACAATGTTGATAAGATAAACTGGAGAAAGGAATTTGTAACTATAAAACACCTTCCCATACATATCCACGATATTAATTTATGTTTTTGTACATCTATTTAGACTTAACATTAATTTTAAAAGTCTCGAATCAGTATTTTTTAAATGTAATAGGTAAGCAAACTAGGAAGCGGTTCATTTGATGGTAAGCAAACATCTTTACCAAAATTAGTGGGAGTAGTATATATATATTTATATCATAGTAGTAGTAGTTCTGCAAAATTAGTGGGAGAGGAAGGATTTAATAGTAGGTACAGGAAGACAGAAGTAAAAAAAAGGTAAATGAGTGGGTTTTCCCGATAAGAAACACAGTAACGCGTGTGATATTCCGTTTGGGCAAATTCATTCATGCATGGCTCTACCACTATGATTTCACACATGATTTCACAATTTATGGGCGATTATTCTTCCTATATAAGGGTATAGCCTTTCTCAATAGCTACAGGTGTAAACATACGAGTATGTTGATAGTCTTTAGTAATTTTTTAAAACTTTTGAAGTAAAAACTTTGTAGAACCATTGCGATTTCAAACTCGATGAAACGTAAAAGCGACTTTACGACTATCAGTTGAATTTGCAATTTTCAGAGGACATACTTTTTAAATTAAAATTGAATATTTAAATAATATGGGCTAAGTGCTTTTTATGGCAGATACAGGCAAATAAAAAAGCGAGTCACTGGATAGTATGATATCCCCACCGCTCTGCACTGTTTACTGTAGTGTAAGGTTATGAAAAATGAGCGGTTGCCCACAAAATGGAAGTCATGCAGTGGGGCCTAGTTCCGAAGCATGATATCTACACCCTGCTCGCAGGGTGTAATGTGTAGGTGTAGAGAAACCTTTTCTTTCTTGACCTTGCTTTTAACTGACGACTGTATCTGCGTTCACCATTCACCAAATAAGCATTTATAAACAGTCCAATTAGTTAAGATGCTGCTTGAAATTTAAAATTATGACTTCTTTATAACCTTCCATTAGATTATAGATTATTTTCCTTAAACAAATTTTTAAATAGACTGGTTAGCAAAATAATCTAGTGTTGTTAAAACTAATTGCTAGCATTGTTATATATAGTAATTTAAATAAATAAAGGAAATACATATGCAGAGCCGTGTTACAATGTTTATTGTTTTCAGCATTGATTCGACGATCTGTGTTCGATTACCGTGTGTAATAAATAATTGAATGGCCTATGTGTATTTATTCTTGTTATTTGTGTGTGTTACATGTAAAATAAAACTAACGATAAAGGGAATCCAGTGTCGGGTTATGAATCTTAAGCAATTTACCTTAAAAGAAAGAAAATACCACTGTATATAATACTCTAGTAGAAAATCAATTTAAAGTTTAAAATTGTATATTGCTACTAGATTTCGATAAATGATCACCCTTTACAAAGACTAATCAATTGATAAAAACCTTAAGTGAAATTAAATATTAAAATTTGGCCGAAAACCTTATATATTTATAAATTAAATTGTGGGCAACACCAAAAATATTGATTAGTCAATGAAATCGGAGTTTTCCCTCCATTAGCTACGTTGTCTGTTTGTGTGTAATTATTTTTCATAATGTCATGTTATTGTCAGTTACCTAAATTGTTTAATTCTTGTGATATTGTTCAATGTAGTTAATGAAGGTGGAAAAGTGAATAGAAATGATATAAGAGCATGTAACATGACTTCTTTAATTGACTGCAAAAGTTAATGCAAGCCGCCAAGTTATCAAAGCAACGTGATAAACTGAGTAGTACATTTCAATGTACTTTTTGTTATTATATTTTCCTTGACATTAGCATAAAAGTTATACCTAATTCACTTTAAGGAACATTTGATTATACCTATATGAGTTCTCCGATATATTTCCCATTAAAAAAAATGAAACTATTGACCGTAAATCGTAAATTTTAGTTGACTGATAAGTGAATGACAGTTACCGGTCAATAAAACAGATTAAATATAATTAAACTTGAACTTATCGAACATAATCAATCTTATATAGAAGTCATAAATAGATAAGATTATAGAGTGCAATCAAAGACTAAGATAAAATATTTTTTATTGCCAGTGTAATAATAAGTTGCCGCCTTGAACCTACGTTATTGCAAAATTAAAAACAATATGTACATGTATTTTATATAACTTATCTCTTTTACATTTATATCGTTAATAACATATTTATTTTTGGATTAATTTAGATAAATAATAAATTTTTATGACGATAATAAGGAAAATTGCAAATTTCGTTTTGCCTGCTAAATATTAATCTACCATTGAAAAATATCTTCTTAATGTTACAATGGGATAGTAAAGAGTGAATTTTTGACAAGTTTTAAATATTAAAAATTTTCTTTATTTACAATTAGTACAGTAATTTTAGTTTAGTTTATATACATTTGTTATTAAAATATATTAATTAAAGCTGTTAAAAATATTAGTTAGTAGTATGTAGCTGTTAAAAGAAAACAGAACACGAAAAAACGAATCTAATACTTATCGACGCTTAATCACATGCTCATACCGAATACATATCGCGAAATGAAAACTTACCACCAGAGCCAAATAACTTTTAAAAATAATTCAAATAAAGGCAGTATCAACGCTGCACAAAATTTTCTATTTATGGTAGAGCTGTGAGACTCATACCATTCGACGCAGTATTTTTTTATCTGCATATGCAATAATTTTTTTTTGACATCTGTATCATTTACGTTTTATCTGTTTTGCGTCAATATATGTATATATTTGTATAATTATGTATGCATACGGTATTAACATGTGGGTTGATGTAAGTTCTTGTATAAAACGCTCTAGTAACTGAGATATGAACATCTTGTACAATATAATAGGTGTACAAATAAGTTTCCGCGGTTTGTCAAAAGATGGCCCCACCAGAAGGTTATGGAGAAATTGTCAGATGTAAAACGTAATATCCCAAGTTTAGTCATCTGGCAACACCATAACCTTAAAGTACTAGTGATTCCGTATCAGCATCACGTAATTTTTTTCGTGCAAAAATGTCAAGTTTTATTCCGAATAAGCATCATTTGCGGGAACTTTTGATTTACTTCTTTAATGTGAAAAAATCTGCAGCTGAGGCGCATCGATTGCTTCTAGAAGCATATGGTGAAGCTGCTTTAAGTGAGAGAAGTTGTCAGGAATGGTTTCAAAAGTTTAAGAACGGTGAGTTTGACGTTAAAGACAAAGAACGCAGTGGAAGGCCGAAAGTGTACTAAGACATGGAATTAGAAGTACTATTGGAGGAAGATTCGTCCCAAACGCAAAAAGAACTTGCACTTACTCTACAAGTGACTCAACAAGCAATTTCACATCGTTTAAAATCGTTAGGAATGATTCAAAAACAAGGAAATTGGGTTCCATATGAACTAAAGCCGAGAGACGTTGAACGCCGATTATGCATGAGTGAAATGCTGCTTGCCAGGAATAAAAAAAAGAGTTTTTTGCATCGTATAGTCACTGGTGACGAAAAATGGATTCACAACGATAATCCAAAGAAGAGAAAGTCATGGGTTAAGCCCGGCGAACCATCAACATCGACAGCTAAGCCGAATATTCATGGAAAAAAACTCATGCTGTGTATTTGGTGGGATCAGCTTGGTGTCGTGTATTATGAATTGCTGAAACCAAGCGAAACCATAACTGGAGCTCTCTACCGAACACAATTGATGAGATTGAGTCGGGCACTTAAGGAAAAACGCGCCCATTACTACTCCAGACACGACAAAATTATTCTTTTACACGATAATGCTCGTCCACATGTTGCGGCGCCGGTAAAAACATACTTGGAAACACTCAACTGGGAAGTTTTACCCCACCCGCCGTATTCACCAGACTTAGCCCCTTCTGATTATCACCTGTTCCGGTCGATGGCACATGGTCTGTCTGAGCAGCGCTTCACATCATATGAAGACACCAAAAATTGGGTAGATTTGTGGATAGCGTCAAAAGATGAAGAGTTTTTTCGACGGGGTATCCGAATGTTGCCAGAAAGATGGGGAAAAGTAGTGGCAAATGATGGAAAATACTTTGAATAAAACGTAATGTACTTTTCCTTTACAATAAATTCCTAATTTTTTATAAAAAACTGCGGAAACTTATTTGTACACCTAATATATGCTGTGTAAATAGGCGAAAAAAAGCGAGTCTAAATGACGTATCAAATATGGCTACCGTGTAACCAATAAAAAAGGAAATTTACAAATTAAATAAATAGAAACGTTTGTTAATTGGTTCAAGCAGCATGCTGTTTGCGTGAAAAAATCTTTTGTGAACAAAGCCGGGCCTACAGTCTATTTCGCTTCATCTTTCTGATCCTCACCTTGCAGATCTAGGAAACCGAGCCGTTGGTAATATGACTGGGAATAATCGTCTTCAGCAAATGCGGCCGGTATACCAATGGAAATGTCAGCGCAAGCATAAAACTGTTCCTGATCGCCGCATCCAATGCCTTGAGTTCCATTTCTACAGTCACCCCAGTTGTTACCAGCTGTATATTTCCACTGCAAAACGCAGTGGTCGCAAACGAGTCCAGCTGGAAGGCGATAGTTTACGTTGTATGCCCCGTCTTTTGGTGGGTAATATTTAGTCCCTCCCTCTTCAAGCTCCACTATGTAGTCTTCGAAGCACTCTTGTTCATTGTTGTAGGGGTCTGTGCAGATTTTTAACTCCCAATAGCCTTTATGGTACGCTGTGATGATGATGGTGGCTTGGAAGACTTGTCCAGATATGTAATTCGCAACGATGATGCCGTCTCCATATATACCTCCCAGTTCGTGATCTCGAGGTTGGGGCTGATCGTATGGGTTGCCACAAATACCGCATCTGAATACAAAATATCAATAGTAATATAATAGAAAGCCAGGGGTAAACAAGCAGTTAAGAAGCAAGGGCGCAATTAAAAATCTTCATCAACATTGCGGACACAACAATATGAATTGACATTATGTTTATTAGACGACTAATTGGCTAAGTAAACACTCCACTTCCGATCCCCGCATCGGAATAAATGTATGTATTTTTTTAACAGCTCATATATGTCCCACTGCTGAGCATAGGCCTCTCCATTTCTAGAGGAACGGACGTTAACCCACCACGCTTTTTCAATGCGGATTGGCGGGGTTACGAGACTTGGAATAAATGTTTGTAGTCCATACGTATATTTATTCCGATGCGTGGATCGAACCGCGACCATTGACTCCGCGGGCAGACGGCGCGCCACTGAGCCAATTGACATTTATCCCGAGTCTAGAGGATTAATGTCCGGTCCACCAGCAATGTGAGCCTGTGCTCAGCAGTAGGACATATATGAGCTATGAAAAAAAAATGTTTATTGTCATTGTTTTTTAAATTCTTTAAAATATATTTTTTATTGAATTTTGTCATCTTTAATATTATTTTATAGGTTAATATCATAATATAAAATTGAAACCGTGTCATAGACTTATAAACGTTTATAGGTGCATTTCGCCCTCGGGCGTGGGGTTGGCAACCTCTGTAAATTCGGACTACGGCTATCATAAGGACGAAACTAATTTGAAAGTTTGTGTTGGCTAAAGTGAAGAAAGTCTTGATTACTCAATACCAGGCAATGGAGAGGAATAGCAAGTACTTCCCAATTTTTTTTCTTCGTAAAAGATAGAGATAGTTGTGCTGAATTTCCTGCCACCTTCAGTAGTCGGAGAGGGATAAATAAAAGAACAAAGTTTGCTCAAAGTCTCGGATGCAGCAGTAGCTATTGAGAAAACTGTGTCACTAAACAGTTTAGGTTGGCATATATAAATATAATATTATTTTAAGGTCTTCGCCGCCTATATTTCGCAAAAAAGTGATCAAAGGAATGATTTTTTAATGTATTATTTCTAGAAAATTCTCCTTGTATATTTATAATTGTTAAGTTATAAGTATCAATACTTATAAAATACAAATTGGATACACTATTTAACAAGTTTATTGCGTATCACAAACTATCAGCCCGATGCGGTGCTACATGAGTCCAGCAGAGACAAATCACTTTTTATTTGGAGAATCTAGGGGCGAAGCCAAATATCGATATATAATCGATAAGTAGTTCATGAAGATTTTAATAACATTAAAATATACAGTAAATTTAAATCGAATTACATATATAATACCCATTCGATAATAGAGCTTTACCACCATCATGTAATAATCTAACTCAAGAACCCGATATGAAACGACCACCCACGCATAGTACGAAAGCCTGATTTTTGGACCGCCATTTTAAAAAATTACTGTTTGTATTTGTGCAGTAAACTTGCAACTAAAGAACAATTTATAGGCGTAAAGGACTATAACTTGTTATTTATTGTCACTTCTTGCCCATAATTTAGTGCTGAACATTGCTCTCCTACACACTGAATTTTGGAATCTTTGAATTTGAAAATCCACGCGGATTAGTAATGGATTTGAGATTGAGTTTTTATAACAAAGATCTACACTGCTATCCATCCACTGACATTTGCTCCTAGTCACCTCGTATGCCTCGTAAAATATAGAAAATAGACAGCTGTAAATAGGGTCAATATTTAAAGTTATTTATTGTCTATTTTTTTAATCATTCAAAATTATAACACTCTAGACTCTAACTCTAAAAAAGCTAGGCTATAGTAAAAAGCCAGACCGAAGTAACTCAGGCCGGTAACGGGCAGCGGTGTTACCGGTGCGACGTATCTGGCCAACCCACTTGTCCAATGTGGCGACTACGGATAAACACCTCATGAAGCACATCACTACGCAGGGCGGCTGGCAGAAACTGGATGCGTGAAGTCGAAGATCGAGCTAGGTGACGCTTCATGAGGGAGGCCTATGTTTAGCAGTGGACTGCCGCAGGCTGTTGATAGACACATAAAAATCTAACCGAGTTATAATTCTGAATAACATACATGCCACCAGTCACGTAATGTTGATGGTAGAAGCCACCGCAGTTTCGTCCATCGTCGTCGTAGTCCGGCCTAGTGGGGAAGCCCGCTCGCCATGCCGAGGCCCTGGATGGCGGCTGCGACAATCGTCCATGGCCCGATACATACACCACCAACGTGGACAACGCCAGCGCGTACCGAAACATCTGGAACCAACAACCTTGTTATAACATCTTATCCTACTTCCTACTAATCCTATCCTACTAATATTATAAATGCGAAAGTTGTATGTTTGTTACTCTTTCACGAAAAAACTACTGGACGGATTTGGATGAAACTTTACAGTAATATAGGTTATCCTATCCTACTAATATTATAAATGCGAAAGTTATATTTATATAACATATAGGCTACAATTTTAAATGATTTTATATTTTTTTTGGTCGTAATATAACGATACAAGTCAATTAAGTCGGAAAAAAATCTGGCCTTTGAGAGCTATCTTGAAGTACGCTGCCTACACCATTGGAGTTACACAAAGATGATGTACCGTAGGATTGTCTGTCTGGTATAGTTCTAAATAAAATCCACAACAGCATATATCTACCTTTTATGTGGAAGTCACTATGACCAAAATTGTGAACCATAATTTAATTAAAAAATTATATATTTTTATTTGAAATGATTAATGAATGATGAATGAATCATATATTTTTATTTTATTTGAATGACCTAATTCCACGCGAACGAAGCCGCGGGCAAAGGCTAGTAGTTCTTATAATCGAATAATGACAATCAATTCAGGATAACTATCTCTGTCTTTTCTGAATTAAAACACTATAAAACATTAAAAATAAAATATTTATTTACCCTTATTGTCGAAACTGTTACGCAAACTAGATTAGAGTACCTCACACAAAAAAAAATAATCCACTAGTGTTATTGCAATTATTTGCGGAAGAAAACTAATGTCAGGTTGGCTAGACATGGCCAATATATATGAGTGTGTGCCGGTCCCTTAGCGTGAAGCTATCTGATAACATTATTTACAAGGAATAAAGGAGTAATCCTTTCAATCACAACTATTACTCTACGATGATTGTGAAGTGCTTAATTTCAGCAATAAAGGAATCAAAGGTTTCCTCAGTTTTGCCGACCCTAATTCTTAACATTCACAGAGTAATTCAATTACAGAGCAACATGAAGTTAGCGATTGTCAACAATTTTTTTACGAAAATAAAAAGATATGTTAAAAACGATATTTATAAAACATGTTATTGCTTTTGGGATAAACTACAAGTGAGTAATTACAATTACAACAAGGACACATGATGGAATTAAACAACGACAATCTAAAAGATAAGCACAAAGTTTTAGACATTAAATTTTTAATGCCCTGTGTATCTTTTAATTCAGAGACTGCCCTAATTCATATTCTAAGTAAACTTGATTGACCCTGCTTTGATAACAGGCATTAAAAATGTTTCATAATGTTGAATTTTTACGTTTATCACTCACTTTATTTATTTACGTAGTAATCCTTATAACTAGATCAATGTAATTTTAAATTACCTTTTTTAAGCGCTCAGATAGACTTTGTGATAGCTCAGATCTTGTTAGTGGTAAAGCCACGCTGCAGACGAATACTTTGTCAAGAATGGCATATTATTTGTCTGTAGCATGAATGGGCCGGCTCGCCCGGGGACGTACCACAGTTCCGCAGAAAACCGGCGTCTGAGTGGTAGCTTAGCCACCGCGCTTCGTACGGTGAGCGGTCTGAGTTCCGGAGGCCCATCCTCCTCCCCCTCCTACTCCTCCTCCCCTCTGCACTGCCTATGGCGTTGCGGATGTCTATGGGCAGCTATGGTTTCTTTTCATCAGGGGACACGCCTGCTCGTTTGCCTTCCTATACCATAAAAAAAAGTCATTAATGTATTTGTGAAATTAAGGCCAAACAAACAAATTATTCCTTGTATAGAACAGATATCATGATTTAATTATTTGATTTGAATACTTCTTTTATTTATAAGAGCACCATTAGATTTGAAATTCGATGAAAAAGAAGAAGCGACGTTAAAAAGAGGAAATAACATGCATCTATATGTGCTACCAATTATTTCGGTCTCCTCTTTGTGCGGTTCTTAGTTTTTTAAATGTGAACTGTACACATTTTCTTTTAATATAACACACGACCATGTGAACCGAACGACGACCAAGTGAAGAAAACATATCCTCTTCCAAATTTCAGCATCACCTGCTGAAATTTGGAGGGCTACTTTGAACCGAAACCAATGAAGACAGATTGTTCATTTGAGGGGTTTACTAACCACGATCCTCTGAATGCGGGACCAATTAAAGAAGAATTACTAACTCTTCACTGTTTTAACATGGTCAAATTCTTTATAAATTTCATCCCAATTTTTTTTCAGCCCATAACTTTTTCACTTGTAGGTCTTCTGTAGTAAACTAAAAAAAATATAGTCCACAACGTAAATAATTCTTTTTTTAACCCCTTCGGACCTCGTGTGGAGAATTATGCACAAACGGTTAAAGCCTTAAAATATTTTTATTTTACTTAATTTACTCCGCCGCCATTTGTGTGCATAATCGCGTACATGCTGGAAAATTCGAAAAACTTAATAAATATGTATGATTTTTCACAAATTTGTTTGTATGATGTCCTTCTTACTAATGATTAGTAAAAAATTATTTTATTATCTATTAACAATAAAGTCTGGTCTGAAGGGGTTAAATTATTTTATTTTATATTTATTTATATCTGCCACACCATGGGCAACTCAAATGTGTTGCCGGCATTCAAATGTAAATGAGGATATTTTATGCCGTATTAAGTTAGGTATATGAACTGCTACATAAATTGTTGTGTACTCTGTGGCAGAATACTGACGTCGGTAAGGAATGACAGTGCACAGGAAATGGAAAATCGACGGTTACTTTTTTACAAAAACGCTGACTAATATGACGCCTATATGGGTAAACCGTAAGTTTCTCCGAAATTTCATAATGCTTTATTGTTCTGTTTATTACTCGTAATTTGGCAATCTTATCGAAACAATAAATGGTCAAATCTAAACTAATCTTTTTTGCGCATTTAATACGGTTTGAGAATAAGTGGGGATTGTTGAAAATAGGATCATCTGATGGTAAGTAACCTCAGTTGCCCTAAAACATCTAAAGTACTAAGGCATTGAAGATGTCCTTGCCTACGTTAGAGTAGGAATTTGAATAACGGGAGGGAAAGAAGGAAGTAATGGGAAGGAGAATAGGAAATAAAGGAAGAGAAGGAAATTTGTGTTGTAGAGCGCCATGAGCCACGTTAATTGCTTGCTTTTGCTCATGTAGCCTTCCATTGACACATACTCTGAGTTAAATCGAGTTTTAGGCGCATCACTAATTATACACGAGTTGATGTGGCCCCATCACTAATGTCACTTTGCTTGAGCGTTCTACGTCTGTCAACTCAAAGCAATAACAACTATAACCTAGGACTTTCCCGCCAACTTACATGAATGACGTTGTAATTTTATTTCTCTATTTCTGTTTCTGTAATCTTATATTATTAAATTATTTATATTGTTTAATTGTAGTGGCGTATTATGAATTATATAATAGTTCGATTAAGGCGTATAAGTGAAGTGATATAAAATAAATGCGCGTATCGTGACTTTTTAAGTTGATTGAAAAGCTCCATAGAAGGTTTTGGTAGAATAAGCCACCATTTTATTAAAACGTAACGTGAAGAGCAAACTAGTACATTCCAAGAATTTTTTTATTATTATATTATATTTTACTTGACACTGGTTTAGTAGTTATAACTAACTGCCATCAAATAAAGATTATAAACTATACCCCAGCCAGCCATATTTCGAAAAGAATGTTTAATAACAAAAAGTTGCCTAGTAACCAAAGATCTTCAAATACAACCTTTTTCTGCCACTCAACTTTTATATATAAAATTTTTTTGTGTCTATTTTTAATTTGAATAAGTTAGTAGACATATTTAACTCACAATTATCTTTGGTTTGTTATTGGAAATAGTGTGTTTATTTTTATAAATTATTCTTTGCTTTGTGACATACTAATGTATATTATATTATAAAAATCGTGATCAACTCTCACAAAAAGCACTCAACGAATGTGACTTGTATTGTTTAAGTTTGGTTCCGACTTTTATTTCACGAGTCTGGCTCGTGATATTCATATTTGGGCTAAAGTTTTCATTCATTCAAATTTTCACGAGTCATACTCGTTAAAGTACCCAAAAGTTCTCTCGTTAAAGACAAAAAACAAATTTATCGAATGACCGTTGTCCATACTTGCTTTAATCAAGTGATTCAACCTAACAATGAATTGTTTACTAAACTGGGAGCAATGGATCGAACGATATGTGATAACGTGTATGTTTGTATAATAATATCCATTGAAATGTTAGCGTACTAGGAGTTAGTATTTAATTTAATAAAATTCTTTTTTAATACAAGTTGCGATTTCTTAGCCTACTGCAACTCTAACTAATTGATTCATAAATAATTGCTCTCACTAATTGCTCATAAATAATACAAAATGACTCATAACTAATTGCTCATAAGTAATTCAAATTGTTACACAAAAAATTATATAATTATAAAAAAATTAAATAATTTATTCTATTTTGAATATCTAGCAAATCATTAGATGACACGCTTGCCTATTTACTCGTGCATAAAAAATTATGAAATGCTGACTTACCTTTGGAATCAAATGTTTTGGCGGGAGTTCAAGTTTAAATAAATGTATCCGTTAAAATTGTCCATTTCTATTGCATGAAACTTAGTATTCATAGCACAATGTCACAGTATGTATATCAAAGTAAAATAATTTCACAAATATATTTAAATAATCATACATCATGTTATTTTGGAAAGCCTACGCACACTTTTGATTTGTCTAATTCACATTAATAAATTCAAAATAATTAGTTATCAATGCCATATTGCCACTAAAAAAAATAATAAAAAAATTGCACTTTTATAACACACACAAATTATTACCATAGATTAAAAAACAAATGGCAGAGCAAGGTTAAATTCAGCCAGTGACACTGGTAGCTGATGTTTAACTAAAGAAAATAAATTTTTTTCTTAAACTATAACGCCCTTTCTATTTTCGACCAGTCAACTGGCTTTCTCCTAGAATCAATCCGATTTGCTGCATGACGCACAATCTGTGATGATCGCAAATTCAATTTCTTCGCGATCTATTTCGTACTGAGATCACGTATCGAGATAGTGCCGTTAGGAATGAGTATATTATTTCTGTCTCATTTTGATTACATGCTACTTTCAATTTAATTCCATTTGAGGCTTTAGTCAATTTAAATAAGTATCACAGTGTGACTCAATTTACGAATTCTGGGGTTCTGTAGCATGTCTAAATGTATTCAAAATTTTAATTCCTTTTTTTATTAAATTTTTCTATCAATTAAGCTTCTACGGCCATTTCTTAGTTCAGTAACAGTGTTGAAGTATTGTAAGCCAATAATTCGAATGAATGAATGAATAGCAGTGTTGATGATGACATTTATATTATTATTTATAAATATTATATGTATCTTACATAACTAACATTTCAATGGTTAAGATGAAAAGTAAACATTTACTTTGCTGAAAATAATATTGTGTGTGTATATAATATAAAAAATCCAAAAATTGTTCAAAAGAGAAAAAGTTAAAAAAATTTGAAAAATTATGGAAAAATTTATTGATTGTTAAAAACATCATCAGGTTTGATAGATACTCTATTAAACCCGATGATTCCTCGTTGTTCTTGCATCTATAAATGGTTTCGCGCGTAGTAATAGCATACAAACTAAATGTGAATAACAAATTAGGTATCAATTGCTTTGTAAAGATTTAGACGTTGTAACTTCTCGCACAGAACAAAAAATACGGTTTTCGTTCCCGCACTGAATGAGAGAGATGTTATAGATACCTAAGCAGTGCAGATGTTAATGGACAATTGAATTGATTTTATTACTATATCGATTTTATTACGGCCAATGTTCCGAGTAATCGTTTAATCTCCTTTCAGGCGTACAGTTCTACCACTGAACTACACGCCACAAAATTAAATTCCATCCTCATCACTTTTTTCAGCAGTTTTCTGCCACGAACTGTGCAAATGTGGAACAATTTATCACTTGCGGTGTTCCCACATGAGTATATCATATTGTCGGATCTCCGACAAACGTAACCAGCCAATTGCCACTTTAGTTTGCTAATTCGAAAGGCTATGTCGATGATTTGTTCATTCCGATCATATCTACCAGAAAAACTACGAGCATAGCTCTCTCCATAGCTCTCTGAGCGACTCTGAGCTCATGCAGCAGACAGACTGTCAGCGTCCACGTTTCGGCGCCGCAGGAGAGTACGAAAGTAAAAGAGCGTATGCGTTCACAAAAGACCGGCAACGCGTCTGAGACGCTTCCGGCGTCGGATATCTATGGGCGATGGTGATAGGAGGTAACTCGCATGCTCGTTTGCCTGCTTTGCCATAGGCGGCTACATAAAACATACCTTCAATAAAAATGTATTGTCTCCTACATGATAATCTAAAACAATTGGCATTTCAAATTAAATCGGGCAGTACAAATAAAATATGTTTCAATCCACAAGAATCACAATAAGTCCAGCTAAAACTAGGATCATAAATAATAGAATATCGCAAAACAGATTAAAGGGATTATGTGATAAACGTATTATATACTTCCTTTCTTATTTCTTTGTCATAACAATAAAGCGATAATTCTAAGTTCATGGAGATTTAGGATTAGTAATGGTCGTCGATTAGCGGTCGAAATTCAACTGTATTAATCTTTTTCCTTCTTTTCCTTGTTTTTTCTTTTTTTGATTCTCACGAGGGCGAAAAGCGACCAATGGAGAACGGTTTCGTTGCGATGAATGGAGCTCTGTGGTCTCTGCCAACCCCTTTATATATATATATATATATATATATATATATATATATATATATATATATATATATATATATATATATATATATATATATATATATATATATATATATATATATATATATATATATATATATATACATATATATATTAGGTATTCTATGTATATGCCATTAGGTATTCTCTACCAGTCAACCTGCGGGCTTCAGGGACAGGAAAATTCATTCGGAGGATGAGCTTTTACCTTGTGATGAGAAAATTAATGTATAAACACGAGAGAAATAAATTAAGAAAACAAAATTCGAAAAAGAAATATTCACCTCGCCGCAACTACTCTCATTCTTATCAACAGGACTTAAAAATTTGTCGGTCTTGTGGTTTAAAAAAACAATTTGTTTGAAGCTTTTTTAATGTCAAAAGGAATTACATGTTTTTCTGCACTCTTACTCGGTATTAACTTTAACTATGCCTAATCCTGACTTATCACTCTAATCAACAACCCGCAACTGTCCACTGCTGGAGATAAGCCACCCTCAAGACGCACTAACTACCCTGGCTTTTCCTGCAGACCAGTTTCTGCCGGCTACCCTTTGCAAATCGTCGCACCATCTGGTAGAAGGGGCGTCGCACACCAGATTTTCCAAATCACGATTACCATTCCAACACACGTCTACTCCACACGTTTACTAATCCGAAAAACTATATCGATGACTGGAATATATGTACATACATATGTATGGCCTGTACACACGCACACGCACAGACATTTTAGGGGATATGGAGGAAAATGAGCATATGTATCACATGATGGAAAGCAATCAACGTATCCCATACATATCTGCAACCCCAGAGGCATCATAGTTGCGTTGCCGACCTTTAAGATATGAGTAGGCTTGTTTCTTGAAGGTTTTAATGTCGTATCGGTTCGAAAACACCACCGAAGACAGCTCCATAGCGTTCCATAGCGTTGTTGTGCGTGGAATGAAGTTATGGGGAGAACATACCGTACTGAATCGCCACTCATCCAGACGGTGGGGATGAAACGTTTTTTTTCGGCGAATTACTTATATAGGTCTCCAATCGGCTTTGAACAAAAAAGCCGATTAGATAAGTTCTCTGGCCTTCTTAAACGGTTATTACTTCGACAAACGTGACCAGCAGGTCATGGTTTGTCAAAGTAATAACCGTTAATAGTAATAACCGTTAATAATCTGCTCATTGTCATTTATTTGCTAGCTAGGAGAACTATGTCCGTAATTTAGATTCTCCGTCGGATTTTATATATCCTAACATAACTAAATTTAAATCATAGTATATATGGTGAGATATATCGATTAGTGACGATCGTAAAGATAAATAAGTTTATAGAAGCCGGCATGTAAAACATCATTTATTGATATGTATCGTTAACCACTTCGTACGTAAACAAGAAGTTTCGAGAACAACAATAAAACACAAAATTGTAAAAAACAACTCTTGTATTATCGTAGGAGTTCCTTGCCATAATTTAAAATAAATAAGTTAAATAATAAAATCACAACTTAATGAATACTTAAAATTAACTCAAACGTCACCGAGTTTTTAAAAAATTTTAGAATTTGCACACGTCAAGAAAATGTAACCAAAATGTATAATCTAAGTTAGACGTCATATCAGTTCGCTTATTGTCTATGGCAGGTAAAAATGGTTTCAAAAATTGTCTATAAATATATTTTGTAACCAACATGTAACACCAATGAACAAATGTAATAAAAAATAATGTCTAACCTAAAAATAAATACTATTTGTATGAAAAATGCCATCAGGAGAAGGTGGTCGCAAGGGTGACAAAAAATATCAGTAAACCTAGTGCGTTAGTCTTCCCCTGATATTGTGTTAGGTTCTCAAAGTTGAGTCATTATGCAAATAATAATTTGTAATACTGGAAATGAAGTAATTATGTATGTCAACCTTAACATCAATTTGTTTTACATTATTTTGCTATGTACAGTTTCTCATTAATCGTCTGTGTAACAAAGCGCATGAAACGATTCAAATTATGAACTTTTACCTAAACATACATCACAGATAGAGGTATAAAAATGAAACTAATAGCTATTTGACACATTCGAATGTTTGCGGATGTATTATCTTGAGCGACGACAAAAAAAATGCAACGACTTGTAAGTGTCGCATTAAAACATAAATTTGTTTCTCTGCATTCACATGCCAAAACAACATTGACTATTATAACAAAAGATAATGAATGGATGATATATGAAGAAACAGAAGTCTTTGATGTATTACCAACTAAGAAAAATGAAAATAATAGAGAAGAAATTTTACCTCCAGCGGAAGATAAGTAAAGTCGTTTAAAAAAAATAACTGGCAAGCACTTACAAATTAAATTAATAATCTTATTAATTCTAAGTTCCGATAACTTCACTGACATTTGTTTTAAAAATTGTAATTGACTAGATTTCTTATATTAACGTAACTTTAAATGCATTGAGATTTTCAAAATTTACACATCTTTGATTTTAATAAACCGTAGTGTTTTACGAAATTACTAATTGGATATAAAAATATAAAAAAAAAATGTTAAAACAAGTTTCCAAAAAATCGTATCATAAAATTTTTAGCTGCTAAATATATTTTTATTATTTCCAGTACTATAATCATTGTAAGGTGATGTTTTCATGTCTCATTTTTTAGAATCATCATTAGCTTTTGTATCTTTCTTACTCTCAGGACTTTTTGCAACATTTTCTTTTTCAGATTTCTTATTAATGCTCTCAACAACTTCTGTGGCGTGTGGTTTAGATTTGGAATCGCATTTATTATGAAATTCATCATTTAACATTTTTTCAAACTCTGCTGATATTTTATTTACATTTTTCTTCATAGTTGTATCAGAATATGTCTGTAAATTAAAATCATTTTTAGAACATTAATTGTCTATAACAGCAGTTCCATTACTCAAAGTTTCATCCACACCATGTGCGTGAGTGACGATTTGGTATGGTGCGTGTTTTTTTCCCACCTACTAACTTCTTTCAGTAGTATTTCCGAACCAACACGACATTGGAACATTCAAAAAACAATCCTAAACATATTTCAAAAGCAGATGTCTAAGTTTCAGATGTCTAAGTGTGGGGTTAATTGCATTCCATCAGGCGACAAACCTACTCATTAGCCTTCCTATAACATAAAAAGGTATATAACAGGCTTGTATTTGCTAGGCTTGCAACTTGTATTATTACGTCTCATGTAATACGGATATTCCAAATAAACGAATGTTGGCTTGAAAATTGGTTCAAGTCATTACTTTGTAGAAGTGCGTATTCAACGATAAATTTTATTAAATCTAAATATGGTGTGGTACTTGATGATCCAAGTATCTTCACTGTCAGATAGGCTACTTGTACACACACTGCGTCTGACTGGAACGAATTCTGACATCGTGTTGATATTTATAGTATTGTAGAAGATACACTAATATACCAATATACATATGAAGATATCCACTTCTTTTTTTCCTTTCCGAAAAAGTGAAAATTTGAGACAGACCTGGTCTACATTGCTGTATAGAATCCGCATGATATATAAAGTTCAATGCAATGCTTACCTTAAGATAAAGTCTGACGTTATTAAATATGCGTCTAAAATCTTGAACGACTTGATCGTATTCCGTGTAAGAGGAATTTTTAAGCTTGGTTGAAATATCGTGCAGGCACATGGGAAATTTTATTATTTCGTAAAATCTGGGAGCCTGTGGTAAAGAAAATATGCATGTTATAAATAATTACCACCACGTTTTATTTCATTCTTGAATTCTATTTTAGTAGTATTGTTCACAAATTTTATAATAGCGTCTTCGGTAAAAAATTAAAAAAAAAATCATTAGACAACTTAAGTTCAAGAGTCAACACGATTGATTTTATAAAAGTGGCCTATAACACATATCAAAACATACTCACCACTTTAATATCCATGTCATGTTGAATAAAACCTGCTTCATTAATTTGAGATAAATTATTTAAAATCGATTCAAATTTTTTAACAGTTGACATAGGCAGTGGCTTTTTCTTTTTAGGATGATACCACATCCCTGATGTAGCCACCCTTGACTTTGTACTAGATTTCTTTTGAGTATCATCTCTTATACAATTTCCAGTGTGATCAAAGTTCGGACATCTAATGGTTTCTTTTTGATCAACACTTTTAGTGATAGATGTTTCGATCTTTTCATCATCATCTGGCGATTTGAGCTCTTGTTCTGCTAATTTTGTTTCATCATTTTCCAGAAATGTTTGGTCTTGACTTATATTATTTACAAAATTTTGTTTATCGCTATGTTGATCCCATAATTCTGAAATCTGTTTTGGTATCGAATGATTTGGAGATAGTCTTGAAGACCAACATTCATGTTGATCAACACCCAGTTTAACATCTCTAAATCCTTCTGAGAATTCATCGCATATACTTAATCCCAATGCATTATATAATCTTGCTGCATCAGACTTAGAACCTTCATGTAAAAAATCAACAAATTTTGGAACAGATTGTTTTGCGGCTTCCCATGCTCGATCTGATGTGAGTGAATTCAAAACATCTAGGGTGTCAGCAGGTCTTAAGTCGAACCCTGGCATTAATGATCTTGGAACTGCTTTTTGATCGTCTCCAAAAACATCATCACCTCTTCTTGGCATTAAGCATGGCCATGATTCGATGTTGTATTTCGGTTGCGGTGCCAATGTTACCGACGGAAATGGAACTTTCATTTTGAAAGGTATTGTATCATCTGCACAGTTTTCAAAAGCTACATCTTGCATGAAAGATGTTATAGGATCCGCAGGTTTAATAGGTACTTTGTAACTTCCAGGCTTCATATAAACTTTACTCATCTCATGAAACTCATCATTTTCAGGATCAATAAATTGCACGGGGCCAGAGATATTATTTGAAATCACAACATTTGATGGAATTGGCATGTTGTGAGAATGATGAGTTATAAAATCACTGGGTTCTTTTTGGACCATCTGACCCCACGCCGCAAAAAAATCAGCTTCTTCTTTTGTATCACCACAACTATTGTTTTTATGCATATAACAACCTCTTACATCACCACTTGTAGCCATACTTGGGATTAAAGTCTTTTCGACGTGGCTCAAAGGTATCATTTTCGCTTTAAGTTCCATTTCTCGGCGTTGCAATAAATCACAGGGCACGTTTCCCAACAATGGCTGTCCAGGTGTTTTACCAAGTTCAGCGTCCATTTTATGCTTCAGCTGTGCATATAGCTCCCTCTGATCCGCGTGGCAAATGCCCTCTAGAACTCGAAAGTCTGGCATATTCGAAATAGTCCAAGACTGTCGGGGTTTGGTTTCACGAACGCTACACGGATCACACTTATATTGAGACTTTTGGAAATTGTCGAGTTCATTTTGATCACTTACAGGATAGAAGTTATGAGTTGGTGGTGGTAATACAGGAAACTTTTTGTAGGTAACAGATCGATTTGGCCATGGACCGTCATTATACGTTTGGGATGCACTTTGGTTCTGATTTTGAACCCACGGTGGCTGAATTGCATTGTACGGCTGAGAAGAAACATTAATAGGCCTCGGTGTACTTACATGCTGCTTAGATGGCTGAAATTTATTTTGATTTTGATGGCGAGGAGCTGCCGAATTCGTAGCATAGTAATTGTGCGTAAAACTCTTTTGCTCCATTGTAAACCCATGATCTAAACATTTAAATGTTTTATATATATGAGTTAACATTTCTTTGGTGACAGCTTGCCATTGTACAAAGCATTCTCTGATGTTAGGACTGTAATATTTATTTTCAATTCTTGAAAATGTATCATGTTTTTCACTGAGCAACTCTTTAACACCTTTCCAGCCATCGAGTATTCGTACAAATGAGAAAATGAAGTTCTTGATAACCCATGGAATTCCTTGAGAATGTAAGTTTGCTACGGCACTGTCAGGCTTTTGTACATTTGATCTAGTTTTGGCGCAAATCGAATGTATATTTTTAAAACAAGGTCTATTGTGATGAGCTATAGCTATATTTTCAGCGTCCGTACAAGCCTCTATTGCTAATTGAACAATTTGATTTGGAATCTGGTCGTGTAATACTATTTTGTCAAGAACTGTCAAAAGCGCTTCTGATGCTCCACAGAGTTTGTTTTTTTCATCTTCTTGACTCATTATTTTAGCACTTTGTTTTAAATTGTTGGTATTACAATTTGGATCTGGAATATTGCAAAGTTCCGAAACCATTCTTTCACCTTCAAGAAAAAAATCGAGACTAGAAGTGGATTCCGATTTTAAGGTCCTTTCTTGTTTTCTTAGGCGTTCAGTTTCAATAGTGTGGTCTTTATATCTTTCAAGATATCTTGAGTCAGGGCTGTAGGCATTTCTCTTGTCTTGACTCTTCACGATTTTCTTTTTAGCACCCGTACCGATTGGTTCCTGGTTGGAAACTGACCAAGTGCTTTGTGAGCGTCGATCTGGATTTAGTCGATCTGTCATACCTCCAGAATTGCTATAACTGGATGAAGTCGGATCGAACACAAGCCCTACTAGGGGTGAATTAGGAGGTGAACTAAATGTGGGGGCTGTCGAATTGTTGTACCTGAAATTTTATAAAAAATTAAGTAAAAAAGGTAATTTATGTTCCATTTACTGAATATCACAAAATACCTGGTATTCTGGTATTGTTGAGTGGTAGATGTTGGCTCGTAAGCTCCATTCACAGCTCTACAACAAGTTGCCGTGTTTTGATCAGGCAGTTCCTTGTTATTGCAACCTAAAATCAAGGAAAATCAAGAAATCACCATACTTTGTTCACTAACGATGTTTAGATGGTTTGGGCTTATGGAGAAAGAGTGAAGAGAAAGGGTGAAGAATAACTGACAAAAGGAATTTACGTTGCCGATGTGGATGGAAGGGTCGTAGCAGATTTGTGGTCTCTGCCTGCAGATTTAGATGTATAATATATATGTATGTTCACTAACATGAAGATGTTGCACAATTTAAATATTAATTATATGCCTTTTTAAACATATCGTACGCATAGAGGAGTATAATATTTAGCATAGATCATATTTATATGGTGGAGTGCAGAGAGATAAATATGATAATAACAAAAAATAATGAATTCAAAGCGGATTTTGACTTTTGGCCGATCACTAGTAATAGAAAAAATGTACAAACGATTCATCATCATTCTTATTAGCCCACGTTAGTCCATTACTGTACATGGGTCACCCACAAGGTATACCACCTTTTTTAACCTCCTTTATTTTAAAATTCGATAGAGTACGCAAAGATCTCAGCGTACAGATAAAAGATCGAGCCTATCAGAAATCCTGCAGTTAATAACCCATCAAACATTTTCTTTCTGTAGCAGATTGTCCGCAGGTATCGACCATTCTATATATTGGACAATCTAGTACAAAAAGGCATAGAACAGAGAATAATGGAAACAGCTGAAAGAGGCTTTTGAGTTACAGGACACGCTGAACACTGAACCGTACAGTTAAGTGTGTTATTATAAGTTACATTTGTATTTAAAATAATTAGAATTATCAATAAATGAATGGTAGCTTACCTACCGCGCTTCGTACGGTGAGCGGCTGAGTTCCGGAGGCCCAACATGTTCCCCCCTTCCTCTACCCCTCCCATTCCCACTCCCATAATGACACTTTCCTTAAAGGTTTCCGTACTATCTATGGCTCTGCGGAAGTCTATGTGCGGCGTTGATTGCTTTCCATCCCATAAAAAAAATGAAGGTTTAATAAAAAATAATCATTTCCTTACCAAAGTTCTTCTGTCTCTCTACGGGATACTGTTGGTTCGATATTTGATAGTTCTCGCCTTGATGTTGCATCCGCTCCCTTCCACCGTCTGCACCACCTTCACGGTAATCGCCCGGCTTATTTGACCCGCCAGCACCATATTCTTGCATTTGGCTCAAAGCTCGCTGTTAAAAACGAGTAATATAAAAAAAATATATAAACAATTGCAAATTTTTTTTCAGCGATCCACACGCTTCACCACTGGCGGTGTTTATTCTTAAATTTATATCCTGCTAAGTTACCATATAAAAAAATATTTTGTCACATAT
The DNA here is from genome assembly GCA_031353405.1 of Baronia brevicornis. NCBI lineage: Eukaryota > Metazoa > Arthropoda > Insecta > Lepidoptera > Papilionidae > Baronia > Baronia brevicornis. The sequence goes on from JASFAT010001625.1 coordinate 496,534, forward strand.
AAAACTAAAAATAATTTAATTTATTAATTAATTTTTGAAAAAAAAAACTGTTAACATCAAGTATCATCCACTACAAGTTTAAAAAAATGTATTTCAACTTGAGTGGATGAACAAAAACCTATTTTGTTAATTAATAATTTGAACAAGATATATAAATAAATAAATGACGACAAATTGGGTCAGTGGCCCTTCGCCTGCGGACTCAATGGTCGCGGGTTCGATCCCACATTGGAATAAATATATGTATGGATTACAAATATTTATTCCGAGTCTGGTAACCCCGCCAATCTGTAACCAGCGTGGTGGGTTCACATCCGTTCTTTCAGAAATGGAGAGGCCCGTGCTCAGCAGTGAGACATATATGGGCTGTTAAAAAAAATATATATAAATAAATATATTTGAAATGTTTCAGTGTTATTCAAGCAACAATATCTCAATTGATTAGGATAGCGTTTTCGATTGCCACCCGCATTCTAACGTTGGACTATTGATGTGAACTATATTCACCTAACACAAGCACTTAGTTGGAATGGTTTAAAGCCTCTCACTGGATGTATTTAAGAGAAGAATTAAAGAACATTTCCTTTCAGTAAAAAATATTTATATATGTATACATTTATGTGTATATTATATATATGTATCCCCTTATTTATATAGTATTATATTATATTATATATTACTAGTTTTTATATGTTTATATATGTATGGTTTTATATAGTATGTATTATGTATATTATTATTATATTTTGTTGTTGTACACTTATTTCTATCCTCACAGCTTATCTTATGTCTCTTTCACTCCTGGGTTTGCTGGAAGAAAACTCAATTTGGAGTTAAGCTCTCCCTTGTACATCTTCTTTCCTTTTAATTCTTGTATGTCGTGTTTTGTGTACAATAAAGTATAAAAAAAAGAATTCTAGTTATTTCTAGAACCATTCCAATTATTTGCAAAATGAACAAGAATTCTAGTTATTTCTATAATTGTTATTAACCATTCCATTTGCAAAATGATATTTCAAAAGAAATAATTTGGGTTTTTAACAACAATATTAAAAAAATGTTCAGCCTGCTGATGGGTTCCCTTTGTGGTTTGACGCTGCTGTGCGGGAGCTATTAGTTTCTTTGGTCTTGCACATTTCTGTTGATGGCGATGACTTACTTGCTTCTTCCGTAAATAAATATAGAATGTGAACATCGTCGAGTTGCTAAGAAGTTACACCCATCATTGTTTTGTGTGTTGCGTGTCGACTTGATTCAAAGATATATGGACAGTCAAAAGTTTTACTTAGCTAAGATCCGCGACAATGTAAACAAAATAATGTCAAACTTGTCGCGGATCTTAGCTAAGTAAAACTTTTGACTGTCCATATAGTGATGGATTTCCGCAAAGTAACGCCTGACTCCATTAATAATCTTAAAAAGGCTAGCATAGCCGAACAGGCAAGACTCTACATCAAATTAACAAAACTACATCGTATTGCTGTCCAAAATGTTTGGTTCAACCAACAATGTAAACAAAATAATGTCACTTGTCGCGGATCTTAGCTAAGTAAAACTTTTGACTGTCCATATAGTGATGGATTTCCGCAAAGTAACGCCTGACTCCATTAATAATCTTGATTCAAAGATGTTAATACTGGTAGCCAGTTTGGCTTTTACAGCTTTATCGAATACTGGGCGCGCGAGCTCGGGGGCCCGTGGGCAAAAAGATGATTTGGGGTAACCTTCGCTAGTTGCAGGTTCCAGTTGGCTCATTGCCGTTCGAACGCACATGTGTATGTATTTTGATTTTAATCGTGAGTGTTGCGTGTATTTTGTTCATTCTTTTACAACAGAGCAGGCAAAAGAGCTTACTGATCACCTGATCGTAAATGATCAAAGCTCAGACATTCGCAACGCCGGAAGCGACACAAATGCGTTGCCGGCCCTTCGTGGAAACATACGCACGTCTCTTGAACAGTCCAATGTCATACCTGTTCGGGAACACCTTGGGTGATAAATCATTCCAACGTTTCACCGTTCTTTCCTTCATGATTACCATAAAGAAATATACATTCATATCGTCACGCCTGTCTCCCGTAGGGATAGGCAGAGACCACAGATCTCCATCTGCTACAATCACAGCATACTTTCCTTGGTTACTCCACAGTCATTATTCTCCTCATGCAAGCCCGCTGGTTAAGTGTCCTCTTGACCTGGCTTTTCTGATTTTTGATTTAACTAATTTTTTCAACCGTTGCTTACCATATTAGATTATTGTCAAAAAACACAATTAATGCTTGTAGTATATTCTTGGATAGGTTCGTCGTTAATTTTGTATTTAAATTGTTAAAATATTTATTTATTTTTCTTAAGATCAGAGATCATAGACAATCATATATTTATTCATCAGATTCACTTCAATTTAATGTGAATTTTAATAATTTGTTTTATAGGTTATTTCTAGGGTAATTTTTATTAATATTGCGATAATTTTGTTGTTAAAGTTGACAAATTCAACATTTAATAACGACCTAGAACCATAAATTTGCAATCTTTTTAAAATTAAAAAAAATTTTAAAATCTACACAATTTCAATATACAATTTCAATATGCCTTTTTTATTTTATAAAATAATAAGAAAAAATATTATATATTTAAAATTATAATAAATAGATGGATAAGAACAATTATTCATACACTATTTTTAAATAAAAGTGAGTCCCTAGATAAAATTTTATGACAGACTCAACAAGATCTAGTTGGTACCTTTAAAAAAAACGTAACATTTTAAATATTTCAAAAAATATGTATTTAGTTAATTTAGACAAATTTTACATACAAAATACTCCTTCAAACACACAACTGTAAAGACTTGTGTGTACGCAACAATATTAGCGTAGGGAAATCTATAAAAATCCAAAAAAATACTTTTTCTCACCTTTTGTTGTTCACCGTTTTCCCTTTCAGGAGATGCTTGTGAACTCAAAACATTACTAAAGTTATATTACACGTACTTAATAAGCAAGCTGGACAAGAATTTGCCGTTGCCTTTTTAAAAAAAAAGTATATATCTATTCTTATGTATTATCGGTAATGATTTCACTCGTTATCGACGAACCGCGTTTCGTACCTTCCTTATTCTCTAAATATTACTCTGTAGATCGCTATATCATAATCGAATTCTTATATTGGATGAGTTGAACGATGTATGACTTGCCAATTAATTGAAACTAACCATATGATCAATTGTTCAATTGTTTGCAGTTTTGTGTCATTATCCGTTTTGTTTTTCAGTGTGGGTGTTACGGCCAACCAATGTGTGAGTGAAAACTCTTTGAAGTCAAAATGTTTTTTTTTCGTTTATTTTAAAAATATATCTTTCGATATGTATTTTAATATCATCCCGAGAAACAGACGGATAATTTTTTTGTTGTAATCAAAGTATATAATGAGAGGTATAAAACTATGCACCCGTATATAAATGAACACTTAACTCATCCTACAATGAACCAAAACATAACATAACAATCGCACACAATTGTTTAGTTATATGAAAATTAATATAATTGTTAATTTATATAATTAAACATAAATATAAAAATGTCAAACCTAATATATATATATATATATATATATATATATATATATATATATATATATATATATATATATATATATATATATATATATATATATATATATATATATAATAATTGCAAATTATGTTTATAAATTATGTATAATGTTACATCGGTCCTATTTATATACATGGATCCTATTTAAATTTTATTTTGAAGCAATAAAAAGTCTTAAAATTTTCGGATAACGCTTGATTCTTTAGGGACTTTTGTGTTATATGTATTTTTTTAATATTTTTACAATTTTTAAAATCATTACATTGAAAAAATAATATGCTCCTCATTGCAAAGTTATGTCCATGAAAAAAATTTACATCTGTCAAAAAGATCAAGCTAATTTCTAGAGGGTATAGCATATTTTTTTTTTGCGAGCAGTATCCTATCCGTAGATTCCTCACACATTCTGCCACGTCTGATGGCGATGGAAATCTTTTGGATAAAGAATGACACAGAGCGAAAGTCAAATCCTTTATTTACGTAGAATTAATTTAATTGTACGGCGGCATATTTATATATATGTAACAATAATGACGTGATCACTTTCAAAGTGGCCAATTCAAAATCGAATCCAGACATCGAGTGACATCGATTAAAGTTACGGACGGAACTCGACGCGCGAGAGGATGACAAACTAGAGATACACATATATTTGTGTTCCTCGGCCGTTTCTATGTTCAGGTTGATTATTAATTGATATATTGTTACTAATTTGAAATTTTATTTAATACTTTATTGTACATAAAACAGGAAATACAAAAATTAAAAGGATAGAAGATGTACAAGGGCGAGCTTAACTCAAAATTGAGTTTTCTTTCAGCAAACCCAGGAGTGAAAGAGAGGTAAGATAAGCTGTGAGGAGGAGGAGGACAAGGACTTGTCGCGGATCTTAGCTAAGTAAAACTTTTGACTCCATATAATATAATACTATATAAATAAGAGGATACATATATATAATATACACATAAATATATACATACATAAATATTTTATACTGAAAGGAAATGTTCTTTAATTCTCTTAAATACATCCAGTGAGAGGCTATCACGTATAGTATGTGGGAGAGAGTTCCACAAGCGCACTGCACATTTTATGTTCCTTCTTCTTCTTTTTAAGTCTATGTTTCGACTTATATTTTTTGGACACAGTAATTCGCCACCGCAATAGCAGTAGCATTCGCCTCTATAAGATCTTGGCATGTGCTATTAGTCTTATGTAGTTAGAAATCTTAAAAATATAAAAAAATTCTTAAAGATCGGAAACAATATCGTCTTCTTGGTGATTACTTACCTATAAGGTGACTCGTATGTGCCTTATTATCTAATAAAATAATTTGACTATATAAAAATATAAATAAAAGTTTTTAAATGGTAAAGATTTGCTCAGTGGCGGGGCCTTCCGCCCGGAATAAATATATATATGGATTTATAAATATTTATTCCGAGTCTGGTAACCCCTCCAATTCGCATTTCCGTTCCTGCCCTTTCCTTTCTTCTCTATCCTTTTCCTTCCTCTCCGCCAATCCACGGTCTGCCGTGCCAAAGGATGCGTGGTTAAGGACGAGCTTAGTCGCAAGCGTGCCGACCGTCCCGGGATCGGGCTCCCCGGGTGCTATGGTGCCTTACCTCAGCATGCAGGGCTCTGCTGGGGCTGACCTCCATCCCCCCTTGCGGCTCGTGGGATTCACTAAGACGAATTTAATATACCTAATTTGTTGAAAAATGACGGCGACTTGGGCCACCACCCGTCACGTCCTGATTCTCACGAGGGCAAGAATCGCTTCTTGCCCTCAGTGAAACGGCGCAGTGAAACGGCTCTCCATTGGTCGCCCAATGGAGAGCCGTTTCACTGCGATGAAATGGTAGCGGATGGAGCTCTGTGGTCTCTGCCAACCCCTGCGGGGGATAGTCGTGAATATAAAAAGTAAAGTAAAGTGGTTTTAAAGGTCTAATCGTAAATCGTACATCCGTCGTAATCGTAAACATACTTTTAAATAAAATTTATTTATTTAAATAAAATTAACGAACTTCACCGGGTCTAAATGACCCGGTGAAGTTCGTTTCACTGATAATTTATGCGATTATAACTTATGATCAGCGATTATCAATCATAATCAATCTTCCAATTTCAATTCACCGATACCAATAATACTCACTGCATCATGTATGGTTAGAATTTTAAATTTTAGATGAAAGTTTATTATAATTCGAATAAATGAATAATGTATGTTATCTACATAAAAGATAAATACAATTATTCAATTCGAAGCTTTCCGATAAACTACGTTTTATTCAATAATGCTGGCTTTCTAATAAATTAAAATGCAATAAACTTTTCAAAATCGCTAGAGATATGATAGTTTTGTATAACACGTCAGTTAAGACGATAAAGCCGTCACGAACGCCATCTATTAAAAGTAATAGGAAATACAACATTGGCAGTTTTGAATTTTTCGTTTTTCCAGGTATTCTTTTAGGTTTTCTCTATATTTTTTATTCATTAACCTTCCCTGTATTAGAGCGAACAAAATAGAAAAAATATATTCAAATCGGTCGAGCCGTTTTTTAGTTTTAGCGAGACTAACAAAATAGCTCTCCATTTTTATATATGTAGACAATGTCTACTACATTATTAATACTATTTTTGTAACCAAATAGTTTTGGAACTTTAAAAGTAAAACAGTGAATTACCCAAATCCAATTTATCCATTTCAAAAAGTTATATTACATTGTTATTAAAGTTATATTATTGTTACATTTGAGGAACGTTCGCCAAATAACGTACAAGGCAGGCAACGCATTTGTGATACCTATGGTATTGAAGGTATCTATGGGCGACGTTGATTGCTTTCCATCAGGCGACACGTTTGCTCGTTTGCCTTCTTATACCATAAAAAAATTAAAATAATGATAATGAAATATTTCTGCAATCAACCGTGAACCGTGATCCGACATTTTTGGGGGCAGCAAGAATTAAAAAATACGAAAGGCTGCAGCATCTAAATATCTCGTCTATAAAAGAATTGACTAACCTCCAGCCACGTACCTTCCTCCAGAAGCAAGCGCTTGATCCTCCTCGGCGATGGGCCCGCCAGTGGGCTAGAGCATGGACAGGAAATCCTTATCAATCTTCTTACACTTATCATTATTTATTAACATACACACAAATATATTTTCAAAGATCTCACGGGCGTCTAGATATGTAAATATTTCGTGAGTTTTGTGGTATTTTATTTAGTTTGTCCAGCACAACAGCGCAACAGCGGTGACGGAAAACGACGTAAGAGAAGGAAGGTGACATACTTTCATTCTTTTACGTCGTTTTCCTTCTCTAACCCTTCTTTATTCGTTATATTTGACTATAATAAATTGGGGAAAATAATCTTTTCTAAAATCATGAAATAAGCGTATTTGTCTAGACAAGAAACAAGTAATATATAAAAAAAAACAGTATAGTATTAATTAAATGAATTAATATATGAAAAACCTGTATTAAAATCAAATGTCATCCGTTAAAAGTTTAAAAAAAAATGTATTTGTACTTGAGTGAATGAATAAAAAGTTGCCGGGACTTTTCCCGCCAACTTACATCTGTGACGTTGTGTTTTTATTTCATTTTCATAATCTTATATTATTATCAGTTATATTGTTTAATTGTGGTGGCGTATTATGCAATATAGTTCGATTAAGGTGTATAAGTGAAGTGATATGATATAAATGCGTGTACCGTAACTTATTAAGATGACTGAAAAAGTCCATAGAAGGTTTTGGTAAAATGGCCACTAATTTATCAAGACGTAACGTGATAAGCTCACTTGGACATTTCAAGAGATTGGATATTATTGTATTTTACTTGACACTGGCATAATAGTTGTAACTAATTGCCATCAAAGAAAAGAAAAGAAAAAAAAAGTTGCCAGCCTTTAAGACATGAGTAGGCTTGTTTTTTTTTTAAGGGTTTCAATGGCGTATAAGTACGGAAATACGGCGGCTGGTTCCATATTCCATATAGAGTGGTGGTGCGTGCAATGTAGTTTCTGAAAATCGCACCGCACTGAATCGCCATTCATCTAGATGGTGGGGACGAAACTAAATTAACAAACGTTACAGCAATGTTTTTTTCCGATTGTGTACCTCACCTCTGTGTGTAAAAGTACCTCAATATTTTGAGAAAATTGATGAAATTCGCATATTTTTTATTAAGCAATGACTTAATCCGCCTTTTTTTCAATAAACGTAGTCAATATGAAATATTCAAAGAAAAGAAGCATAAAAAAAATAAATATATAGAGAACATACAAAATTGGTACGATTAAAAGATTCTTTTATTTTCGATACTCTGAACATTGTCTACTGTCATATATTATAAATACAATTTTATATATGCATATATATATGCAATGTTATATTGCATTATCGATTAATTAAGTTAATACTTGTGCATCTATGCAGACTTACAATAATTTTAATCGGTTAATGATTTTTATGATTTCAAAAATAAATATTTTTTTTTATTTCAAAATACGGAAATCAAAAACTCGTGGAATGTATCATCAACAGACCTAGTTTACAAGTTCCACAAACAATCTATTTTATTAATATTTAAATAAATACAATATAAGCCGTATTGGCTTTATTTGTTGCTATTATTGTATGAAATTTGACAGTTTAAGAGGTATCAATTGACTAGCTAGATGTTGCCGATTTTACTCGGCCGAATTAAAAATCCGTATCGGCGGTAAATATTAAATTGAATAAAAGAAATGATTGTCTATGAAAAAATAAAAAAATAAAATGTTTTTATATTTTTAAACATATAGTCTTTTCCCGCCAAATTACATCAGTGACGTTGTGTTTTTATTTCATTTTCATAATCTTATATTATTATCAGTTATATTGTTTAATTATGGTGGTGTATTGTACAATATAGTTCGGTTAAGGTATATAAGTGAGGTGATATGAAATAAATGCTTGTATCGTGACTTTTTAAGTTGACTGAAAAAGTCCATAGAAGATTTTAATAAAATACCCATTATTTTATCAAGACGTAACGTAACAAGCTGACTAGCTTCATTTCAAAGATTTGATATTATTTTGTATTTTACTTTACACTGGCATAATAGTTATAACTAAATGCCATCAATAAAAAGAAAAGAAATTAAACATACCTGATGGTAAGCAGCGATACATGACACGATGGTAAATACATTAAAACACTACCTACACAGACTTATTAGTCTTCACTAGTGTCATACGTAAGGTATATAGAGATATTGTGACTTTATTAACCGTTTTGTATGTAATGCAGAAAATCGCAATCACCATAGTTCATTATTGTGAAAAAAGAATTTACTGAATTAAAAATCATTATTTGCTTAACTTCCTTATATATGTATATTTAATTTGTCATAGGAATTACAATATTTTAGATGCTTGTATTGTTTGTCAATTGCCCGTATAACCCTCCTAATAATCGTTTAATTTTTAACACTCTGTGGGGATGTGTTCCGTTTTGCACAGATAACATAAAATTATATTTTCCTACATAACAGCCTAAAAATAATAAAAATTACGTGCTCAATTTATAATCAATCTATATATTTATAGGATATTTAGAAGTGAAAAACATTTATGACGACATTTTTTTAAATAAATTAAAAATATATTGTAATTCATGGTAGGTAGATATACAATCTGTTCTGCTATGCAATATATGCTTAATTTCTATACATTTTTAATAGGAACATAAGTAATCGCTATTGTATTTATTTCTTTTCATAAAGAATGGACTTTTACCAACAATTTACAACAGTGACGTTTTGTTTCATTTTCAAAATCCTATGTTATTTTATCAGTTATATTTTTTAATTATTATACAATGTAGATCGATTAAGGCGTATACGTGGAGTGATATAAAATAAATGCGTGTATCATGATTTCTTAAGTTGACTGCAAAAGTCTATAGAAGATTTTGGTAGAATGGCTACCATATTATCCAGACGTAACGTGACAATCTAACTAATACATTTTAAGATATTTGATATCATTATATTTTACTTGACACTGGCATAATAGTTATAGTTATTTACCATCAAAGAAAAAAGATACATGAATTGTATAGAAGTTATGTAACATATATTATATCTAAATTTTAAAGAGGGTCTTTACATATTTTTTTGTGATTAAATATTTATAAAATCTCACCATCAGGCTAAGCTTTGGCTTATTGGACCCCCATTCGTCACGCTGCGTCATACTTTTTGTGACCCCCATGTAGATACCACGTTGTAAAAGATAAGATAGAATCCTCATATATGATTCATTGTAATTAATAATATTCAAATCATGATATTTAAAAATATTCATATTTTTAATCATATAATTGAAATGTCTTAAATAAGCTTCATATAAATATTTATATTAAAAATTCAAAAAAAAAAAAGTAGATTTGTGAAAAGTCAACCAACTATGTTTGTTCAAGGTAGATTGAAGGAAGCATATGTATCTATATGTTATAATTGTATATTTCACAATAATTCGTCATTGCTTATTTCGTCCGTAATACTCAGTCCAATAAAAAAGATATACAGTTTAATTTGCACTCTAGACGATGAACAAAATAATATAATTATCTTTTCGTTTCTTTTTTAAGTGAATAATTCTTTAGCACCTGTGTCATTTGAAACTCGATGAAACAAAAGTGAATCTAAAAAGAGACAAACACATAGATGCATCTATGCGTTTGTCTCTTTTTAGTGTCAGCGTCGCTATATACGATTACGCCCGCGAGAGAATGAGATAGAATAATAAAGATTTCAGTTCTACTGCATGTGAACTGCAAATATTTTTTATTTTATTAAAAGTAATAAGGATACATATAGACTTTTCCCGCCAACTTACATCAGTGACGTTGTGTTTTTATTTCATTTTTATAATCTTATATAATTATCAGTTATATTCTTTAATTATGGTGGTGTATTATACAATATAGTTCGATTAAGGTGTATAAGTAAAGTGATATGAAATAAATGCGTGTATCGTGACTTTTTAAGTTGTCTGAAAAAGTCCATAGAAGGTTTTGGTAAAATAGCCACCATTTTATAAAGACGTAACGTGACAAACTGAATATTTACATTTCAAGAGATTTGATATTATTGTATTTCACTTGACACTGGCATAATAGTTATAATTAATTGCCATCAAGGAAAATTAAAGGATACATGTATTAAAATAATATATATGTGTATATATCATGTTGTGACATTTTTTATTTATTGCTAATGTTACTTTAATTATAAATATTTTTTCTAATACACAATAGAGTTGTTAGCAGTAAAGCGGTGGATGCAGTCAACGCTGACGATCCGTTGCAGAAGTCTGTCATACACGAGCACACCTCCTGGCGACCACCGTATCCGGCGCGATGGTAACACATACCCTGGAAATCCTTAATTATCAATACGTATTAAAAATAAAAATATAACAATATTAACATTTCTGAGCAGAGACATAATAAAATGTTGTGTTGTTGGTAATTTGTTAAGAATGACGGCGACGTGGTTCGCCACCCGTTACATCATGATTCCCACGAGGGCGAGAAGCGACTTTTTTTTTATGGGATAGGAGGGCAAACGAGCAAGCGTGTCGCCTGATGGAAAGCAATCAACGCCGCCCACGGGCAACCGCGACACCGCAGGAGTCGCGGAAGCGTTGCCGGCCTTTTAGGTATGTATAGGCTTGTTTTTTGAAGGTTCCAATGTCGTAACGGTTCGGAAAGACCGCCGAGGGTAGCTGATTCCACAAACTGGTGGTGCGAGGAAAGAAGTTGCGAGAGAAACGCACCGTAGTATATCGCCACTCATCCAGGTGGTGGGGATGAAATTTTTCTTTACGGAGAGCAACGATTAATGTGAGGGGAAGGATGGATGAGTGTGAAGAAAGCAAGGAAGGTGTACCGGGATCATAGCGGATGGAGATCTGTGGTCTCTGCCTACCCCTATGGGAAACAGGCGTGACGATATGTATGTAAAACACTGCCATACTTTAAGAAGTGTGTGGGTTTGGTTTTTGAAGGTTCCAATGTCGTATCGTTTCGTTAACACCGCTGGAGGTTGCTGGTTGTACAGGGTAGTGGTGGGTGGAAACAAGTTTCTATTCAATACCTTGTACTTGGTCTCATCCCAACCACAACTCCGTATTATCCTACTGGCTGGATATTGACCATTGACAGCATAATCCACATGCTGTATTATCTTTCTGCACAGAGTATGTTTGACCCCGCGGTCGTGTTCGGAACAGTTTCTTCTCAGTTGGCTCGGTGGTACTGCCTCTAGGCACTGGGAGTTGGTCGCGCTATTGCATTCGTAGCACATGATTGCGGTGCCTGAAAATATTTAAAATAAAGCAATATATACGAACAATTGGTTTAATAGCGGGGTTCTCGCTTACGAAGTCAATGATCGCGGGTTCGATTATCGCATCGGAATAAATATCGACACAAAAAAACGAAAAGGTAGTAAACAGCAAAATATAATACAAACTTACCACCAGAGCCAACAAAACTTGTAACATAGTTTTGTTGGCTCTGATTTGTATATGATCACTTAAAAACAGTCAGTTTCAACGCTTTATAAATTTTTCTATTGTTCGTCGAGCTATGAGACTCTATTTTTTTTTCTGATCCGATTTTTTTGATATCTGAGTCATTAACAGCGTTTTCGATTTTTTTACATCGATTATTGTTAAAGATATCTGTATGCATATTTTATTGCCAGCCTTCAAGATATGAGTAGGTTTGTTTTTAAAATTCATGCAACTTTGACTTTCCCACATTTTTTAAGATTTCTGTAAAAATTACAGAAATCTTAAAAGATTTTACGGCTCTGGTGATAAGTTTTCATTATGCGATTTACTACCTTTTCGCTTTTTTGAATCGATATAATATTTAACGAATCACATTTTTTATATTTCTTCTTTTTTTTTTTTGATGGACCAGTTACAACGATTATGCCAGTGTCAAGTAAAATATTTTAACATCAAATCTCTTGAAATAAAACTAGTATATCACGTTTCGTCTTGATAAAATGGTGGTCATTTTACCAAAACCGTCTATGGACTTTTTCAATCAACTTAAAAAGTTACGATACACGCATTTATTTCATATCACTTCACTTATACACTGTAATCGAACTATATTGTATAAAACATCACCACAATTTAACAATATTTGATAAAATTTGAAAAGAATTAAAGAATAAAATATTTATATATGTATATATTTATGTGTATATTATATTATTAGTATTTATATGTTTATATATGTATGGTTTTATATAGTATGTATTGTTATGTATATTATTATTATATTTTGTTGCTGTACACTTATTTCTATCCTCAGAGCTTATCTTATCTCTCTTTCACTCCTGGGTTTGCTGGAAGAAAACACAATTTTGAGTTAAGCTCGCCCTTGTATAGATTTATTCCTTCTAATTCTTGTATGTCGTGTTTTGTGTACAAATAGTTTTGAACAAATAAATAAATATTAGATTGTGAAAATGAATTAAAAACAAACTTCACTGCAAACAAATTTATATATACGTACTCTTGACATTTCATATAAATTGGTCTATAAGGTATTTTTAGCTTTGTTTCTTATTTATTATTTAATTGGATTAAACACCCATGTGTTGTTAGCCTACCCACGTTATACACTTACTACAAACTGTATGCAATCAATTAAGCTGGTGTATTGAGTTTACTGTACTAGTTGGCCTAGTTTACTCACTATTATTGAATGGGGGCACGACGGGGGTTTATGATGAAGGACACTCGATACTAAGTTGATTTGACACATATCTTTTATTTTATTCCAATCCAAGTCTGAGATAGTCTGTGGCCTTTTTAGCCACAGAATTGTAGCAAAGCTCGTGAATCCTGTTGATATTTTTTTTAAGTTTGTTTATATAATTTTCGTTACGTTTATAAGCCGAATCTTTTGTTTCTATATACAATTTGTATAGAAACAAAAGAGAATACATGAAACCTATTTTGCATACAGCGTCCTTCCCCGATATATACTTTACAATTATTTTTGATGAAAAAAATCTTATCGTGCCGTCGTCTCGATTCAGACTACGCTCCCCTCCACTCAACTTACATGTGGCCGTAAGCATATGGTAGGGACCGAGCCCACGTCAATGTTTATTTATTTAATAGACATAAAATCATTCACATTTTTTAAGCATCCTATGACACTTCTCTTTTTAAAAAAAAAATACTTTTTTATAGGAAGGCAAACTTTGTCACCTGATGTAACCAGAGCAACCAGACTATAATATATAAATACACACATACATAGATAGATAGATATATTTTTATTGTACACCAAAAACAAAGTTATACAATTATTGATCGTAATATTTATATACAAATGGCGGTCTTATCGCTAATAGCGATTTCTTCCAGACAACCAAAGTAGTAGTGTACACAATGCTAAAAAGATAATTTGATGTAGGTTGATGATACATTATCGTTATGATATATAAGTATATTCATACATAAATATAAACACATTTAGGTTTAAATGTATACATATTTTCAAATTAAGACAACTATATAATTAGTATTGCACTGTATTTTTAATAACTTAAAGAATATGGTTAATTTTAATGTATATTTTTCTGATTTTTATCTTGTTATTAATTAATACGTTCTTTCGCGACTTCATTATGTATATAAATAATGGAGATAGGTTTTGTATGTGGAAACCGTTACTAGCCTCTATATATACATATATTTCAAATATATAAGTATAGATGACTTCAAGTTTTCCATTAAAAAGATATATAAAAGAAGAAAATATATAAAAAATCCTATAAATTTTATAGCTAATTATAATCCCGTAATGGGAAAATGTAGAGAATATTTATGCTCAATACCCTTTCAGATAATCGAACCAAAATATAAGTACGATTACAAACTATATCTATAATCATCACTGATGGTGATTGATGGATCCAATTTTGGAATTAAGGTCATTCTTATGTCGATTTGTAATTTATAAACATAATTTGCAATTATTATTATATATATTCGTATTTCTGTGACGTCTCCTCAGATCCCATGTGGTGATTCTATGCGCTTAACAACAACGAACAACTGTTCATTGTCTATGGTTTCGGTAATTTTGCGTATCGTATGCCTAATTAACATTATTCGTAAAAAAACAAATTATTTTCACTTTTGAGGCCATCAAACGAATAATCTTAAAGTGTATACAACGGAATACTCCATACTTGACAAAACAATATCTTTTTTATACATAAATTAAGAATGATTTTGTAATATTTTTTACAACCGTGAATAAAAAACAGTTTTTTGCTGGTCAATCAAATTCATTCAAAAATTGCTGTATTTTTAATAAACACACACATATGATATTATACTATCGTCTCTTAGAAACCACAGATCACTTTCCGAACGAATTTTATCTTAAAAATGTCGTTTATGTTTGGCATAAATTATATAAAACTATACGTAAAACTGTAATTTTTTATCATATAAATTTTTTTCGCATTGAATATCAGTCGGATTTTATTGTCATTATTTCTCAGGCAACCTGCAGGCGAAACTGAGAAAATTGCTTGAGAGCTGGTACAGATAATAATAAGGAGAATAGACTATAGACTATTTATATAAATTTTAAAACATTATAAAATATTTTTGAAAAGCTTATAATATTTTGACATGTTATATTATAATATATATAAAAATTAAAACTGAGTATTAAATTAATGCATGTCAAGATGCAACCAGAAAAATGTTCAGATGTGATTTAAAATAAGCAGAAATTGTTCAGTTGGTATCGGTTGAAACGGGCTTATGATCTGAGGTTGTGATCCAATGACATATTCCATTGGATTATAGATATGAACCATCTACTAGTAACTAGTATTATTATAAACATTGCTAGTTTTCTTTTCAAAAAATTGTATGTACTACGTACCAAATTCCACAAAACCGCAAAACAACACCAAAAATAATCCTAACCCCTTCATTGCTAAACTTAAACTGATGTAAATCTGACAAGTAACTGCATCTAAATCATGCACTCTTTGACATGTAGCGTACAAGGTCCCTCACGTACATGATACTCGGTTGACTCTTTTGTGGTACCGGGTCTCTCGGAGGATGTGTCTGATCTCATTCATTTAATCCAAGTTGGTTGGAACAGGGCAATTATAGAAAATTGTTAGGTGACGTCAATGTCTCCTTTAGTTTTATATAATTTAAGAAAGATATCTGATGTTATTTCCACGTTGTGTATGCCAAAGTATTTCTAAAAATAGCAATATTTAAAAAAAAATCTTATAAAAACTCATTGGATGATTAAGAAGCATAAAAATATAAAAGCATTATATTTAATGAGTATAATAAAATATTATATATAAATAATATTATAAAATAATATTATAAAATCATTGTATATTTAATGAATACAAGGCTATTTTATCAGAGAATACCTACTTCACTAATAAATAAATGATTGTTATTAGAGGCAGTGACCAAACTGATACTAAGGTGAAATAGAGTTTTTATAAAATCATTAAATAATGGAATGAATATTTTTTAAATTTCCGCTAATATGTAAAAGAGAATGTCAAATGTAAAAATAACATCTACACAGCTTCCAAAGATTTATTTATTCAAAATATTTTTTTTTATTAGAATCTTTTATCACTGGCCAGTTTTAAAAACTTATTGTAACCTAGAAAGAAACACAGATAATATATAGGATTCACAAGAACTAATTTTATTATTCGAATAATAATTTGTTATTTTTTTTTATAATGATTGAATGAATAATGATTAATAGGAAAAAACATTGTTTAATAACGTCTAAATCACAATGTGTTCTTTATTATTATTTTTTATATACTAAACTAGCATTTTGATTCACAAAATTATTTTGTCTAAAATATAGCTAGGTAAATGATATTACAGAATTGAAAACAAGGTATTGTTATGATCTATCTAGTCGTAATAAATAAAAAACATGATAGTGAAAATATTTAATTAAATACACTTATAAAATACAAACACAACAATAAAGTTCCGAATGACCTGCTAAGATTTCCAATGACTATCTAACATCCTAACGCAACCGTGATTAAGGCTGCAATTATCACACTACTACTAATACACTTAATGCTTAAGAAATCTAACAGAGCGCTCAACAGACAAGAGAATTATCATCTATTTACAAAGCAACGCTTATTTATTTAGCGATCACTACCAACTGGTTACATTAAATACATTACATGCAAATCATAAAAGATTTTACAACTTTAAAATCTATGTATGTAATTCCTAAATTTGCATTCTACTACTCTATCATCTTTTTATATGTTTTGTCTCCTTCGAATTTGAGATAATTGATTAGCACAATTTACTCTGTATCTGTTTCTACTGTGGGAAATACATCAACCGGTGTATCAGCTGGTGAAATCAAAACTTAAGTAATACAAGTGTCAGCAACATCAGACCCGTTGCTCCGACTGGTATGGATGCTGAATTGCATCCGTCCTCTAGACATGAACACACCTCTTGTCTGCCACCGAAACCAGATCGCTGATAGCAACGACCCTGTGAACGAAAAATTTTTTTTTTATTTTTCTTCTTTTATGGCAATTAGCTATACCTATTATGCCAGCGTCAAGTAAAATAATAACTACTAATGATACGTGAAATTTATTAAAATGGTAGCTGTTCTTTTAAAACTTACAACGACTTGCAGTCATATAAAAACGTAAAATCGAACTATATTGTACAATACGGTACCAGAATAAACAATATATGATAACATGATATGACATAAGAACACTGAAATACACAATGTAATGTAAGTTGGCAGGAAAAGACAAACATAGCACGATTTTCGGCTTCACGTATCCAGTTTCTGCCAGCCACCCTGCGCAGATCGTCGCACCACTTAGCCGGGGGTGTCCAACACTACGTTTGCTGAGACTGCGGTCTCTAGTCCAGCACTTGTCTACTCCAGCCGTTGTTGGATCTCCAATAAACGTTCTTTTTTTATGGAGTAAGAAGGCAGCGTGTCACCTGATAGTAAGCAATGAACGCCGCTCATAGACATCCGCAGTGCCATCATCATATGGTCCAATGTCCCCAAGGTGGGGCAGAGGGCGTCCACGGTGCTTCTCCATTGGAATCGGTTTTTATCGGTCCGATTATTCACTGTTTGAGTTTCTATAATCGTTTTAAGTCAGACAAGTAGGTGATTAGCCCGCTGTGCGCTAGTCTGTTGACGGGGCTGCCGCCGTAGAGTCCAGACTGACTCGGTTTCCTTAGTGAGTTGGTTCAGTTTTAGAGCACAGAACGCTCGCCCTGTGCCCTGTGCCCTGTGCCCTGCATCCTTAGCATCTACAGCTTGAGGGAGCGGTTACGTAGTTGTAGCGGTACGCAGCTGTAGAAGGTCCCGGTGTAGACGACGGGGACGTGGATGACTCGGACCGGCTGAGGTTCTGCTCTCCCTTGGTGTCCCGCAACTGACACCGCAGGCATCACTCACTCACTTTATCGGAGCTCCCACCAAAACCATACCTCAGCTTCCCACCCCTTCTGCAGTGCCATAGGCATCGCAAAAGCGTTGCCGCCCTTTAAGAACTGTGTAGGCTCATTTTTGGAAGGTTCCAATATCTTATCAGCACAGCTGGAGGTAGCTGGTTCCACTGGGTAGTGGTACGTGGATAGAAGCTTTACGAAAAACGCACCGTACTGAATCGCCATTCCTCCAAATGGTGCGGATGAGTCTTTTTTTGGTGGTGTATTATACGGCAGTGGAATTATTACGAACAACGTGTGACCATTTGACACAATAATTAAAAAAAACTTTCCACCTTATAGTAAAGGTACCTTATAGTTGCTCTCGTCCCAACCGCAGCCCCTGATGACGCGACTGTCTGGCGGCATACCGTTCATCTCAAACTCGACGACCTGTGAGATCTTCCTGCACATGGTATCCTTGGGTCCGCTGCACGGCAGTCGCAGTGAGTCTGGCAACTTTTCCAGTAGACATCTGGAGTCATTGTGACTGTTGCACTGGTAACAGACTATCGCTAGACCTGGAACAATCAATTATTATATCGTTTAATTATCTGTATATGTTAACACAGCGACGCTGCAGACGAATACTTTGTCAAGAATGGCATATTATTTGTCTGTAGCACGAATGAGCCGGCTCGCCCGGGGAAGTACCACACTCCCGCAGAAAACCGGCGTCTGAGTGGCAGCTTAGCTACCGCTATTCGTCCGGTGAGCGGTTGAGTTCCGGTGGCTTAACTCCCCCTCCCCCTCCCTTTTCCTATAATGACACTTTAAGGAAAGATCGGCAACGCTTCCGCCTATGGCACTGCGGATGCTTACCTACCGCGCTTCGTACGGTGAGCGGGTGAGTTCCGGAGGCCCAACACCCTTCCCCTCCCATTCCCACTCCCATAATGAGACTTTCCTTAAAGGACACAACGCTTCCGCACTGCCTATGCCGCTGCAGAAGTCTATAGGCGGCGTTGATTGCTTTCCATCGGGTGTCACGCCTGCTCGTTTGCCTTCCTATCCCATAAAAAAATCTATATATAGTCTATCGGCAGTACAATGTCTTAAGGTTGCTCTTTTTTCTCCTCCGAAATATACCTAACTAAAGCGATTGCCGTATCTTTGATTCGTCTGTGATTTGATCACACTTCTGATATTTATTAGATAATTTTTTTGGGAATTTCTTGCTCGAAAACATCGGAATAAATTTTCGTTTAAAGCGATAGTTCTTGACTGTTACAGAAAATAAATTTATTACTGAATAAGATATATTTTGTTTTATTATATATATTCACGCCTATCCCCCGCAGGGGTTGGCAGAGACCACAGAGCTCCATCCGCTACCATTCATCGCAGCGAAACGGCTCTCCATTAGTCGCTTTTCGCCCTCGTGAGAATCAGGACATAACGGGTGGCGAACCACGTCACCGTCATTTTTAACAAATTAGGTATATTAAATTCGTCTTAGTGAATCCTACGAGCCGCAAGGGAGGATGGAGGTCAGCCCCAGCAGAACCCTTCATGCTAAGGTACCCGCGCACCATAGTACCCGGGGGAGCCCGATCCCGGGACGGTCGGCACGCTTGCGACTAGGCTTGCCCCTAGCCATGCATCCATTGGCACGGCAGACCGTGGATTGGCGGAGAGGAAGGGAAAGGATAGAGAAGAAAGGAAAGGGCAGGAAAAGAAATGAGGATTAGGGGGGGGGGGGTTACCAGACTCGGAAAAAATATTTATAAATCCATATATATATTCCAATGCGGGAATGATACCCGTGACCATTGACCCTCCGTGGGCGGAGGGCCGCGCCACTAAGCCAATAGGTCGTCATCGGTAATAAGATATTCAAATCATTTATTTTTCTTTATAAGAAATTACATTTCATTTGTCAAACGCCATTCAGCCAATAGTCAAACTTTTATCACCATTAGGTAATGAGGTTCCTCTAGACGGAGAAGAAATGGCGAATCGCAGCGAGCGCAGCTCTCTGCTTCTTGCAGTATAATATTTTGCAAAACTTTCTAGCAAAGAACTATTAATTTTTATGTGCGTGTGTGTGCTTGTGTGTGTGTGTGTACATGTGTGCTTGTACGCGAACGCGCGCGCGCCTGTCTATTTTTTATTTTAGTAAACTAAAAGTTCCAAAGTCCTTAATCGGTACTGCTTATTTTAATAGCTTACTTTATCAGATTTTTTAGAGAATATAGATCATTTAGGATTGTTTTCAAGTATTTTATTTTTGGCCAGTTTGTAGATTTGGATAACTTTTGCATAACGCGGTCCAAAAGATACATTTGGCTTATATCAGGCCACATAAAAAAAAAAATGGCCGTACAATGTATATGTAATACATGGCCATATATATTTTTTATGTGTTCGCAAATCGGTAGTAGGTATTCTATTTCTGCACTTAAGGTTACTTGCGTGTGTTCCGTTAAAACATTCAGTCCAACGTATGATCGTGAATGTATTTTAAGATACACAAAATTGTTTATATTCAATATCGCGTATCTTATGCAATGGTCTTTTAGGTATTTCGCAATTATTCTTTATGGAAAAAAAATACACTCTGGGGCATGCCAGCCATTGTATTCCACTACCGCACAAATCAACACAAAGAAGAGTTTCATCCCCATCATCTGGATGAGTGGCGATCCAGTACGTTAAGTTTTTCTCGCAACTTTTTTCACACACCACTACCCTAAAAAACCGATACAAAATTAGACTCTTCAAAAAATATGCCTACACATTTTTTACTGGGACTCTTTATAAAGAAAAATAATTGTGTACATACTGGACTTCTGATAAATTTTATGGAATAAAATTTTTGCATTTTATTATAATATAATATTAATTTTTATTATAATAAAATGTAATAAATATAATAATATTATAATAAAATAATATTATTATGATTTAATAATATTATAATAAAATACAAATGTCCTATATTTTTTAAATAAGTAGAGGAGTGCGTGCGAAACGTACGTTTTTAGTTTTATCATCATTTCGAACATCGAAACAAATCTTTACAAATGTATAGAACAAAGAGAGGTAGTTTTTCTTTTTCTCTATAACAGCGGTCTTCTTCTAGTAATTTTTACTACTTGTATACCTAAAGTAGACGGAATAGCATATTAATTCAGCAATAGTAGAATATTAGTAAACCGTAAAACGATTTTTTTTATAACATAAAATTTTTCATAACCGATTTTAGTAATTCCGTAAGTGAAAAATAAATCGAAAAGAGAGTAAAAACACTCGTATACATCAACTAATATAATATTTATGAAATTGCCATTTTGCGTATGATAGTATATTATAAAATTAAGAAGAAGAAGAAAAAGAATTTATGGATGATTGGCTGCCTCTGGTTAACCAAGTCACCATCAACATAACGACTACGACTGCTCTGTCAAGGGTATGACGACCAAGAAGAAGTATATTAGAAAGAATGAAAAAGAGATGCGAAAATATATAAAGTGTATGTAATATTTTTAATAGAAAAAAATTTAACGTAGAACTTTTTTTTTGAAGAAAAGCGTATATGAAAATTTTACAGAATATTACTTATGTGAAACGATGTTTTGTTGGCATATTATTCTAATAAATAGCCCATAAAGTTAATTTTATTATTATATAATAATTTGTCTAAAATACACAATTACTAGCTATTTTTATGAATATCGATATACCAATTATTTTATGCTATCTTATATACATTTAAACAGTTTATATAAATATTTTATAAAATACAAAGTTAATAAGAAAATACCGCTTTTGAATTATATGGTTCATTCCTGCACCGGGATAAATATATGACTTTATTGTATTTATTCCGAGATATCTATTTGCCTTGACAATCCCCCCTGAACAAGTAAGATGGGTAAATGTTAATTTCTCTAGCTATATAAGTTTAAATAGTAATAGGAAATATAATAATTGAATTTCAAAATTTGAAAATTAATATGATCATAATTGTAAATATGACAAGAATATAACCGATATCATTTCATTGGCAATTATATTATTATCATATTATTATTATTATATATATATTATTAATTCCTACAAATAAAACATTTTAAGTTTAATTATTTCAGGTCAGTTTATAAAAAAAAATGAATTTATATATTGAAATATAGATAATCTCATTTTAATAATTGATATTTTTAATTACATTTTACATATTTGTACCATGTGTATATTTAGGGTACTAAACTCGGCAAAAGGCTATGCCAATTATATGCATTAAAAGAATATTTTACCTACTTCCAGATTAAATAAATAAAACGCAAGTATTGTTAATCGTCTTCCATTGAAATTACAAGTAACATACACGCTTCATTTAACTAACAATGTGTACGGGAAATCACTGAGCCATGTTACATCAATTGTTGTATAAATTGGACACAAACCTTCGTGGAGCAAGCTACATAATACCGCCAAAATGCAAAGCGTCACTTGGGCCATTTTGTAACGTTCGGATACTCGTACAAGCTCGCGCCGGTTCCTGCCAGCCTGTACCGCGCGCGGGAATGTTCTGACGCGACTGACTGTAAACTAGGTTGTACTGACCAAGTTTTAGATGCTATATCCATGATCTAAATGAACGGTGAGCATCGTTTATTCAATTGCTGTAATACACCGGTAAATTGGATAAGTTATTGTGGCGGTTTCCGATTCGATACATCATTGGATGTACATCGTCTCCGAGTGTCACCAGTTGGGCAATATGAGAAATGATATCCGACCTAGACCTAAAATATTACCGGCAGGAATGCGTTAAAAATATACTGTTATATATTGTACGGGAGTTTTCATAGTTCTGGAATTTCAAGAATTCACTTTCAAAGTAATAAATCCCATTTTTCAATACCTACTATTAGTTCACACTCTCTCTATATATATCTTGTTCAAGATACGTACTATGTATTAGTTAATAAAATACTTTTTATTCATCAACTCAAGTACAAATACATTTTTTAAGCTTTTAGTGGATGACACTAGATGTTAATACAGGTTTATCAAAATATTAATTCATTAATTAAAAGTCGGAATTGACTTTGTTTTTTTTTCATATATTCCTTATTTCAAGTATAGACAAATACGCTTATTTTATGATTTCAAAAGGTTATTTTCTCCAATTTATTATAGTCAAATATAACAAATAAAGAAATGTGAGAGAAGGAAAAAGACGTAAGAGGAGGAAAGTCCTTGTAAAAAAAATTCACAAGTAACATGTCACGCAGGGGTTGGCAGAGACCACAGAGCTCCATCCGCTACCATTCATCGCAGCGAAACGGCTCTTCATTAGTCGCTTTTCGCCCTCGTGAGAATCAGGACGTGACGGGTGGCGAACCACGTCGCCGTCATTTTTCAACGAATTAGGCATATTAAAATCGTCTTAGTGAATTCCACGAGCCGCAAAGGAGGATGGAGGTTAACCCCAGCAGAGTTGAAGTAAGGCACCATAGCACCCGGGGGAGGCGTTACCTATCTGGTGATAATTTGTCCCATAATCGACTTATATGACATCCACGAGAAGCAACTTATTTCCACGCGCCACGCGCCTGTGAAACCAGCTTCCTTCAGCGGTATTTCTGAACCGATACGACATTGGCACCTACAGGAAACAAATATATCTCATTGTGTCGCGGCCGTTATTACTTTTCATCCGGCGACATGCTTGCTCGTTTGCCCTCTTATCTCATAACAAAAAGAAATAAATAGTTTGGTGCTATTCTATGGCGGGAATCATACAGTTTAAAATTTAGAAACGTCGAACTAAAAGGATGATTTTCATTCGAGACTAGTTGAAACCAGTGCAGACTAAAATGGGCTGTGTATACATGTGTGAATCACGTAAAATAATTGGATTATCTCGGCAAGCGCTTAAATCCACTTCAGTTTGGTAGTTTACAGTTCAGTTCATAATACACAGCATGGTAACTACACTGGTCCTTTGTCCGCTATAATTTTATATCGATTTATCAATAGACTATTCGATATTGTTCTATGAAGTCTCGAATTTTAATATTTTATTTATTTATTTATTCATTCTTTTTGTACACATTTTAGTAAAAAAGGAGGAAAATGTTTTTTAAGAGTAGGTAAAATATGAATAGGAAAATAATTAATATTAGGCAAGGTAATAACTAATTTTTTAAGAAAATAGGTAGTAAAAGCGTGTCACTTGCTGGTAACAAATCATCGCCGCCTGTGGATGTATTTTAAAAAGAAATTAAATATTTAAATTTGGAATTAATGAACCGATATCTATGCGGTTCTCACATATGACCCCGTTTCCAGGCGCAGCAGCGAACTGCACTCAATGCCTTGTTCTTAAAGGCGAATGGATGGCATTAAACCACATACATATGCGCTTGATCAACCAAACCAAATCTGCTGTAGCGATAATTGATTGTACAAAAAATTCTGAAGTAAAACTAGAAGAAGAATAAAAGGCATTTATGAAGATTAGATGCCTCGCAACTTGTATAATTTATTTTCAACGTAATTTGCTAAGTTACACCATTACACTTTTCTTATGGTCTCCGTTAAGGGGAAGTTCTTATGTTCATTACACTTGTAAAATATTCATTCCACTTGACTACACTAGCGTATCACTAAAGTAACTCAAAAGGTATAGTTCTCTTGAGTCTTTTTAATAAGTCCGTGTTGTCGAGAAGCTGGATAAAGAGCGTAATAAATGAGAAGATCTAAGCGGTTACGCATACGACGCAGATTCTTAAGGTGACTCCAAAGAAGATTATATCTGGATAAAACAACTTAGATCGTCGGCCTAATCATCAGAATTCGTCCATATAAGTACGATTACCCAAATAATAAAAAACAATTTGTTTTTTCGACTGGCAAAGCCACAAATGAGAGGTTATCTAAGCTTACAGAAACAATAGAAAACTTTTTTTATATTTATTTATGGACCAAACAGGAATTATAAAAATTACATTTATTTATTTAATTTACAATCGTATAATTTTTTTAACAAATTATATAATTGTACAAGATATTACAATGTAACCCTAAATAAAGACGGACACAACATTTACATAGATTATATGAGAGCTTATACGCTTAATTTAATATGATTCATGAATTGTACCACATTATCCTAATGAATAATCTAAATTATTATTTGTGATTCTTCACTGTTGATATTATTATCTGTGGTAATTCACATAAAAAAACAAAGCATTGGAGTATTCCACCACACTCTTCTTTTTTACCGCGCAATTTTCTTTTTACAGTTTGTTAAATTTTTACAAAGCCATTCTCACTTTGGGTATAAAAAGAGATATATTTTACTTAATACGAAATATTTCATCGGATGTGGTTTAAGATTATCCGTTAGATGGCATTAAAAGTGTAAAGTGAGTAAAAAGTGTTTTTGTTTTGTATTTACGAATTATTATAATTATACCGACGATAGGTGGCTTTGCCATGGCGTAACTATTTACTTATATAATACAAGAACACGGCGGACATTTTCCCGCCAACTTACATCAGTGACGTTGTGTTTTTATTACATTTTCATAATCTTATATTATTATCAGTTATATTGTTTAATTGTGGTGGCGTATTATGCAATATAGTTCGATTAAGGTGTATAAGTGAAGTGATGTGAAATAAATGCGTGTATCGTAACTTTTTAAGTTGACTGAAAAAGTCCATAGAAGGTTTTTGGTAAAATTGCCACTATTTTATCAAGACGCAACGTGATGAACTGACTTGTTACATTTCAAGAGATTGGATATTATTGTTTATTACTTGACACTGGCATAATAGTTGTAAATAATTGCCATCAAAGAAAATAAAAAAAAAAGAACACGGCATACAAGCAGCTATTTAACGTCTTGATAAGCCTCTCAAACAATACACAGCTATACATATTGTGTTATATCGTGCCTAGAACAATACTTATTTGCTTTTATGCTGATGAGTGTTCACCTCTTTGTCGTGTAACTAATGTTTATTTTATTTTTATTATTTATTTATTTATGGATCATAAACAGGAGTTACATTCATTTTACATTAATTTAAATAGTTCTAAAAACATACTAAAATGTAATCCTATTATAATTATAGATGGACACAACATTAACATAAAGTGAAAGCAGACAAATCAAATATTATACAGAGACTTAAATGTTTTTAATAAAATGTGATGAAAGTCCACACTGTCGTAGAGAATGTCTAAAGCGTTGTTTCTTTTCATGTATTTGTGGTATAATTCACACAACGTTCGAAGCGGAGCATTGGATCCAAAAACGATGCTTTTCATTTCCTGTAATAAACTAAAATGATTTATGATATAAACTTTCTACAATTTTTATTTTATAACGGCTGCTTTTCAAGGAAATTTCAAGTACGCAGCCACAAAATGTTGGAATAATAAAATATATAGCTTTAAATCAGCGTTAAAACAAAATATAAGTTTTTACTCTTAAATCAAAAAAAAAACATGATTCCGCTTGACATTTCATTTTTGTTATTAATTATTAATTTATTGTATCGTACTTTTTTCCTATATATTTTTTTTATCCTATATATTTCAGTTGACTGAATAAGTCCATAGAAGGTTTTGGCAGAATAGCCACCATTTTATCAAGACGTAACGTGATAAGTTGACTGGTTATATTTCAAGAGATTTGACGTTATCGTATTTGATTTGACACTGGCACAATAATTATTAATAATTGCCATCAAAGACAAGAAAATACATTTTTATTTTTTATGCTACATAGGTATATGTATTGACATTCAGCACGCCTTTTTACTTTCGTGCCAGCAATGTACAAAGAGGTAAAAACAAAGTTTCTTCGTCACGTATATGCATATGGATTTCTTGTTTCTTTAACTATCATAAAATAACAAATATAATCTTATCTAGTTTAATGAGAAGGATGCTGTTGTTTGGATTCAGTAAGCACATTGAATTGTGTATTTGTCTTCGATAACGCAACTCGTAACTATCTTTGGCGTCTAAGTGAACTCTGTAGCTATGAAACCCTGGCAATCGTATAGTAGACCCCATATCAAGAAAAAGAAGAGAAAAGCAAATTGCTACACTTTGTCATTCGTGTAGGCGTTTAATGTAAACCAGTTAAGTAGATCCGTCGGGCCGTCTTCAGCGGCCGCCGTGTCGCTGCCAATTGATGTACATCCTGCCTTGTACCCCCGCAAGATATACTGTCTCGTATATTGCGACTCAAGACCTATTTGACTCATGGGTGAAACTACTACCTTCGTAGTAAGCTTTCGCGGGTTCAGGTGTTCATTCCACGTAAAGACTCTCCATCCCTACTAATCCGTTTTGGAAAAGCGTGATGGGTTTACGTCCATGACTCCAAAAATAGGCCCATGCTAGTGTAACATACTGCGATTGTACGTCAAGATTAGACATGAAGTGAAATAAACACTTCTACACATTTCTTAAACAGCCGGTAACGGTTCGTGAATGCCTATAAATAGAATAGAATAGTATAGAAAAACTTTATTTATGACACTTTTTTTACAATAATTAAAATTAAAACCTAAATAATATTACATTATTCAAATAAACAAAACAAAAATAAAATAAGCACTTATTAGATTAAAAAATCTAATAAGTGTCACAAAATGTTTCTCGCTCAGCATATGCCAGGCGTTCTATTGGAGCACCTGGCGCTGGTTTTCAGCAAGAACCAACGTGGTGTGATCGCGGATCACAATACATCCCTATACATATACGCTATTACTCATACTCATATGATACAATGCAATCATATTAAAAAACAATTTCGTATTGGTTTCGCTGCAGACGAATACTTTGTCAAGAATGGCATATTATTTGTCTGTAGCATGAATGGGCCGGCTCGCCCAGGGAAGTACGACACTCCCGCAAAAAACCCCTGCAAAAAAAAGCGCGTCGTCGTTGTTTATATACATAAACTAATTGTTACATACATAAACTAATGTCAAGAAGACAAAAAAAAATCCCGAACTTTAGTTTTGAAAAGGTATTTGTTTGAGCCTTTTTTAATGTCAAGAGGAATATCATTCCACAGTTATAGCCGTTAGGGCAAAGGATTAGAAGATAAGACTAGTATAGTAATTATCATGAAATAAGTTTAATCACCACCAAAAGTGTAAATAAATACAATACATATCCTCCCTCTCACTTTAACAGTCCATATTTCCTCCGCCTGTACACTAAGATAACAGCCGCTAATAACAATTTGTGAGTCGTACGTTTTCCTGCCAATCTGCGTCCACGCATGTCGCTTCCTGGATATCAGGTCGAGAGGCGGGATGACGAGCTATTTGCTCCCACGACGAGAAATCTAGTTACATAACTGCCAAATACATATTTATCTATGCCAATGGTTTGATGAACTATCGTGCACACAAAGGAAAGTTTCATCCCCACCATGTAAATTAATGGCAACCCCGTACGGGGTGGTATTGTCTTTACGTCAAAGGGTGGATTGCTTGGGTTCATTGCTTCATCACCATCAGCTACAAAGACGACACGCTTGCTCGTTTGCCTAAATGTACCATTTAAAAAAATAAGTATTTAATAATATATCTTTATTTTCAAAATGTTTACATATGTTACAGGACACTAGATCCCACACTAGGATTCCCTGTGTTGTGGGAAACTTGGCTGGCGTGCGTGGGAGGCTCTTCCTTTCATAAATAATACATAAATGTTATAACATAAATATCAAATCAGTAAAAAAAATTAAATTAAATTAAACACTAGTGATAAAAAAAGATTTATTAAGATAATAAATTGTGTGTGTGTGTGTGTGTTTCTTATGTTATTGGAATTCTTGGTAACAAAGCTAATAAAGGTTGCTGGAAAATGGTTCATATCAATAGTCCACTGGAGGATGCTAACTTATGACCTCAGATCGTGAGTTGGATTCGTTCTAACTAAGCTGACAGAGTCGGCAGAAGATGATAACCGAGTAAAGCAACTAATATTCCGGTCTAATTAGCAGAACTCGTAAGTCCTTATAATCTGTGGTCTTTGGTGCCACCGCAACGCGGGCACGGTCGTCCATCGCCATCTGTGACGTGCTGTTATGATTTCCTTACTATTTTGCGGTCGAGTTTTCTTAATGCTACTTTTTAATGATATTACGTCCTCACTGCAGTTGGAATTAATAATGCTACTAAATTAGTGTTGCTAGATTCAAAATCTAATTAATTTTAGCTTATTTTAATAGTCTTATTGGAAAAAATCTAGATCCAACAAGAACTGACACGCCCCGCGACTAGGTTCTGTGGAATGCTCGCGGCGCGGTGCCACAGATGGGGTATTTCTCGACTGGCGAAGCGAAGATGAAAGGTTTCGAGAACTAGAGGAACAATACAAAACTATTTTTTGTACATTTATTTATGGACCATCCACGGGAATTACAAAAATTACATTAGTCTATATATTTATTAATTAAAAATTGTATAATTCTTTCTCTATTATGTATTTCTTTATTATTTACCGTCAACCTATATTTATATGTATGTATATATATATATATATATATATATATATATATATATATATATATATATATATATATATATATATATATATATATATTACTTTTTACGATAATGTAACACCAACCTACATCAAGTTATCTTTTTAACATTATGTCCATCCTATGGTTGTCTGAAAAAGCGCTATTAGCGATAAGACTGCCATTTGTATATAAATATTACGATCAATAATTGTATAACTTTGTTTTTGGTTTGCAATAAAGTATATATCTATCTATCTACAATGTAACCCTAATTACGAACGGATAGAAAATTTATATATAGTGAAGCCAGACTGGACAACATTAGAGATTATATAAAAACTTACTTGCTAGATTTAATATGTTGAGTGAATTCGTAATGGTTTACTAAATTTTTATTATTTTTCGTCATGTATTTCTGTACCTTTCTGAACTGAGTAGGATATTTATTTTAATACTAAAGTGTGTTCGCACACAATATAGTATTAAAAAACTCTTTCTGAATCATCTTTTGTGCGTTCGTATAAGGAATCGGATGCGGTGTCTTCGAGGCACAACAGACATGTACAAGATAAATCCAGAATCCATTCTCACGGTAGAGGCTACGTCTTATGTGTGTGGTACATAGTTAAAAAAGTTATAAATTGTATATACCTATCATACATAGATAACAAAACATTTACATTATATTGTATTTACAATTACAAAAATTTACTTCCTGACACTACATTCACTTTCCGTATATAATGTACTAGCTTTTGCCCGAGGCTTCGCTCGCGTGGAATTTGGTCTGCCACATTAAGTTTTGTGACAGATCATTTTAAATAAATATATTTTTTTACTTAATTTATTGATCACAATTTTGGTGATAGTGGCTTCCACATAAAAGTCGCGGACTTTTATTTAGAACTATTCAAGACAAACAATCCTACCGTACATCGTCTTTATGTAACTCCAATGGATTAGGCAGCGTACGCCAAGATAGCTGTCAGAGGGCACATTTTTTTCCGACTTAATTGACATGTATCGTTATATTACGACCAAAATCACATAAAATCATTACAAATTGTAGCCTATATATTATTCCGATGTATAACCTATATTACTGTAAAGTTTCATCCAAATCCTTCCAGTAGTTTTTTCGTGAGAGAGTAACAAACTTACATCCATACTCACAAACTTTCGCATTTAAAATATTAGTAAGAAGTAGGATAGGATAGGAGGTAGGACAATAGTATTTATGTCATTAGGTATTTAATGACGGTATTTTTTCACTTTAAAAAACTATTAATATCAATCTTAGCTCGCGGCAGTCCACTGCTGAAAATAGGCCTCACTCAAGGCGCGCCACCTAACCCGATCTTCGGCTACACGCATCCAGTCTCTGCCTGCCGCCTTGCGCAAATCGTCGCTCCATCTAGCGGGGGGCGTCCCACACTACGGCTGTCTGACTGTCGGTTCTCCGACAAACGTGTCCAGCCCATTGCCACTTCAGTCTGCTAATTTGAAGAGCTATGTCGGTGAGATATATCTATAGAATATATGTATATATATATATATATATATATATATATATATATATATATATATATATATATATATATATAGCAAGGTAAGACCACCAAATCTTCTTCCGTCCATCATCTTCTCTCCTTCCACTAAGATCTTTGAATGTAATTTGTGAATGTTCCATTGGCAGGCCATTTTCAATTTTACCCCGTATCTCACAACAGTGGCACGAAGTCTCGACCTCACTTTGGGAGTCATTGGATAGCTACCAGCCTTTAAAAATATATTTTAAATATATAAATTATTTTTTGGTATTCAAATAACCTTAGAAGCTTTATTCCACACACAAACGTAAATTAATGATGTATGCTAATGGGGGCCAGAGTCCAAGAGACGAGCGTAAGTGTTTACAATAGGCCGGCATAAGCATTTGAAACACCTCTGGCGTTAAGACTGTCTATAGGGGGCAGTAATCGCTTATCATCAGGTGCTCGTTTGCCTGCTATAAATAACAGAATCACATATTTAATTTAGAATTAAATAGATTATTAAACTAGAATTAAATTAGACTAGATGTTGCTTTGGAAATAAAAACCTATCAGACACATACCGGATTCAATTATGAATCTAAAACATCTAGGCATTAAAACACACAAAAAGCTGTATCAAAATTGTTCCAACCATTTAGGAGGATTTCACACTATCTAACGTATCTAAATATATATCTAAGAATCATGTATCTAAGAACAAATTACAGTAAAACTAAATACATCGTTTTTTAAAAACGTAACTAAAAATGCGATTTGTCAGGTGTGGGGTTCGAACCCACGCTCCCTCTCGGGAACCAGAGCTTAAATCTGGCGCCTTAGACCACTCGGCCAACCTGACTCACATTAGTGCTTATATAATATATGAAGATGTTAAAACAATTGACTGGCGTTTCATTGAAGAAATCCTTTATATAAATTAGTAAGAAAATCTAAGATCTCGACTAAGTTAAAAATTATATTAACCGAAAAGAGTTAGGCAGCCCTTAGTTCTCAGTGACACAAAAGTATTCGACTTTTTATCGCCTTTCATTTGGTACCCATATTGTTAGTGTACAATTTTATTTTAACCTATCTTCCCCTTTTCTTCTTGAAATCCCGGCGCGATATTCAAATAATATGGCCACGTCACTCTCGAGACGAATCGAACGATACCTAATATATTAAAACCATTACGTAAACTATAGACTACAGAGCGTGTCACAGACATATACATACATATATATACTCGAAAAATATTGTCCTTCTTCTGGTGCAATCGGGTAAATAAACTCCACATAAGTTTCTAAAAGTTTAAACAATTTTCGCGTGACAGAAAGCTCATTATTACACAAACAAAACGAAGACAATAATATTATATTCTCTATATATATAAAAATGGAGAGCTATTTTGTTAGTTTCGCTAAAACTCAAAAACGGCTCGATCGATGTGAATAATTTTTTTTGTTTTGTGCGCTCTAATACAAGGGAGTTTTATGAATAAATATAGGGAAACATAAAAGAACATCTTGAAAAATGAAAGCTCATTATTACACAAACAAAACGAAGACAATTTATAATTATTATCTTATATTCTCTATACATATAAAAATGGAGAGCTATTTTGTTAGTTTCGCTAAAACTCAAAAACAGCTCGACCGATGTGAATAATTTTTTTTTGTTTTGTGCGCTTTAATACAAGGGAGATTTATGAATAAAAAAATATAGGGAAAACATAAAAGAACATCTTGAAAAATGAAAAATATATTTTCTTCCTTTTGCTTTCAATAGATGGCGTTTCTGACGGCTTTATCTACTAACGGACATGTTGTTATACAAATCTGTAGTTTCCTTTGTGCGATTTTGAAAAGTATTGAATACCTAAGTACTAAAGTACCAGGAGAAGATAAATACAGGGGAACATAAATTGTAGGTGAAACGAAGTTCGCCGGGACATCTAGTTTATAATAACTGTTTGGATTTCGCTATATTATCTTCTTGTTTAGATATATACACACTTTTTACTTTTACATACATACATACATACATACATACATATCGTCACGCCTGTCTCCCGTAGGGGTAGGCAGAGACCACAGATCTCCATCTACTACGATCTCGGCATACTTCCCTTGCTTCCTCCAAACTCATTATTCTCCTCATGCAAACCCGCCGGTTGAGGGTACTCTTGACCTGGCCTTTCTTAAAAAGTTCAGCAATTTGGTCAAGGTACGTATTTTTCGTGGTCTTCCTCTTCCGGCCCTTCCATCCACATTCGCAACGTTTTTTCAAGCAATCCAAATTTCTTTTTTATTAAGATTTCTGTGCTATACGTAATTTTTATTCCTGGGCAGAATTATCTTTATCATTATAATTTTCAAAATATTTTTTTACTTCATGGTGGAATATACCATGCCAACAGAGGATCCAGGTACTAAGTTGTACTAAAGAAACATAACGATCGCAGTTAATTACACAATTCTACTTTTACTTTTTTATAAAAAAAATACATTTATCTATTTATCTGAATTTTATCATTAAAAAAATAAATATTTTAAAATATCTATATGTGTTTTATTATTCGTAATCGTCGGGGGGAGTACAACAGAAAGTGTGTTGGAGCATGACGAAGAACTTTATGAACAGCCCCCGAACTAAGAAAGTATAACGTACTCCAACTGTCGAACATATCAAGAGGATAGATTAATCTAGGACTAGTCTGGGTCACCAGCGGATTAAGCTACCCTTCCAAACGTCATGTTCTTAAATCCAAACGTATCCAGTTTCATTCTTCACTCAGTAATAGGATGAAATGATCCAGCGACTTATATACGAGATCCGTACACTCACTTACTGACAGTTTGTGGCTGACCGTAGCCCTAATATAACACAATTTGTACAATTTAATACATTAAAATTCAAATCAAATAATTAAAGTCAAAACTGTATAAAATCAATTTGGAATTGAAACAGTACAAATATATCTGTTGACAAAATAATTGCGGAAATAAAAGTTGCAGGCGTTTTTTCTTAAAACAAATATGGCTTTCAGAAGAGGAAACCAATTCGTACTTAGTGTTCTGCTGTACATATTTTACACAAATACATGCAAGTAGTCATTATCTTTTATTAGTTTTAAGCTTATTATTTTAATTATAAACATTTATTTTCAATTATTTCTATGGTATAAGAAGGTAAATGAGCAAGCGTGTCGCATGATGAAAAGCAATCAACTCCGCCAATACATCTTTAACCATATTTTACCACATTACATAAGTGTTGCCTGTCTTCGAGAAGTAAGTAGACTTGTTTTTTTTTGGCTACGAATATCCTATCAGTTCAGAAATACCGGTGAAGGCAGCCGGTTCTATGAAGTGATGGTGTGTATAATGAAGTTTTGGGAAAAACGCACCATGCTGGATTGCCATTTATCCAGATGGTGGGGATGAAAGTTTTCCTTTCGATGAGTTGTGGAGGAATTTGGCAGGAATTATTCTGAACAATTTTATATACATAAATAGGTTTGTCCGGTGGTAAAATTATGTTTTCAACCTTAACTATTGTCCCCAAAAAAGGTCTTTGACCATATTTATATTAGGTTATAGAATAAATAATCCTTGTTAGTCTTATATCTTCTTCATTGATGACAACTATCTATAACTATTATGCCAGTGACAAGTGAAACAATATCAAGTATCTTGAAATATAAATTCTATGGTCTATAGCTAATAATATAATATAGAACAGAGTAAGCTATAGTCGGAATGATTAACGTGTCAATTAATATTATTAATGGAGTCAGGCGTTACTTTGCGGAAATCCATCACTATATGGACAGTCAAAAGTTTTACTTAGCTAAGATCCGCGACAAGCAAAACAATAACAGAAAATTAATAATATTTGTTCTTCCGTTTGGTTTAGTGGATTTATTTGGAACTTAAACCAAAAACTTACCGAAAATCGGCCATCAACTCTCCACCCACCAACCACTATACACAACGCCAAACACACACTATCACTTTTCCATCTTGTACACGACACGTGTTTCGCCCCAACACGAGGCATCTTCACGTATAGTAGACTCTACGGAAGACAACCGAAAAGTGTCAATTAATGTTAATCATTCCGACTATAGCTTACTTAGTCAACTTAGCTATAATCGAAATGGTTTAAATTAATTCTTATAATATTAAAAACATTACAAGGTTTCAAAAAAATTTAAAAAAATTAACAAATTTCTTCCAGGCGCTGCAATAAAATGTTTCGACTGCAACAGTGCAAACAACTCAGCATGTTTAGATATGCACCTGCACAAGATGCATGCAATCGTGCCCGTTGTAGACTGCAATAGCGCGTTGCCCAACTCGCTCGGCAAACAGTTCTTCTGCAGGAAGATGATACAAACCAGTAAGTGATTAAAGAACATCATTTTTAATTTTTTTTTATGGGATACGAAGATAAACTAGCAGGCGTGTCACCTGATGGAAAGCAATCAACGCCGCCCATATACTTCCGCAGCGCCATAGGCAATGCGGGCGCGTTGCCGACCTTTAAGGAAAGTGTCATTATGGGTGTTGGAATGGGAGGGGGGGTAGAGAGAGGGGGAGGGTGTTGGGCCTCCGGAACTCGGCCGCTCACCTTGCGAAGCGCAGTAGGTAAGCGACCTATAAGCTATACTCAGACGCCGGTTTTCTGCGGGAGTGTGGTACTGCCCCGGGCCAGCCGGCCCATTCATGCTACAGACAAATATTATACCATTCTTGCCAAAGTATTCGTCTGCAGCGTGGATCTACCACTATTAAAATTTTAATATAATATATGTTAATTTAAATATAAGTTATTAATTTAACATAAGTTTTTCTCGCCAGTGAGTGGAAATTTTGACTGAGCCATCGCCCATTTCCACTCTGTGGAATAAACATATGGTCGTACGTATATAATTCAATATATCAACACAAAAAAGCGAAAAAGTAGTAAACCGCAAAATGAAAACCTACCACCAGAGCCGAAGAAACTTTTAATATTTCTGAAATAATTGTATCTGATCACTCGAAAACGGTCAGTGTTGGTCGTAGAGCTGTGAGACTCAGACTATTCGCCTCAGTATTTTTTTCTGAGCAGAATATTTGCAATGAAGTTTTAACAGCTATGTCATTTACAGCGTTTTCGCCTTTTGCGTCGATATACTCGTATATTTTCATTTCATTACTATAGCAGGAAATAAACGTATCTGTCTGTCTGTGTGTCTGAATTGTTGTTTATGTCAGAGTTGACACACGAGCATGCGAGTGACCTGATGGAAAATATTCGCAAGCACCATAGACACCCGGAAGCGTTACAGGTATTTCAAAACCTCTCATTCGTTGGTTTTTTTATTTCTGTGCGATCTACCAAATAAAAAATCACCACTGTATTACTGTATTTCACATTAATATATAGCTTTTTTTATTTTATTTAGGGGAAACATACTAAATCAATCATTATAATATTATATTTTTCTTTGCCTTACTATGATTGCTTGCTATGAATAGCCGCGATCTACTGTTTGTCTACCCCTGTTATATGTTAACACTATATACAAAATGGCCGCCAAATCACACAACGCAGCGTACATAATTTAAGTGTACACAATCCAAAGTCACCAGTGCCTATCGAAACGGACTTATTCTTGTAAAGTTGAACGAAGCAATAACGATACAATTAATAAGTTTAAACGAAGTAAACAAATATTCTATTTAATTGATTTTGGTCTGAGATAAAGTATGCACAATTTTATTTTAAGACGTAGGTAGTTTGCCTAGTTTGGAAATGGGTAACCGGTTGAAAAATAATCACCTGTGCCCTAAGACGTGTGCAACACCAAGTACACTGCACTAGTTACGTATAAGGGTGTGAATAATGGAAAGGAAAGGAGGATTTAATGGGAGAAGAAGGGAGAAAAGAAAGGGAAAGGAGGTTGGCAGTTACACTCACCATATAACACAGAAAAATAACACCACTTAACGCCGATATGCTATGAGTGTGTCGGTAAAGCCCAATCAATTATGGCTCTCGAAAATTGAACTGCAAAAAACTGAGATGTGCAGTCTATATATATCCCATACGGAGCATGAGGCCTCCTAATATCTGGAGGAAGGGATAGCACACAAAATTATTTTTAGTTTATGGGATTTTTTTTCATTTATTATTTATGTTGATTCATTAATTTTTTTCAGTTCTCTATCCCGACAGGAGTCCAGATATTCGTATAACGAGAAGCTGCGGTTGGGTGAAGCACAAACGTGAGTGTTACACTGCCGACAACAAGGACCATTTGGAAACAGTGTGCCAGTGTTTTGGAGATATGTGCAACGCGGGAAATTCTGTCAAATACGTTAAAATGACAGTTCTCACT
Source organism: Baronia brevicornis (assembly GCA_031353405.1). Classification (NCBI taxonomy): domain Eukaryota; kingdom Metazoa; phylum Arthropoda; class Insecta; order Lepidoptera; family Papilionidae; genus Baronia; species Baronia brevicornis. Next base: position 534,220 of record JASFAT010001625.1, read on the forward strand.
TTTACGGCTTCCATGTTCGCTGCGTTCAGAAGTTATTGCAGGAACTTTTGATTATGTTATACATAGTGTGGACTAGCTAAATCGTACAAAACCGAAATTTTAAAATATCAACGTTTTTTCAGTGCGCCATAAGTATCGACAAATATGTAAATATTGAATATATGTATAAAAAAGGAGCAAGAGTATTTTCTGATGCAAAGCAATCAACCCATAGACATCTGACACACCATAGACGTTGGAGATGTTTTTATGCGTGCTTATTTTTGAATAGTTCAATGTCGTATCGGTTCGAAAATATCGTTAGAGTTAGGAGTTAGGAGAACTAAAATTACCGACATAGTTTTCCCAGATCACAAACCGAATTAGCAATGGTCTGGTCACATTTGTCGGCGAATCGACAACCGTTGAAATAGACGAGTGCTGGATTGGAGACCACATCTTTGGGACCAGATCTTTGGGATACTCCCCAGCTAGATGAAAGAATAACCAGCGTACTGACAGAAACTAGATACATATGTACGTTAAGCCCAAGAAGAAGGCTAGCTGGCTCTTCTAGGAGGAGGATGATATTACATATTATTAATAATTAAAATGTGGTGACCTACTATTTGTTTATTATAAATTAAGGCAATAGAATGTTATTAATGATATATAATAGCATAAATGCTCAATAAATATTTAGTTTTATATCTTGGTTTTAATCAATCAGATGTTTTTTTCAGTTGTACAGTACACTCAAACACTTATATCATAGACAAAGTGTAAATAAAATTTAAAATGCAAAACAGATCTGGGCAAACTGGTCAAAATTGTCATAATGCAAATGAAATAGAAGGAAAAACTTTGTTAAATAAAGTTTTTATTCTATTTCATTTGCATCATCCATGAAATAGTTAATACAGAGAAAAAAGTAATGAATAAGATATAAATATAAAAAAAACGAAACGAAATTTAACAAACATTAAAATTATGCAAAAATACAAGAATAATTTTAATGAACCTACTGTCATTTATGTTCCCTATAATATATGACAGAACGGCTTCATTCTTTTATTATTTTTCTATGCTGCACTAAGCTACATTAAAGTAACTTTCCAGAATAAGGCTGTACATTATGGTCACATTAGTATAATCGTAAACCATGTTCACAAACAGAATGGCTGCATACTTGCCACTGCCGGGTCAACGTTGCATTATTATCAGTACTTAATTATATTAATAAAATAAGTAGTATAGAAAATATCTAGTGATGTTTTTAAAACATATTTTATCTGTGGTGTTGATATTGATCTGTATCCGAATAAGTAAGTTTACAATAATAGCATATTTTTTAACTTTTCCCGCCAATTTACGTCAGTGGCGTTGTGTTTTTGTTTTAATTTTTTATCTTATGTCATTATTAATTATATTGTTTATTATTGATTGTATCGTCTAGTGGCGTATTATATAATATATGTATGTAGCTCCATTATGGCGTACTAGCCTTTGCCCGCGGCTTCGCTCGCGTGGAATTTGGTCTGCCACATTAAGTTTCGTGACAGATCATTTTAAATATGTATATATATATATATATATATATATATATATATATATATATATATATATATATATATATATATATATATATATATATATATATATATATATATATATATATATATATATATATATATATATATATATATATATATATATATATATATATATATATATATATATATGCATATTTTTTAACTTTTCCCGCCAATTTACGTCAGTGGCGTTGTGTTTGTGTTTTAATTTTTTATCTTATGTCATTATTAATTATATTGTTTATTATTGATTGTATCGTCTAGTGGCGTTTACCTAATTTATGGTTCACAGTTTTGGTCATAGTGGCTTCCACATAAAAGGTAGATATATGCTGTCGCGGACTTTTATTTAGAACTATTCAAGACAATCTTACGGTACATCATCTTTGTGTAACTCCAATGGTTTAGGCAGCGCACGCCAAGATAGCTCTCAGAGGCTAGATTTTTTTACCGACTTAATTGACATGTATCGTTATATATCGATCATCAAAAATTTACATAAAATCATTACAAATTGTAGCCTATATGTTATTCCAATGTATAACCTATATTACTGTAAAGTTTCATCCAAATCCGTCTAGTAGTGTTTTCGTGAAAGAGTAACAAACATACATATTCACAAACTTTCGCTACTAGGACTAGTAGGGTAGGATATGTGTACCAAAATGAAATAAATGGATATATCGTGACTTTTTAAGTTGACTGCAAAGGTCCGTATAAGTTTCTACTAGAACAGCCACCATTCTATCAAAACGTAACGTGACAAGCTGAGTAGTACATTTAGTATATAATATATTATATTGGTTGTTATTATTTTTAACTTAACACTAGCATTATAATACCTTATTGACAACAAGTTAAAAGAACATTGTATCTAATCAAATCGATGAATTAATTTGATTAGATAAGTAACGAAAAAATCATTAAGCTAAAATTAAGACGACCTACTTGCCTCAGTGGTGAAATTACTACTTTTGGAGTCAATATTTCGATTGCCGCATCTGGATATAAATATATGTATAAACAAATATATGTACAGGTATTATTTACAGATCATTACAGGACATACAGACACGGTATAAATAGCTGTATAAATATCACGAAACGGGGATTAAACCCGCAACTACTGACTTGCAGTAACTTCGCTACCAAGTCTATTACGCCGTTATTACTATCCTAAATTATCATATAACTATTATCATCAGGCAGTTGCATTCGATGTTATGAGTGTACCAGCGCTAACAACTCCATGTGTTTGGATCCCACTGTATATGACGAGGAAACTGTGGTGAAGTACCTCGGTACCACAGATTGCAACCAGGGTGTATACGACGTCGGCAACAAGGACTTCTTCTGCAGGAAGATTGTGCAGACAAGTTTGTATTCTAATAAAATACATTTGGATTTTTTTTATACAGCTCAATAAAAAACTACTAAGAACAACAAACTAAAACTACTAACAATAACTAAAACTAAAATTAAAACCTTAATAATATTACATTATACAAATAAACAAAACAAAAAGAAAATAATTTTGAATCTAACAAGTGTCACAAAATGGTTCTCGCTCGGCATATGCCAGGCGTTCTATTGGAGCACATGGCGCTGGTTTTCGTCAAGAACCAACGTGGTCAAACCGCGGACGGCAGTAACGAGATTTATACAGACACACTCATATATAATACATACACATACAATACAATAAAATTAAAAACAACTTAATTATGTCATAAATCCCCCGCAACTAAAAGAACAAGTTCCTAAGATAATAGGGTTTCGCCATTTTGACTAAAAGAGCGTGTATAGACTTTAGTAAACATAGACTGTAGTAATGTAATCCCCGATCTACCTGCCAAAAAAGGGGATTATGGCAAAGTGGACTGTTATAGATGGCGAAGTATAATTTATTTTAATTGATAGAGGTTATATTTATGTATATCGTGTGGATAATTTTTTTGTTTTTCTAATGACATTTATATATCCGACAACGATAAAGGCGTATTATTTGTTGAAAAGGTCATCAGACCAGACATTACGATACGCAGATGACCTATAATGTTAAAGAAAATAGTCAATATCATCGGCTTAGTTATTCGAGTTCGTAAATGTATAATCTATTCCGACGCAAATATAGCGAAAAGGTAGAAAACCGCAAAATGAAAACATACCACAAGAAAAAACTACTTTTAAATCTTCTGGAAAAATGGTATCTTCTGATCATTCAAAAACAGTTAAATTCAACGCTGTGTAAAATTATTTGTTATCTGTACAGCTTTGAGACTCAGTCCATTCGACGCAGTACTTTTTTTTTTTGATTCGAGTAAGCATTAAATTTTATTTGACATTAGTGTCATTTACAGCGTTTACACTTTTTTGCGTCTAATATTATTAAATTTTACATGGAAAACATAAAACTGATTTTCTTTCGTAGTTTTCGATATTTTTCCTTACGTAAAATAGATGTTCCGATGAAAAGCTATTCTTACTTTAGCTATAAAAAGAGATAATTTTTGGAGCAAATATGTAGAATTTCTTATAGGGACACGCTTGAAGATTATATAATACCTAAGATGGTATCGAAAGTTTTGTGTGTGAAATTGAAAATTTTACTACGAATTCTGATGATTAGACCGAAATTAAAAGAAACCGAGAAAAAAATAACTTGTGGCGGTCCGTTTCGGAACGAAACAGAACGCTCTCTGTTGGGTACGACGTTTGACACATAGAGAGACGCCATCTTCTCAAGATAGATCAACGCGGGTATGCGCTCTCGCGTAGTCTTGCTCCTTTTTCTCAGTTTATATAACATGAGCTGTAGCAGTCTTGGTAGTAATCTGCCTTAGACCTCGCTAATATTCGCCTTTACTGTACTTAAAGCAAGATAAAAATCAATATTAAGTTCGCATTCTAATCGTGTCTACTCGCTGCCTATCGTGCAGCATATTTTGTGATGGGGTATCACTCGACAGTTCTTTCAAAAACTCTTGTATTTTTTGAGGCAAATACGACGTTTAAAGATTATCCGTTACTATATACAGTAAACTCCCGTTTATCCGAAATTCGCTCTCTTTTATAAGAACGTAAAATAAACGAGCTTTGTCATTCAGCATTTAAAAACTTTGAGTTTTCAATCATACTTTGGCGCCTTTTTTAACACGTCAACACAAAATTTTTTTAGTCAAATACATTCAGGTTTATTCTTTAATATTCTATCCATAACTGTATCAGTAGTATACGTACGTACACGTTTTACGATCATATTTCGCGATATTGACACAATTCGCGGTTTCACGCAGGAAAGGAATTTTGGTTTAACCAAAATTTTCGTCATGCCGCTGTCCCGATCGTTTCGGATAAACGGGAGTTTATTGTACCTCTTCACAAACATACAATATTATTTTTCTGATTTGGTTTCGCGGATCTTGGTAAAGTAAGCATAACTGTCCATCTTTACCAAAACTATCGATGTAACTTTTAATTCATGTTACTTTATACAGCATCAAGGGTAAGTCAGGTTGGCCGAGTGGTCTAAGGCGCCAGATTTAAGCTCTGGTTCCCGAGAGGGAGCGTGGGTTCGAACCCCACACCTGACAAAAGTAACTTAGGTCTTATTTTTTTCATAAAAAACTAGGAATTTTTTGATATTAGAAATATTTTTTGTAGTGGTACTGCTACGCTGCATATGAATACTTTGTCAAGAATAACTTGTCTGTAGCATGAATGGACCGGCTCGATCAGGGAAGTACCGCACTCCAGCAGAAAATCGGCGTCTGAGTTGTAGCTTAGCGGTTGAGTTCCGGAGGCCCAACCATCCCCTGCCCATAATGACACTTTCCTTAAAGGCCGGGAACGCTTCTGTCTATGGGCGGCGTTGATTGCTTTCCATCAGGTGACACGCCTGCTCGTTTGCCTTCCTATCTCATAAAAAAAAAATCACACCAAATTGAGGTATCCGATGACACCCATTATTAAGCGGTAGCATTTTCGTCTCCCTTTTTAACTTTCCCCTTCTCCAGGCATTACTTTTCTCTGGAGGGGAGTCCATTCACATCTTACCCTAAGGTTGGCAACGTATATGCTGTATCCATGGTTTTGCGGTCCATAGGCGGCGGTGATTATTTACCATCAGGTGAAGATTTTGCTTATTTGTCTACCTTACTTTGCCATTACATTACCATTATTAAGTCGCCAGCATCTCATTTCTACAATACCAAGTTGGACTACTTGCAAGTAAGGTTATTTACATATAGGTTTATTTATATATTTTATTTATTTATTTATTCTTTTTGTCTGAATATTTTACACAGACTTCACTGATGTAACTTAATGGGAAAAGTCCCAGTCTTCTTTTTAATAAAAATAAAATATGTTATATACATAAACGTCCATATAGACAAATACATACTATACATACTTATATAATTATGCCGGAGAAGGGTGGGTAAGGAAAAAAAATCTCCCTTTTTTATTAATGGTAGAGCCACGCTGCATACGAATACTTTGTCAAGTATGGCATATTATTTGTCTGTAGCATGAATGGGCCGGCTCGTCCGGGGAAGAAGAACCACACTCCCGCAGCAAAACCGGCGTCTGAGTGGTAGCTTACTTACCGCGTACGTACGTACCGTACACTGAGCGACCTGAGTTCCAACACCTATGGTGCTGTGGATGTCTATTGCGGCGTTGATTGCTTTCCATCAGGTGACACGCCTGTTTGTTTGCCTTCATATTCCATAAAAAAAAAGAAATACACATTTCTATTTTACTAAAATGTCTGTAATTTTTATTATCCCTTCATATTTTAGTTTTCCACAAGGGCCACGAGGCTGAGGTCAGAGTGACCCGGGGTTGCGGCTGGGTGCGTCATCGAAGGGAATGCTACAAAGCTGACAACGATGACCACCTGGAGACGGTCTGCCAGTGCTTCTCGGACGCCTGCAATACCGGAACACACATACAATATTCTACACTGATAGTTTTTGGAATCGCTACAGCGAGGTTGTGTTTTTAAATAAATTGTCAGGAATCAATTTGTTTATCGCTTTTTATTTTCTATATATTCACAGCTGGACATTGGCCTCTAACATGATTATAAGATTCAGGCGTTACTTTGGCGTAATCCATTATGTGAACAGTCAGAATTTTTACTTGGTTAATATCCGTGTAAAGCAAACAAAAGTAGTAAAAAATATAATCTGTTTTTTTACTTGAAAAAGTATAATAGATTTACAGAAACAAATCTAAATCTTAACGAAAAACGAGACTATATTAATGAAATTTGTAAAGATTTGCGATTCTATTTACTGAAGTATAAAATACCTTATCGAATTTTATTATCTATGTATCACGTAATGGTAGAATCGGTAATGTCCTACGGATCAAGTAGTTATGGTCTAACGTTCAAAACATATTTTGATCGTCATTTATTTAAAAATATTTAAAACAGATAATATTATATTTTGAGATTTATAAGTTTTTTTTTTTATAAGTTTGTTAACATCATGATTTATATTATTTATTCATTATAAGATTATTAAATTATTTAGTTAAAGTAAGAGGGATTTGGGCCCAGGAAAAATCAATAAGGTTTATTGGGCTCATATATGTATATATTATATTACATTATACTTTCTGTAATAAAATAAATATAAAAAAAAACTTATTTTGCCAATGTGGAACATTTTACCACCTACGGTATTCGAGGGTGAGTACGACATAGGGACATTCAAGAGACGAGCGTGTGTCGCAAAAGGTCGGCAAGGCACCTTTTTTATGGGATAAATTATAAAATATGGCAATCAACGCCGCCCATAGACAACCGCGACAACGCAGGAGTCACGGAAGCGTTGCCGGCCTTTTAGGTATGTGTAGGCTTGTTTTTCGAAGGTGCAAATGTCGCATCTGCAACGCCTCCAGCGATGCGGATGTCAATGGGCGGCATTGATCACATACATATACCACCAGGTGACCCGTACGCTCTTTGGCCTGCTATAAAAAAAAACACTTCATTCAACACAAAAATTTAATGCCAATGTACTCATACTCAAAGCCCATCAGAGGACACTGGCCTATGTAGACTCAACAAAGGAGCGGAAATGGACGATCGCCGAGTACAATATTGTCGGCTTAGTGACTCGGTCTCTTTGTGTCCTTACACAATAAAAATACACATACTTACATGTAGGCACGCATCTATTTTTCAATCAAACCTTGTCGACGAATAAATTATCTAAACCACAAACAGGCCAAAGTTAAGATATTTATTATAGAAATGATGAAAATCGTACGAAAACAGATTGCGAAAATAAATGCGTCGTGATAGCCATGATTTGATTTATTATATAAAACTAGCTGACGCGGCAAACTTTGTACCGCCTCAGAAACAATAAATAAATAAGCTGAACTATAATTGCAGAATGTTTCAACTTTAGTAAAAAAAATGGTCACAATTTAATAGGACCAAAAATAATTCGTAATAAATAATAAAATGATATGAATTAGGTTTTATTATTATTTTTAATTATACATGTACACCAAAAAAATGAGAGAAGAAACTTCACTTTTGACTTTAATTTGATAACTGAATGACTTTTAAATTTAATTGATTTCTGAACGACGGGACGAACATCAAATATTCGACAGGGAAATTTCTAAGGGAAAACGAAATCGTTGCTATTACTATATTCCTAATATTTTGATCATATTACATTACCTTTTAAACCTTCCCTGGACTTCCAAAAATAATTCAAAACCAAAATTAGCCAAATCGGTCCAGCCGTTCTCGAGTTTTAGCGAGACTAACGAACAGCAATTGGTTTATTAGAGATATATTACTCTTTAGGACTGTTACTAGTTATGTGATCTCAACCATTCAAAAATGTAAGCACTAATAGAGATTAAGTTAAGCTAAGCACTTCTTGCTACAGAGAACACAAAGCTCACAGCTCATTCACGCAGTCGGGACCTAACATGTGAATTTATCAATCCATTCGACTCAACTTAACTCAATTTACTTTAAAAAATTAAATTATAATAAAACTCTTGTAATTTAATTACAAATAAGTATTTATTTTTTAAAAAAATCCAAATTACCTTCCTAAAATTTGTCTGGGCAGCCGGTACGATCGCGTCGAATACGCGAGTGAGACGCGGGGCGAAGCAATGAGCGAACCAATAAAATTCGGCAAAATACGAGAAACGAAGATGGTTCTTGCGATTGGCTGGTGAGTACAACTCTTCACCATCAGTTTTAAGAAAGATTATTAATTGTTTTATTAAAAAGAAATTGAATATTAAGAAAATTATATTTTATTAAATTTCAGTGAAACTTTTATATTTTATTAAATTTTAATTGTTAGAATTAAGTGATTATTTCTAATATAAATAATGAATATAATGAATAAAGAAATTTTCTTAATTTGATATTTATATACATAAATGATTTAATATTTTATAATATAAGTAATTCGCACGATTAATTAATTTAATTTTGTGAATTATTTTACAAAATTTTATTTTGTGTTTTATTTTGAAACTCACAATTTTGTGTTTGTATTTTAATTTAAAATTGGTTCGTGAAACTGCTACTATTGATTTCATACCGTCTGAAATGATTAAAATTATTCCAAATTTTAACGGTGACAATAAGACTTTTCCCGCCAACTGACCTCAGTGACGTTTTGTTTTTATTTCATTTTCATAATTTTATATTATTATACGTCATATTGTTTAATTGTGGTGGCGTATTATACAATATAGTTCGATAAAGGCGTATAAGTGAAGTGATTTAAAATAAATGCGTGTAACTGGACTTTTTAAGTTGACTGAAAAAGTCCATAGAAGGTTTTGGTAGAATAGCCACCATTTTATCAAGATAACGTGATAAGCTAACTAGTTATAATTCAAGATATTTGATGTTATCGTATTTTACTTGACACTGGCATAATAGTTATAACTAATTGCCGTCAAAGGAAAGAAAAAAAAAAGACTTTTAAACTTATATTTACGTAAAAGTGAATTTATTATTGAAAAGTACAGAGGTAATGAGGTACAAAATGAATAATACGTTATACAGACCGTTACTAATAGGTTATCAGGTGATGGCGCTGCAGTTATTGGAGAGCGCGAAGACATAACATCCTGGGCTGAACTAAAGAATTTGTTAATTCAGCATTAGGGCGATCCTCGATCCGAGGCTTGCGTTAACATAGAAGTAGAAACATTACAGATACGACATAATGAAAATTATATTTGTTTCTGTCTACATTATTTATTTTAATTTAGAAACTAAATCAATTAGATGCTTCCCTTATAAAAGAAAGTAAAATGGACATTTATAACCACACAGCCTTACAAATATTTTTTATGGGATAGGAAGACAAACGAGCAAGCGTAAAGCTTCAATTATTAACCAAAAATTATTCACTCCAATTTACTTAAATGAATCTTTTGAATTCAATAAAGCTTTTAAAGCCAATAGGCTACCAGCATTAACATCTCGAATCCATATAAATAATGAATCCTCAGTACTTTGAGGTTTATAATTGCCAGTGTGCAATTTATATGTTCAACGCCATCTAGTGTAGTATTTATTCACTACTAACATGTACGGATACAGTAATCAGAAAACCACTGCAGTATTCAGTGTGGTGATATTGCCTTATACACGATCCTAAAATTTTTGATGATTGACATTTATTGAATTGAAAACGTAATGTTTGTGATTTAAGAGAAATAACTTATGTAAGATTGTATTTCTCTATCGAATAGCCAGTGGCTATTTATGTATTAACATTGCTATGTTAACTATATTAATAATACTTGTGTTGTTTACTGTATACATTTAAAATAATATACTATTTAAAACGTTTTGTTATCAGTCAGGTTGGCCGAGTGGTCTAAGGCGCCAGATTTAAGCTCTGGTTCCCGAGAGGGAGCGTGGGTTCGAACCCCACACCTGACAAACCGTTTCTTTATAATATTATTATTTTTATGGGATTAAAAAGGCAACCGTGTTTTCTGATGGAAAGGAATCAACGATATATTGAAAACCGCAGCACCATAGGCGTCGTATATCCGCCCGTAAATTAATTTAAACATTCTTTATTTTTTTTCGTTATTTGTAATTTACATATTCATAAATTCGTAAACTTTTAAAAAGTATTTACAAACTAAGTAATGTTCGATTTAGTTGAAAATAAATTGTAATTTATAATCACAAAAAACTGTATAATGGATACTTTTTTTTTTCACAGTCCATGTACATATGTCTCATTGCTGAGCATGGGTCTCTCCATTTCTAGATGTACGAACATTTTACTTTACATTATATATAAATATATTGAAAGTATAAACTTTAAACATCTTTGTTTCGTTTATTCCCCATTATAAATTTCCTCAATTAATAGATATTATCATTTAACTTTAGCTTTTGATAACTATAACTTATATTAATATGTTATAAAATATATTAGAGGCCTGTGCAGACGTTCTACCCTGAAATTAAAAACCTCATACTCGACTGCGGCGCGACCTATCGTGTCCAACTGTGAAACCAAACCGTTTAGGGATTCATTCAAACATACACAAAATTTCATCAATAATGGTTCAGCCATTTGAAGTCGAAAGAGTTCAGGGATAAACACACGTACATAAGAATTATATATATTAACTAACAAGGCATAATATAATATTTGATATTATATATTTGACACATGTGAAATTGATACTTTATTTCATAAATTTAAAGCAGTCAGGTTGGCCGAGTGGTCTAAGGCGCCAGATTTAAGCTCTGGTTCCCGAGAGGGAGCGTGGGTTCGAACCCCACACCTGACAGATTGTATTATTATTTTGTAGACATTTTTTATTTATTACTATCTATATATACACACTTTATTAATGACAATCAAATCTACCTCTATGTACAATATATCTACATATCTTTGTTTTCTGAGTGACTTATTCGCATCATATTGTACGCAATATACTTTTTGTAAGGGCGATGGTTAATAGCTATACTAAGCACCGATAGGTGACTCTGTTTTCAAGTTATTAGAAATCCATATTTGTTGAATAAAAGGACTACTATTCATAAAATATATTGATCCTTTGCACTGAAATAATTATACTTGAATTTTTAGAACAATGTCTGACGTTACACAAAACTGCCAACCTTAAGTTATTTATTTACTTAACGGTAAATATTGTTCCAAAAATTATAAATATTAAAATAGTAAAGGTAAAAATTAAAATAAAAAACTTCATTTAAATATTCATTTAAAAAAATTCGAAGTAATTTTTTTTTTAAACTTTTTGCACATTGAGTACACCAAGCAGACTTAATGCCATTAGGTATTATTCTCTTTCAGTCAACATGCGAATGAAACTGAGAAAATTGCTTGAGAGGTGGTTGTTAATAATTAGGAGAATAAGTAGACTACAGACTACTTATATAGTTTTAAATACATTCTAGAAATAACAAAGATGTCAAAAAATATTGTATATTCAGATCAGAAAAAAATATTGCATTGAATGGAATGAAGTCTATGTATCTAGTGGTAGAGCCACTCTGCAGACGAATACTTTGTCAAGAATGGCATATTATTTGTCTCTAGCATGAATGGGCCGGCTCGCCCGGGGAAGTACCACACTCGCGGAAAACCGGCGTCTGAGTGTAGCTTGTCTACCGCGCTTCGTACGGTGAGCGCTCTGAGTTCCGGAGGCCCAACACCCTCCCCTTCCCACTCCCACTCCGATTCCCACTCACACTCCCAATTCCCCTCCGATTCCCACTCCCCCTCCCACTCCCATAATTTCACTTTCCTTTAAGGTCGGCAACGTTTCCACACTGCCTATGGCATTGCAAATGTGCATGGGCGGCGTTGCTTGCTTTCCATCAGGTGACGCGCCTGCTCGTTTGCCTTCCTATGCAATAAAACAAAAAAAAAAACCACAGCTCTACGACTGGTAGGTAATTTAGTAGAGTGTTTAAAGTGGCTATTTTTGAGTAATTAGCTACCAAGTTTTTTTTCGCTGTGGCGGTTTTGCGGTTTATTACGTTTTTGCATTTTTGTGTCGATCTTTAAATCAATATACGCATAAAATAATTTCACTTTGTAGCGAGTAGTCTCGCCCCTGTGAAGAGGACTTAAAAAATTCTCGAAATTAAATTTTGAAAAGGAATTTGTGTGAGACATTTTTAATGTCAAGAGGAATGTCATTCCAGAGTTTTTTTAGCTGTACCTATATCTTGTATATTGTCGTGAAATTTTATTAGATCATCAGTCAGTTTTTAAATCATTATAAAAGTATTTTTAGGAGTTCAAAACTTTTGCATTTTGTACTAACCTATATGCAATTTATTTCATAATGTTATCTCTATATCATAATGTATTAAATTATTAATTTTTTATCATTAAAAATAGTTTTAAATTGTACGTTTTATAAGTTCGATTATTATTCTTTACATGCCGTTGCCCTATTTTCGTTTGCAGCTGACGGCTACAAAGAATTACTTCGAACCGCTTTCCCTCCCAAACCCCCAACCCCACTGCTAGTCTAGACGCCTGCTAGGTACAACCGCCAGTATTACATTGTATATACAGCATTAAATGATTCACCCGATTTCCTGGATATCCAAGTGAATTTTTGAGATTAATGCCCATGAAGATATCACAACAATAATAAATACGAAACGTCTCATACTCTCAATAAATGTTTATGTAATACTTCTTATATTGTTTTGCCAAGGAGTTTAAGTGAGCCACCACGAAATGCTTTTTATCACGCTGCAGACGAATTCTTTGTCAAGAATGGCATAATATTTGTCTGTAGTTTGAATGGGCCGGCTCACCCGGAGAAATACCACACTCCCGCAGAAAACCGGGGTCTGAGTGGTAGCTTACCTACTACGCTTCGTACTGTGAGCGGCCGAGTTCCGGAGACCCAAAACCCTCCCCTCTCCCTTCACCGCTCCCCCTCCCATTCTAACTCCCATAATGACACTTTCCTTAAAGGTCGACAACGCTTCCGCACTGCCTATGGCGCTGCGGAAGTCTATGGGCGGCGTTGATTGCTTTCCATCAGGTGACACGCCTGCTAGTTTGCCTTCCTATTACATAAAAAAAATATAATAATAACTTTTTTATGTGAAATAAATAGATTAATACCATATATATCAATTTCCCAACACGTTGTATATCAAGCGAGCCTAAATATAACCAATTTGTACGGAAATAAAAATTATCCCTTGTTCACAAATGTATCTCATTAATGAATTTTTAAATTGCAAATAATAATATAATTAATTCCTAATAAATTCCGCCAATCCGCATAATTTAATACCTCGCCAATCTGCATTGGACAAGTGTGGTGGGTTAATTTCTGTTCTTCCAGAAATGGGGAGGCCCGGGCTCAGCAGGGGAAAATAATAGGTCGGGGCAAAAGCATTTTCGTATATTAAATGTATTATTAGTAATCAAACCTCTTTGGCTGTACTGAATGTAACTGGCTGGTTTTTAATACCATTAAATGTGACATTCTGAAGATGCAATAAATAAAAAAAAACTAGTTCCCGCCAATTTTCAATTGTTTTTCAAGCAAGCAAAATGAACGTATGTGACGAAGAAATTTAAAGTTTTATTACAAAAAAGGTAAAAATGCGACGAACGCCGCGAATAAAATTTGTGCGGTTTACAGACCTAATGCGGCATCAATAAGAGTAGCACAAATATGGTTCAAGCGTTTCAAGTCTGGAAATTTTAGTGTGAAAGATGAGGTTAGCTCTGGACGCCCTGTCACAGATAAAATCAGTGCCATATTTGAGAAAGTGGAGCAAGATCGACATATTAGTAGCTACGACATATCTGAACAACTGGATGTTGATCATAAAACAGTTTTACGTCATTTACGAAAGTCTGGGTACAAGAAAAAACTTGACATTTGGGTACCACATGATATCAGACCGCACTCATCTATGCACCACGCAGCATAAATTGAGAGAGCTTGGCTGGGATGTGTTGATGCATCCTCTGTATAGCCCTGACCTTGCTCCATCAGATTTCCACCTGTTGACCGAAACAGGTGCTTCCTAAAGAAGCATAAAGCTAACCTCAAAAGAACACTGTGAACACTACCTGTCAGATTATTTTAATCAAAATCTCAAAATTTCTACAGGCAACAAGTAATCGATCAAAAGGGCACATACATATTATAAATAATTAAAAAATTATACCTAAAAAAATATTTTCCTTTGTATGAACAATACGAAAATACTTTTGCCTCGACCTAATAAATTAAAAAAATAATTTAATATTAGGACTTTATACATAGTATTATTTAGATTAGGTTAATTGGACATTTGTCCCAATTATGGATTATTATAAATTATTTCTTCCAGTGTCCCCTACACCACTACTTTATGTACTACTCAATAAATAAATGTATAAAACAATAATGCAAATTATTGCATATAAAATAAACAATTAATTCCATACCATAATATATAATCAGATAACTAACTTCTGATGAATTATATCATCATGACATATATGGTCTACTAATTTAAACAAATATAGAAATAAATTATTTGCTCCGTATCATCAAGATACATCAGAAAAAAATAAACTGCGCAATACGCGATACTGTTCGTACTGAATATCTTTGGAAAATTACCAGACGAAATCTCTGGTTATCTCTGGAACAGTCTAACGTTTGATGCAATCTAAAATAGATCCAAAACGTTTGTACTAAAGTTGTAAATCGATTTGCGTAGTTGTTAATGTAAAATCGGTTGCCGTTGCTGTGCTACATACACACACACGCACACAAATAATTTTCAATAACACGCACACATGGAAAGGTAAATTCGATAAACTCCTGCGCGCACACACACACATAGAGTACTGAAATAATTTATAAATATTTTCGTTTTTTAGTGGTAGGTCTGTGATACGGCATTGATCCTCCGTCTGACAGTCACGGGTTCGATATCGACGCAAAAAAACGAATACGTAGTAAACTGCAAACTTACCACCAGAGCCAAAAAACCTTTTAAGGTTTCTGAAAAAAAATTGTATCTGATCACTTAAAACAGTCAGTTTCAACAAAGCATAAAATTTTCTATTGGTCAAAGAGCTGTGAGGCCGAATATGAAATAATTTTTATTTGATATCTGTGTCATTTACAGCGGTTTCGCTTTTTGCGTCGATATGTATGTATGGCCTAGAGCTATTTATTTCGAGTCTGGTTACCATGCCGTAAACGTAGTGGGTTGTTGTCCGTTCCTCCAAAAATGAGGAGTACCGTCCGTGCCCAGCAATGGGATACACTTGTTTATTATGGATGGTAACAAAAAATTGCAATGATCTCTCGTCATATAAAATCCATATGTAATGAAGCCAATATGAAACATTTGAGATACATCTAAATATTGCCTTTTTCGTTCTGATAATGTCTATTCATATAGTTGTAAAAATATTATCTTTTTTCTTTAAAACTTAACTGTCACTTAAACTATTAAACAAAAAGTTGGGTCTCCAGAACTCAACCATTCAACGGATGAAGCGCGGTAGCTAAGCTACCACTCAGACTACGGTTTTCTGCGGGAGTCAGTCAGAAATGAGACAGAAATCAGCCCGGGCTCAACAGAGGGAAATATATCAAAAAATTAATTAAATATTAGATCATTATACATAACTATGTTAGGTTAATTGGACATTTCTCCCAATTATAGATTATTATAAATTATTTCTCCCACTGTAGGGGTTCATGTACTAATCAATAAATGAATGTATACAACAAAAATGCAAAAGTGTTTTTTTTTTATGGGATAGGAAGTCAAACGAACAGGCGTGTCACCTGATGCAAAGCAACCAACGCCGCCCAGACTTCCGCAGCGCCATAGGCAGTGCGGAAGCGTTGCCGACCTTTAAGGAAAGTGTCATTATGGGAGTGGGAACTGGAATGGGAGGGGAGGGGGAGAGGTAGAGGGAAGGGGAGGGTGTTGGGCCTCCGGAACTCGGCCACTCAACGTACGAAGCGCGGTAGGTAAGCTACCACTCAGACGCCGGTCATGCTACAGACAAATATTATGCCATTCTTGATAAAGTATTCGTCTGCAGCGTGGCTGTACCACTACATATGAAAATGGCGCAAGAAAAGAGTTTGAGTACTGTCAACACTTTTATTACTGTACTTATTACGGAAATAACTTCCGGGTAAGAATACCAAACTGACGTTTACATAACCAGTATTCTGAGTACGGTGTCTATCGTGAGTCACCCACTCACACTTCTAGAAGCGACATCACGTTTCCAGTAAATGTTAACAGTTAATAATTATATGTACGTGTAAATAGGTTTAATACATTAACATGGGTATTAATTAGGGTGACCGTACGTTTGGAAGTTTTCCGTTTTCCGACTCGGAGAACGGAAAACAAAAGAAAATACAAGCAGAAAACATTTCCTCAATCCGGCCGGTCACCATGGGAAAAATAAATCACCACCCTTCATCAATAAACAAAATGTAGAAACAGCAGGAAAAAACTGTATGAGCCAAGCTCTAGACAGAGAGAAATGGTTAAAGATGCCTTTTACCCAAAAAGGGGCCACACAAAAGGAAGAGGAAATCTAGTAATACTTAACAAAAAAGAAAGTGTGGGAAATAAAGCTATAATAATAATAAATAATAAATAACGATCCTAAGTCAGTTCTCAGAAACAGTCGTGCAACATTAGACTGGGATCGATCCATTATCACGGACCGGCACATTGTTGCCAATAAGCCTGATATTGTGATAGTGGATCGAACTACACGCGAGGCAATGATAGTTGATATTAGTGTTCCGCATGACGAGAATCTCATTAAAGCGGAAAAAGATAAACAAATAAAATACATAGACCTCGCGCATGAGATTTCCGCCATGTGGCACGTTGATTCAACTGTCATTGTACCCATAGTGGTCTCTGCGAATGGACTTATCGGAAAAATTTGAACGCCCATCTGTCCAAATTAGGTTTAGGTAAGTGATTAAATTTAAAATTCAAAAAGCAGCCATATTGTGCACGGCTAGGATCGTGAGAAGGTTCCTTTCCTTGGAAGCATAATCCTTCGTGTGCTTGGTTTATCCCGCCACGGAGGATTAATAACCCTAATGATAATATTATTTTTATAGAGATTTTTTTATATTAATAATATTGTTATTAAGAGAAAAATATGTAAATAAAGGATAATAATAATGTTTGGAAGCTTCAAGGAAAAATCCTATAATTTTATGGTTACCCTAGTAATGAATTTGAAGGTCACCGTCACACCGTCGCACGATCATAGTTTATTACACCCCGCTATTGATTCCAACTATTTTTAGAATATTCAGCATCGACGTCACTTTGACCAAACCCTAATTTACAGACAACCTACACAGGTCAGGTCATTTTCATGTCGGACTTGTTTCTTGGAAACTGTATCCAATTTGTTGTATTAAACAAATTCAATATCAATAGGTATTGGCAAATAAATTTAGTTATTTGGCAAAAAAAATTATTTACTGTCGTATGTATTACTCTTATAAGTCTAACATAAGAGAAGGATTAACGTGACATACACCTGACTTCGAAAATCTAACTTTTTAGCCCATTAGCTCTTTCTTAACTTATAATTCTTAATATTTGCTCACAGCATGATTATAATGAAATAATAACAAGGGTTACTTATTAATTTATTTTACTTATTTATTTATTATATTTTCCAAGAAATACAATAAAATTAAACAGATAAAAAAAGATTCACATGTGATCTACCGGCTGTCAAAGATATCCCGAAGTGATTGCTCTAATTAGTTCATTTTAATATCGAAAGTATCAAATTTAGTATCAGTGGCAAACCATAGAATTATAGTAATATATTATGTGGATAAGATTTATTATTAAACATTTTATGGGTATTGCGTGATCTGACACATGTGTTAAAAGAGAGAAACTTTTGGATAGTCAATATACAAGTAGATTATTTTATATAAGTTTCTATATATCTTATACTTATTGTATCAAATCTGTCCATAGTCACAATTTCTTTCGCTAATAAATTTATGGATATTACAGTTTGAAAAAGTATTTCACAATTAAACATTAAAATCATTGTTAACAGTCTAAATACATAACTTGATATAAGCCGCTCCCTAGTTGGGAGGTTTGCGTTGAGTCACCACGCTTCGAATTGGCGAGCGAAGAACTTTTTTTTTTCGGAGAATCGATAACCGTTGGAGTACACGAGTACTGCAAGATAGTGCCTCTTGCATCCCCTTGCAATATACAAATAATAACAACAACTTATTGGTAAAAATTTGAACGCCCGCCTATCCAAGTAAGGTTTAGATAAGTGGATTAAATTCAAAAAAGCATCCTTCCTTGGATGCATAATCCTTAGTGTGCTTGGTATATCCCTCCACGAAGAATTAATAACTTTAGTAATAATATTATTTTTATATTAATTATATGGTTATTAAGAAAGAAATATATAAATAAAACCCTTTACTTCCTTAACAATTTAATATATTTATAATATTTAGACAGCATATTTGTGAATGATATTCAAGGACCTCTAATCGAATACCGGCCTCCACCAATTCCTTCCAGTTTTTTTGTGTGCCGAGCCATTTAGATCAACAATCTATTTCTGCAATCCTTTCAATTTCATCAGACCATCTTTCTAGTGGTCTCCCTCCTAGCCTTTCCAAGGGGGCCAGGCTGTGACTTTCTTGGCCCGTCTTTCACCGATCATACGCACAGGATGACCCTTGCAATAAGCAGAGTTTATTTTAAACCAATTATACAACTGAAGCCGTACAAACGTCACGTGATATATCGATCTTTGAAGGAAAAAATATAATAGTAATCCCCCGTTTAATAATTCCCCGAAAAACAATTGAACGATTATCTAAGTTCGATTGGTCAATCTATATAGTTGATCGTGGCAAGGCAAAAGATAAATATAATTTAATAAGGTATATTAAATACTTAAAAAATTAAATACTTAAAAAAAATAATTTTTTAATAAATAAAAAACAGATTTTATAAATAAAATAAAAAACAGTATGTTGTTAAGTTTATGAACAAATACTGATTTATTTTATTGATTGAATGAACAGAATCTGGATAGTAAATAGTAGATCTTGGTTCTGTTCTAATGATTATTCTAATAATTGCTTTAATGATTACTTACGTATAAATACTACAATATACATACATTACTATATTACAGATGCATTTATTAACTCTACGTTATATTTGTTTTTCAGTATGGTATTTTCTTCATAATCTGTATAACCTTGCACACACATACACATTTCAAACAGCGCATTTGACATCGCGTGTGTGCGTTTTGTTTTGACGCCATGACTCACACAAATACAAATACGCACGTATATACCTTATAAACATAAACATCACACATACAAGCGGAATGTGAATGACGCAGGACGGGGGAAGGTGAGGTCAGAGGGGCGCGGAGGGGAATCGCAGCTCTATATAGTAGCGCGCGAACGCAATTGTAAATAGTTCATTTCTTGCACTAAACAAAGAAAGTATATCTAGAGGACGTCATCGCTATTACCCCGGCTATCAGCCACGCAAAATGGGTACGTAACTTTTTATATTAATATATTTTTATAATTACTTATTCTTTAAAAACAATTTGATTTTTAGTATTTTGAATCACAACAATCAATGCATTTATGCATATTTACAAAATCGATAGCGCAGTGCCGATTATGCAAGGTTATATCGTGTTATTTATTCCGTGTACATATGTCGCGATTTATTTATATTATAGAAGGAACGTCACTTTTGTTTAGGTTAAGCTATATATCTATAAAGTAACTATCTGCTGTGTAGTTTACTGAAAATTGCGTGTAATTTCAGATCTGTTCATGAAGACGTAGTAGCGTGTCGTAGAAAAACGGAATACCTTTTCAGTCGCAATATGCGTTTACATTAGTGTGATTAGTTTATATTGTAAGGGCTGAGGATATTAAAATTCGGAAAGGCTTAGGATACAAGCCTTTTGGATTAATTATGTTATTAAGAAAGGCAATATAGGCCATTTTGTTTAGTGCGATTAAGATTAATAATTAAAAAAAATAAGCATATAGATGTTTCTATTTTACGCAGGAGTTTTGTGGGTTCAAATCCTCCAAAAACTGGCCAACTCACCATTTATATTCATACGATGTGTGTGGTTAAACTCTTTCGTGGTAAAAAATAAAGTTGTTATTATTGTCTCTGGTCCATAGCTGGACTAACGGAAGTGAGTACCTGTTTACGACCTTATCTATGTCAAATGTATTTCCTGATAATAGATAATAAACAGGTTATATATAATATAATATACGGATATAATAAACACTGATTTATTTTACCCTTAAACAAAATCTGAGCTATTTATAAACGTTTACGATGAAAGATTTTCCAGGTGAAAGTTACAGATTTAAAAATGCATTACAAGCGATTGGATTTAACGTTTATAATTTTTGTTTTCATAATCTGTATATATTCCACATGTGGAAACAGGCCTCCAAATTTTTAGAGGGATGGACATTAACCCACAACGCTTGTCCAAGCGGATTGGCGGGGTAATCAGACTGGAATATATAATTAACCCATTGTGGGGATCGAACCCGCGACCATTTACTCCATAGGCGGCACTGTGTTGATCGTATCTAATTTATATTAAAATGTGTTATAATAAATCATTCAGCCACAACAATACAATAAGTAATAAACATTTTATTTGGTATTTACTTTTCTTCGAATAGATGAATTACGCGTCATTGTCATACATCGATACCAAGGTATCTTCGCTATCATCTTCTCTTCTTCTCTCTCTTTCGCTAGCATCCTCTTCGCTATCAGTGCATCCTTTTTCCCTGGAAATCCTTCGACGTAATTTCCCGTTGTCGACAAGCTCTTCGCTTATTGCGTAATATCGCAACACAGCAGGCAAATGCGTCATCACTTACTCTGTCATCGAGTTCCCCTTATAACAAATATGGAGTACCTACATAGCTATTTATAGCCTAGCTTCCAATTAATTTATTGAATCCAATTACCTCCTACTATTTTATCGCTTACACTGTCATCGAGTCCTTTCTTCTAATAATATAGAGTGAATATCTATTTTGAACATCGCTTATTTAATCCAATTAATTACCTTCCACTCTTTACTATTGCGACTGCTTTAGGGACCGATAAAAACGTTGACGTATAATACAAGTAATTGTATTTGATGTTGGATAAAAAGCAATTTATAAATAAACTATTTACTTTTAATTGTTAACTTATTTTTCTTTGATGACAATTAGCTATAATATTATGCTAGTAAATATAATTGTTACTCAAAAATATTTTACTGCATTAACTTAGATAGGCAATAGACCTAAAAATGGAGGATCCATTATAAAAACTAATTTCCGAAATTATATTACGCAATTAAAAATTTAACGTCTGTGCAGAGAGAAAAAATGTAATACAAAATCCCAAGCAAATGCCTTCATATACTCTACTTCAAATAAATTTTTTTTACACTTGTAATGGATGACACTTGATGTTAATGTAGTTTTTTTAATTATTAAATCGCTAATTATTATTTTTTTTTTATATATTCACGCCTATCCCCCGCAGGGGTTGGCAGAGACCACAGAGCTCCATCCGTTATCAGTTATCGCAGCGAAACATCTCTCCATTGGTAGCACTTGCCCTCGTGAGAATAAGGATGTGACGACATGAATTAACCAGAGACCTATGGATACCTAATGACGGCGACGTGGTTTGCCACCCGTCACGTCCTGAATCTCACGAGGGCGAAAAGCGATTGGTAGCGAACGAAGCTCTGTGGTCTCTGCCAACCCCTGCGGGGGGATAGGCGTAAATATATATATAATTTGTAAATATATAAATATATATATATATATATATATATATATATATAGAAAAATAATTCTCTCATATAAACATATATAGCATGATATAAAATTAGGAGTGAATACCGTTAGTGGTGAAGTGTGTAGATGGCTGGAAAAAATTGTGAATTAACTTTTAATTTTTTTTTTAAATTACTTGTTTCAGATACGTTAAACATAAAACCGTTAAGTAAGCATAAAGAGTGGTCTCCTGATGCGCCGAACGGCGTGGAGGCCACTGGGGTCGCAGGTTCGTTTGACCAGGCCCCCACCGTCATGGCGTCTACTTCCAGCGAGGAGCGCGCCATCCGCCGCGTTATGGGACGCTGGGGCGCCGAATGGTTGAGCTGACTCGGCTCCGAGATACAGAAACCCACCGCGCCTCAGTGGCCGGTAGACCACCCCCTACCACCTCCCAGGTGGGGGGCCCCCCGCCCGGCTTTGCACCTCTCCCTCCAGCGCTACGAGGAGCTGGTCGCGAAAGCCGAGGCGATACTGAGCCGTCTAACTGTGTCCGAAAACTACGACTCCGTCAACAACTTCCTCACGCTGTACGATTCGTACATGGCCTCTCCGGATGAGACTCTGCAGGGGTTCTTCCAGAAGTACAACCCTCCCATTAGAGCGCATAAACACACCTGTGTCGGTTTGGGAATGGAAGTTATGAAACGATTGAAGGTTTTGGAAGCGGACTTTCCAGGGATAACGAAGTCCATGATGCTTGTGTCCTGTGACGAGAACATTCAGGATTTGTTAGACTACGCCACATCCAGCCACGGACCGCAGGGCTTTCTCATCGAGACTGAGAAGGACCACGTAATGGTGGCCATTAATGTGAGAATTGGGGGAAGACAGGGAGTGTTTTTATCGGATTTGGGCTACCACATCTCTCGCGTCGTGACTGTGATGGCTGATCGTTGCTACCCGCATACTGGTAAATATATTTTTATATTAACTTTTTTTATTTCCTTACTCTGATATAAATAGGGTTGCCATCTCTTTAATTTTCCCCAAATTTCTCTTAGTTTGGTCCTAGAACTCAGGGAGCGTATAATTTGTAACCAAAGAAACGACAATATATAATTAAATGTTCCAGGCTGTAATAAATAGATCTAATCAAATTTATTAGCAAATAATTTAAATTTGTAATTTTATTTTAATTTTTACAACAGATACAAGTGGCCGGGTTTTAATATCACTAATTTGGGGTTTCTTGTCCTGATCATATTTTGTTCCGGTTTTTTGCGGGAGTGTGGTACTTCCCCGCGTCAGCCGGCCTATTCAAGCTACAGACAAGTAATATGCCATTGTTGACAAAGTCTTCATCTGCAGCGGGGCTTTACCACTGAGCATTCTCTAAATTATCACATCACAATCTTTACATTACCTTATTTGAATGATCATGTTTCCTTTTTTCGTAGGATGGTTCACCCAGAGCGACGAGCCTCACTGCCGCAAGGATTACAACTACCAATTTAACCTGCAGAACAGTAACTATGTAGAGTGGCATGAGCGGGAAACCCGAGGCGACGTGGTCAAGGAACGTCTGTCTCTCATATATATCGCCAGAGCCTACTTAACTGCTATCAGTGTTACCGAGAAGAGGAATCTTGTTTGGGATTTAAGGTAACTAGAATAATAGACAATTCAGAATATTAGACTAGAAGAATAATAGAATGTCAGAACTATAAACTATACATTTATATATCAATTGTAATTTGTGTAAATTCAATAATTCAGAATATTGTATCAGTAGCTATGCTATATGTTAAAGCCCAAAGTCGAATCGGGAATATATGAAAATGTATGGAAGCGACTTTATTTGCACTCAAAAAAATTATTTATTTTCCAATATATATATATATATATATATATATATATATATATATATATATATATATATATATATATATATATATATATATATATATATATATATATATATATATATATTAGTTTTGCTACCAACTGTAAGAATCTACTATTTCGGCAAGTTAAAGCTACGCGATCGTTTCGGAACTATGCCAAATTTCAGCGAAATCGGCCCATAAATGGCGATTTGTACTATGAATGGCGGCCATGTTGTTTTCGGCCATTTTGTTGTTTTTTTTTCCCCATAAACGTAATGGTTTGCACCTGTGATCGTTTTGTCCGAGAGCGACCGCTGTAGGAGTAACAGTTCGGACGGGCCGTCGCGCGCTTTTGCAGTATCTGATGATCCGTGTGCCTCGAGCCGAGGATGTCTATAGCAGGCGGTGATCACTCACCATCTGGTGACCTACACGCCCGTTTGCTTGTTCTGCTATAAAAAACAAAACACGCTTTACCATTGGACAATTATAACACAGAAATCACACTGACAATACAAATACCCAGAGGCAAAACAAATTTATTATGATTACGTTGTGTTCGAAGTGTGACCAGAATTTTC
Source organism: Baronia brevicornis (assembly GCA_031353405.1). Taxonomy (NCBI): domain Eukaryota; kingdom Metazoa; phylum Arthropoda; class Insecta; order Lepidoptera; family Papilionidae; genus Baronia; species Baronia brevicornis. The sequence goes on from JASFAT010001625.1 coordinate 559,174, forward strand.
GGCGGAGTTCATTTTGGTGATTTTTACTTCAAATACACAACTGTGCCTGGTACGAGTTAATTGATTTATTCCGAGTCTGGTTACGCCGCCAAGTCGCATTAAACAAGCGTTGTAGCTTAATGTCCGTTCTCCCAGAAATAGGGAGACCCGTGCCCTGCAGTGGGACATACATATATGGGCTGTAAAACAATTCTATCTAAAAATAGTCTTATTAATAATTTAAATGTATTTCAGGAGTCTCCTGGCCAGGGATCCCAAAGGTCGATTGTCGGCCGGCATATATTTTCCGTTGAAGTTGAAAGACCAACAGTTTACTATGTTCTTCGACAGCACGAACGGGAAACAGAGAAAGAAGTTGAAGTTCGAGACGTTTTTGGAGTTGCAAAAGGTAAACTTTCATTTTTATATTAAGTTCTGATCCAACGAAAAGTGCTTCAGTATGTTTCTAGTCCATTTAAAAGTGTCCGTTTCTTTTCTATCATTGTAACAATAATGTATCACCAACCTACATCAAATTATCTTTTTAACATTGTGTCCATTCTACAGTTGTCTGGAAGAAATCGCTATTAGCGATAAGACCGCCATTTGTATATAAATATTACAATCAATAATTGTATTACTTTGTTTTTGGTGTACAATAAAGAATATATCCATCTATCTGTCTAACTTTACACGACATTATAAGATATGATAGAATCAGAGATTTATCAAATCGCGATTCATCGCTAAAATTTTCATCTATTCCTTAAGAAATTTTTGAAACTGTTGTCTTTTATTTCTTATTTATACCACTTTGTTCATCGATGCAAAAACGCTCTAAATGACACAGATGTCAAAAAATTATAGCATATTCGAATCAAAAAAAAAATACTACGTCGAATGGTCTGATTCTCACAGCTCATCAGCAGGTTTGCGGTCTACGATGTTTTCGCTTTTTGCGATAAAACTCTTCCAAATGATGTTAACTTATTTTTCTATTCACAATACTTATACATCTTACACTTTTTTATCGATATATTATTTACTTGTGCAAAGAAGGGCGATATATTACACGAGAGACGTCACGTCGATCTAATGAAAATTCATGTGAAAAACTTTACTTCTTACTGTTTAAAATTTTAATTAATATTATGAATGAAAATTATTATGAATGATCAAAAAAGGATTGTAATAAGGTTTTTAAATTTTATATTCAAACAAAAAGGTTTGATACATTAATGATATATAAATCAATATATCACTACACTGGACTATCTAACCAGCTCAATATCTTTATAGATACCAGATGAGGTGGTCGCTGATGTGGAACAGTGTAACGAACAGCTTCGTTTGAGAGATGGAGAGTTGCTCTCCATCTTGAAACGCCTGGCGACTATAATGGCCGACGACGAGTATATGAACGAGCTGCTGGAAATCAACAACAGGGTCGTCCTACTATCTGCCGGCACATAAATTATGTCTGCTACAGGAAAAAAATAACGTCTAGTCAGTTAGGCCAGGATATTAATCAGGGTTTATTGTTGGTTTCTAAAATATGGTTATCTTCTTTAATATATATATATATAAATTTGCATATTTAAAATTACATACAAAAGTTTGCATACTTTTGAGCCCAATAGATGGCGCTGTTTTCAAGATCCATTTATATGCAAAGCAGTCTGTGACAGGACAACTAGAACATGCTAATTTTTTAAAACTTTGAAATACCATTCTACAATAATAAATTTATAACTTTTTTTTGTATAATAATCATAATGTATATCGATACAAACAGCTTCTAAATTAATTTCATCAGGACGGAGTCGCTTAAAATATTTTTGTAGTAACTTGGGTTTTCATTATTTAAGATGACATTTGTTCGTGTCATATATGTACATGGGATGATAGTGCCTTATCATTAAACATTGTAGCAACGGTAGTATTGTAGAAATCATTTTATTTTTATATGTAGAATTCAATGGACGGCTCATTTGGGGAAATAAAAATGTAAAATTTATCTGTTGTTTTATTTTATATTTCATACTACTTCAGACACTTTTAAACTATAGAAATCTATTTATGAATATCTAATCTATCTAAATCCACTGAAAGTAGCCACTTCTATTTTTATAGGAGACTCCTAACGTTGACTAAAATATAAGCATTTAAAGTATGTTCTACTTGTCATGAGAAGGAACGCGGCAGCGAAAAACCTCTGGTGTTCTTTCTTGTGAAAAGTTCGTAAGGTTTCTCAACTTGTCTGGAATAACTAAACAAATTAAATACAACCCCAATCCCCAAAACAAGTATTAGGACTTGTTAAGAAGATCAATATTTGGGTTCCGCACGAATTAAAAGAAATTCATCTAACACAACTAATAAACATTTGTGATACGCATTTCAAACGTAATACAATCGATCCTTTTTTAAAACGAATTATCACTGACGATGAAAAATCGATCGTCTACAGTAAAGTAATGTTAATCGATAAAGATCATAATCCAAACATGATTAAAGAGCACAAACCATATCAAATCGCAAAGGAATCGTGTTCCACCACAACAATGCGAAGTCTCACACGTCTTTAGCAACAAGTACGAATCTATTGGTTGGGAAGTTATGTCGTATAAACCATCGGATTATCATTTATCCCGAAGTTTACAAAACTTCTTAAAAATGGTAAAAATTTCAGCAATAAAGATGACCTCAAATCGCACTTAGTTGAGTTTATTGCTATTAAAGACCCAAAATTCTAGTGCGGGATCATGAACTTACCAAAAAGATGGCAAAAAGTCATCGAACAGAATAAAAGATATTTGACTGATTAAAGTACATTTTTGGTATAGAAAATTTTACTTTTATTTCACACTAAAAACATATATACATACATATCGTCACGCCTCTTTCGCGTTCTCGGGTAGGCAGAGACCACAGATCTCCATCCGCTACGATCCCGGTACACCTTCCTTGCTTCTTTCTTCCAGACTTATCCATCCTTCCTCTCACAGTCATTGTAGCGAAACGGCTCTCCGTTAGTTGCTTCTCGCCCTCGTAGAAATCAGGACGTGACAGGTGGCGAAGAACCACGTCGCCGTCAGTTTTTTAAGAAATTAGTTATTATAAGATTCGTCATAGTGAATCCCACGAACGAAATCCACCGAGCAAGGTAGTATGGAGGTCAACCCCAGCAGAGCCCCGCATGCTGAGGTAAGGCAACATAGTACCCGGGGGAGCCCGATCCCAGGACGGTCGGCATCTTGCGACTAAGCTCGCCCCGAGCCACGCATCCATTGACACGGCAGACCGTCGATTGGCGGAGAGGAAGGGAATAGGATAGAGAAGAATGGAAAAAGCAGAGAAAAGGAAAAATGGAGTTAGAGAGGATGATAGGGATATGATACTACCGTAACGGAAGACAAGAAAGAAGTGTTTCTGCTGTTTATGACAGCATAAAAACAATTAATACCTCAATTTGAAATGCCACCAAAAACTATAATAGCAAATAGAAATGTTTTACCAATTTTTACCTTTATATTTTCTACAGGCGTAAAATAAATGGTATTTAATTATGATTTTTGAAAAGAATACGATATAAATATTAATTTTTATATGTATTTTATGCATCCCACAGCTAGCCATAGGGCGTTCCCATTTCTGAATGAATAGACAATCGACAAACACATATTCCGAAAGTCACACCGAAAAGTCAAACCGAAAGTTTCGGTTGTCTTCCGTAGAGTCTACTATACCTGAAGATGCCTCGTGTTGGAGCGAAACACGTGTCGTTTACAGGATGGAAAAGTGATAATGTGTGTTTGGTGTTCTGTATAGTGGTTGGTGGGTGGAGAATTGATGGCCGATTTTCGGTAAGTTTTTGGTTTAAGTTCCAAATAAATCCACTTAACACAACGGAAAAACACACATTATTAGTTTTCTGTTATTGCTTTGCTTGTCGCGGATCTTAGCTAAGTAAAACTTTTGACTGTCCATACAATCACGTTTGTTCAAGGCGTAATAGAGGTATAGATAGACTCGAATTAAATACTTGTAGACCATACTTATATTTATCCAAATGTGGTGTTTTCGAACTGATACGACATTGGAAGCTTCAATAAACCACCCTGAACATTTCTCAAAGTCCGACAACGCTCTGCAATGCCTATGACAGTGGATGTCTAAGGACGGAGTTGATTGCTTTCCATTAAGAGACACGCTTGCCCATGTGTCGTCTTATCCCATAAAAAAAACTCTGACTATTAACTCCAAAACCTGTAACTTCGCCACTAAGCCATTGGGCCATATGTTATCGTTTATTATATAAATACATATACCTTTTTTATATTTTATATCTACATTGAAATATGTTTATATAACATGATGGATTTTTGTTACGGAATTTGAACCTTTTACCTTCAGCTTAGAAATACGATACGCTTATCACGGTGTCAAGAGTTTGCCTTACAATTATATGTTCAATTCAAGTAGGACAAGGTCTGTCGAGTGGAGAGGTCTGTGAAATAAGCTGATTTTATCAAGTCTGTTGTATTTCTAAAAAAATTGTAATTAATTACATTATATATATATATATATATATTACTAGCCTCTATGTTTTTTTGTTTTGATATCAATAGAGTATATTCCACTGTTGGGAACAAGGTTTTCCCATATTTTTTTTATAGGATAGGAAGGCAAACGAGCAGGCGTGTCACCTGATGGAAAGCAATCAACAAAGGAAGAGAACTCTCTTCCTTTAGTGTTAGTGTCCAAGCCTTACAGACATACGTTAGAATAGGCCGAATAATCGTATTATAGATTCGGAGTTTCGTCCTGATACTGAGAAACTTGGACACCAACACCTTGTGAAGAGCAAAAAGCAAAGCTTTTTTTTATGAGATAAGAGGGCAAACGAGCAAGCGCGCCGCCTGATGGAACGCAATCAACGTCGTTTATAAACAACTACGACACCGCAGGTGTCACGGAAGCATTGCCGGCCTTTTAGGTATGTATACAGGCTTGTTTTTTGAAGGTGCCAATGTCGTATCGGTTCGGAAAGACCGTCGTAGATAGCTGGTTCTACAGAGTGGTGGTGATTGGACAGAAGTTTCAGGAAAAGATCATTGTGGTAGATCGCCACAACCCATATGGTGGGGATGAAACTTTTAAAGCTACAACGTCATTTGGTTCAAATAACACGTCATTACGGACGTCATAGAAATAAAGATATGTCTCACACTCTATATTACGTCCGGAAATTACTGCACGCTTTTCGCTGAAGGAAAAATACGAGGAAAACATATCAAAGATTAATTTGAAAATAATGTTAAGGCCCTCAGTTTGAATATAGTTCCAGTGAAATCGTATTGAGAAAGCGCTTTTACGTTGGTTTTTATAGCAGGGCAGGCAAACGAGCGTGCTGGTCACCTGGTGCTAAGTGATCACCGCCAACATCGTAGACATACGCAACATCGTACACATACGCAACATCGTATACATACGCAACATCGTAGACATACGCAACATCGTAGATATACGCAACATCGTAGACAAACGCAACATCGTAGACATACGCAACATCGTATACATACGCAACATCGTAGACATACGCAACATCGTAGACATACGTAACATCGTAGACATACGCAACATCGTAGACATCTAAGTTAAGCCTGTTGGAGAACACACGCTCGTCTCTTGAATGTCCCTGTTAGATTTACGTATTGATTTGCAAAAAAAAAAATCATTAATAGATAGATATATTCTTTATTGTACACCAAAAACAAAGTTATACAATTATTGATTGTAATATTTATATACAAATGGCGGTCTTATCGCTAATAGCGATTTCTTCCAGGCAACCAGGATGGACTTGATGTTAAAAAGATAATTTGATGTAGGTTGGTGATACATTATCGTTATAATGATAGAGAAGAAAAACATAATATTTATAACCAAAGATAATAGCCATAAGCCAATATATAAGTATTATTAATTGAATAATAAGTAATATTATATTATTACATATGTATTGTTATGTACAGTATTATTATATTTTGTTGTTGTACACTTATTTCTATCCTCACAGCTTATCTTATTTCTCTTTCACTCCTAGGTTTGCTAGAAGAAAACTCAATTTTGAGTTAAGCTCGCCTTTCTACATCTTCATTCCTTTTAATTCTTGTGTGTCGTGTTTTATGTGTACAATAAAGTATTACATAAAAAAATAAATAAAAAATATATTTATTATTATTATTATATTTCTTTCCTTGGTCTGTAAGTGCCTTTCCGACCAGCGAAGGTTGCCAACCAATTCAGCACAGCCATTTCTGTCATTAGCTTTGTGTAACACGTCGATATACCAGAGTAACTATGTCGAAAAAATTTACTTCTTCAATTTACTCTATTTATATCTAGTCGGGTTATAAATTCCTGGAGATTTTTAATTATTATCTAAAACTTATAAATGTCGTATTCATCTAATGTACATATCGACACAAAAAAGCGAAAACGCTGTAAAAGATACAGATAAAATTTATTGCATATTAGGGTTAGAAAATTGGTCTGAGTCTCGCAACTCTATGAACAATAGAAAAGTTTGTACAGCGTTGAAACTGACTGTTTTTGAGTGATCAGATACAATTTTTTCAGATATCTTTAAAGTTTGTTTTGCTCTGGTGGTAAGTTTTCATTTTAGCGGTTTACTATATTTTCGCTTTTGTGCGTCGATATATTGAGGTTATAATTTATATTATAGATACGGATAAATCGTGTCTCATCGCGTGCTAAAAAGTGTAACGAGCTCATATCGCGGTCAATAATATCCATACGCATTCATTAATACCAGTTACGTCCACACAAAAATCGAGTAATACGATAAAGCCTCCAAATCACGTGGAGCAGAAACGTGATCGTTTGGTAACACATTAACAACACGCGGCATGCAGCACGAACAAACAGAATCAATAATTTGTTTATCGCACAGTTAGCGAAACTGTGTTTTCCTCGAAATGACGTTATCCTATTTCGTATTTCTATGTTTCACTCACTCCATACGTGGCCATTTTATTAATGAAAAATGCATTGCCAGCGAATTGACGCTTGGTCAGCTGGGCGAGCGTTCGATGAGGGAAAGAGACAGCGTTCGATGAGGGAAAGACACGGCGTTGGATGAGGAAAAGAGACAGCGGCTGTCATGCGCAAAGGCCGTGGCAACAACGTTCTTGTTATGCTGTGCACTCAGTAACAGCTATTCGGAAACGCTATTTAAACAGGTTGCTTGTTATAATTGTCAATCAGAGTTTTAACATTTTCAATATACTCTTAGTGACAATATATAGTTAATTTAATTAAATTTATTTTTTGACACTAAAGCAGGATCTCCGTAAGTTACGCATGGATGATAACGACAGAAATGACGTTTTTCATGATTAATCTTGAAACCTTGCTGATGTTTTTATTTGAACAATTAAGGTCATTTACTTTATAGGTCAAAGACAAAAAAGGGTGTGACTTGTAACAATCCAAAGGTCGGTGGAATCTTCTCGTTAAAATTGACTCTCGGCTTGGACTAACATGGAGAAGGAAAAAGGATTTCAGTTAATATTAGTTGAATTACCTCAGATCTATATGACAATATTTTTTGTAAAGAAAAAGGATATTTATTTGATGGAAATTCATAAATTATATGGTTCCATTTGACTTAAATTAAAATATTTTTAATTTTTGATTGGGTTGATTTAATCTTAGCTTTATTGTATATAAGTTGCGAATTTTATGACAGTTAATAATAAAAAAATAAGCTTTGAAATGAGACTAAACTAAGTCTTTGTGTACAGTTTATTTTACTTTTTAATAGTCTAATTTAATTAATCATTTCAGCAGTAACTTTTCACTGCTGAATATTTCGTAATATTCAGCAGTGAAAATATTTCGTAAATACGTTTAGCAGATGGATTGGAGATCTGATTTAATATTTAAAATTCATTTTTATTCTATAGAATGTACTACAAGAATAACCTTTCTATTTTACGACGATAACGTTATTTATAAAAATCGCCCACGTCCATCACTTTTAGCGTTCGCACAGCTATAATAACGCGGGTACAACATTATTCAACGATCAGTTTCAGTTTGTCTGTTGTGTTCGGAGGGATAAGTGTTTTGGATAGAGCGCGCCCGAAGGCAGCGATCTATTTTTCTTTTTTATTTGGCTTCTAGCCGTTGTATGGGTAAGTGTTTTTTGTTAAAGATGTGCTTTATCTTGTACAAAGAACAAATATTTCAATTTGCTTTTATTTAACGTCGCAAAGTTAAAACAAAGGTTGTGTGTATTGAATGTTGAGAAAAAAAATTGTTAGACGTAAACAAAGGGCGATTTAATATATTTTTTGGTATTTGGACATGTTTCAGAAACAATTCCTTTGAAACTTTATGATTATAAAATAAATAGATTTAAAAAAAACAATGCGTTTAAAAGCGGTATAAAGTGTAGTGACTTATTATTATTTATAACAAAAAAAAATAACTTGTTTGTAATAATAATAGTGTTAAATATTACATATATTACAATGCAATGTTTTTAAACTTTTATTGAACAACATTATATCTCATGATACCCAGTCATTAAACTTTGCAAACATAGACTTTCACTTTTGCATTATTAAGAACTCTACACTATTCGATGGCTATTAACATACGTACAAATAACTATTTTTTTTTAATATTAACTACTTCAAATAATTAGTTAATTAATTATTAGATATTAAGCCTACATGAGTTCCATAACAATAGACGTGCCTAGTATGAATAATACTCATGTTACCAAGGAACGCTGACTAATAAAATTACTATAAAAATATCGATTAAATATTTTTCTCATGGTACACTGGCCAGTAATATTTAAATAAAAAATTATTGGCCATTAAATTAAAAAAAAATAGATAAATTTATTAATATTACTTTTTTTACGTCTGTGGTATAACTGTATCAATTATTTAGTATATTTTATTAAAAGCTTTTAAAAAAATTAAATCAATTTTTAAGGTGGATTTAAAAAGGTACAAAGTCACTTTCATTATTTTTTTATACAAGATTTTTTTTTATTTTAAGTCAAAAGATATGTATTGTTAAGCTTTTAAAAACTAAGGTAAGTAAACAATCAATATTTAAACCCCTAGTCTCTCAAACGCTTAAGTATCATCGAAAAGTTATTAACGCCCAACAAAAATTTAAAACCTTTTTTATTTTAAAAAAACTTAATTAAGAAGTTAGTTTCTTATTTTTTAATATCTGTGAAATATATACGGTGACAACAGACACATTATAATAAGGCTTCATTATTCATGGACGGTACTGCCCCCAGTTAATAGGTTAATCCATAAAACGTAGTCATGCCTGCAATTTGCCCGTATTGGCAAAAAAGCGTATAGGAGGATTGCCAAAAACTATAAGAAAAATCTTGGCTCCATTCTTCGGTGACCTGTTTAGGTCTGTCTATTTTGTTAATGCAATGCAATATTAGACAAATTTGTTAATGCAGTCTTTCTAATTTTAATAACATAAGTAACACATGGATGATAATAAAAGTTATTAAACGATTATGCTAATGGCAATCTGATTATCTGCGGTGTCGCGGTTGTCCATGGGCGGCGTTGATTGCTTTCCATTAGGCGACACGCTTGCTCGTTTGCCCTCCTATACCATAAAAAAAATATAACAAGAATGTTGAAACATGACTAGTAGATATTTCGTTTTAATAAAATTGGTGCTGTTCTACCAAAATTTGTAATGGACTTTTGCAGTTTAATATATAATAGTTTAAAAAATCACTCTACTATTACACCAAATCGTAGAGTGAATTATTACATTTTACAATACGAAACCATAATAAAGAAATATATAATAACTGATAACATGAGATAATGAAAATGAAATAAAAACGCAATGCCACTAATAAATTGGCGAAATAACCATATGACGTTTTAATTGTATCGTATGATAGATAAAAAATGGATACAGACGTAATGCATAATGAATCTGTTTGACCTTAGAGGTAACACTAATCTCGTTATATAATATATTTACATTAACGAAACGCTACTAGAATTGAATATGATACTATTAATGCTTGAAAGTACCTGTCACTCATGTCAATTCACGCCAAATGTCAAAACAAAGATACAATTTTTTATTTGTTGTCATTATGACGTGATTTAGTGTTGAAAGTCCACTTCCCGTCTGCATACATTCTTAACATATATACGACATCTTTTACGACTAAATTATACCAAACTGTTAAAAAAGAAAATATTTCAAGTAAACCTGCATTTGCCAATAGCCTCTCTTTAAGCTTTAAATAAATATAAAAAAGGTTATTATTGATATTTTATATTTATAAATTGAATATATTCTTATATTACTTTCAAAATATTAAATATCACAGTTTTAGATAACAAGATATATAATATGTTAATACAGATACGTTGTATAAAAAATAATTAAAAATGTACATGTATTTATAATAAATAAATAAAAAAATGTACCAAACAAAATTAATGTTTCAATCGCATCATACTTCGGTAGTCTATTGTGATAGTCTAAACTAGTATGTAATAAATTGAAATATAATATGAGGACTTATATAAAATAATAATATAATTTTTTTTAAAATAAAAATGTGTTAAAGAAGTCGTTGAACTCGCTGGGTTTTTCATTAATTTCAAACTCTGCAAATGTTCTTGACGTCAAACATGGCGTCTTTATTATCTGTGATTAGATTTGCGAAATCATTAACACCGTATTACCGAGGGAGTAACTGTATGTGAGGGAGTTATATGTGGGCGTTGGGCTTTAAAGGTCAAGACCTCTATTATAACCGGGCCTATACAATCTATTTTATAACCTTAATTCACTTTCACCTGTTGTAAGATATTGATAATATATGTATTAGCTATTGGTTCATTCTAAAGAGCCGAAATTAAAAAGTAAATTTAACTACATTTTTCGTTTATACCAATAAGTTAAAGGTTGTCTTATAGAGAATAACTGTACATTATCAATAAACGAATAAATAGGTAGATTTAAAATTTATTAATAATTTTAAGTTATGTATGTGTGAGTGTGTGTGTGTGTGTAGTTTATATTTGACACGTGTAACAATCATACAAAGCGCTAACGCGCACTGAATACGTAATTTCTAGAATTTCACCAATTAACATATTTAGCGCAGCCCTTTGTTACTCTATATGCATTAGTAAATGTATTTATTATCTGTATTTTCACAAACTCGTGAAATAATCATGCACTCCTAATTACGTATTTCTGATTGAGTAATTACTGGGAATCACAACATTTAATAACTTGAGAAGATGTTAATAATGGCATAAAATATTAAATATAAAGAAATTAAATGACGTACGCATTAGTATATTACTACTATATTATTTCCATAGACCTGCATATCTAATTAGTTCATTAGACATTCCTTTTAGACGTAATTTAATAGTCTTGACTTTAAATAATTAAAATTCAAATATTAGGAAAAAATAAAAGAATTAAACTAATGGATCGGTTAAGGAAAATATAGTTATTGTGTTCAAGACAAGAACAAAGACGATGTGATTAAATTTATAGAAGGGAATTCCCCGACATGAATACTCATCTCATTGCTATAAATATTAGAATGAAGCATTGCTTTCGCTGGCTTAAGCCGGTTTATGACTGAATTCGAATTTAAGACGATTATACTGCCATCAGACGCTGGCCAGAATTTCGTCTGTGAACTTTAGGAAGGCAGCTAGCTGTCTATGATGTAATATGATCCCTCCCCTTGTCCCTAGAATCCTACTGAATGCATTAAACCCACGAATTAAGTCATGTATATATAGTCGTACAGTCGATTTATATAAAATTGAGTTAATGATGCGTCAGTAACTGTATGACTAATCAGACCAGACCGTGATTAGTTCTTTGAAATCATCTCGCACCGTCATTTTTTTTAAATTTATTTATAATTTTACGGTACTTCATTACTTGTTCATCAGTGGTGCTACGATGATTGAATTCCTAACGTCGCATAGGATAATGTGGAAGAAAGTAAGAGGGGAGGGAAGAAAATGAGAGAAGTTAGAAGGGTGAGGGGTTAAGCTTCCGGTTCTTAAGGCAAATGAAAAGCAGTTAAAAGAGCAATACTCAGTCATTTTTTTAAAATACAAATAGTATAAAACAATAAATGCTCAAATTCTAACCTAAGTGGATAATATATTGTACATATAAAAGTAGGAGAAGACAAAAAAATTAAAATCTAAAAATTGCCACAAAATAGTTATTGCTATGTTTATTAGGATTCGTAGATGTTAATGCTGGTAGCCTATTGGCTTTAACAGCTTTATCGTATTCAGGGCCCGCGGGCAAGTAAAATAAAATTGGGAATCTGCGCAAATCGCAGACTCCATCGGCCTGACGCCGTGTCGGAGGTACACATATGTGTGTGTGCTGATTTTAAACTCGTCATGATTCTATGTTAAACATGTAGGGGAGGATTGAACTTTAGTAACTATAGCCCCTGTTAGTCCCATAGACCCTAAGCTCTAGGGGGTGAGAACCGACCGGGTATGTGAGAGAATCTCGTGTAAGCGGCCGGTGTAGAAGTGTTTCCTACTCTACGTGCTCGGCTAGAGCCGGGGTGCGTGTGAGTGTTGGTGTCGTGAGTGGATCCGAATGATGCTGTTTTGCTATGTGTAAGCCAGGTACTTAATATTGGAGCACCTGGCGCTTGTTTTCAGCAAAAACCAATACGCAAGCATACTAATTTATATTGGTGATATCATATTTAAAAAAAAAATAACAAACATAAAACAGCCAGTTACGTTTAAATTGTAATGCTTCATTAGCTTTAGAATAAGGAGTCTATAAATATAAAAAACTTAAAAATATTTTTTTTTATTATGTCCGTAAAAAATATCAGGGCCAAAGAATACTTATTATATTATAATTTATGGAGTGCATTATATTTTATGGAGTGCATTACCGCTGCGAGAAAGATTTATACTCGTTGTAGTCTTTGTTTTAAGTGCAAGTATAATTTTTTCGTCGAAATGGCAATTAAGTAAGCTGCCAGAGTCAAAGTTTAATGTTTTATGAGTTCCTATATCAACACTAGCAATTTTTAGAATAATAAACTAGTTTTTATTTTATGTACGTTATTTTTGTATTTACATACATTACGGTTGATGTTTAACAGCTCGCATTTTTGTTGAATGAATATCTCTTACCTTCCTTCTCTACATTAATACCTTAATATTCCCTATATAACACTTTCAAATATTATTAATGGAGTCAGGCGTTACTTTGCGGAAATCCATCACTATATGGACAGTCAAAACTTACTTAGCTAAGATCCGCGACAAGCAAAACAATTACAGAAAATTAATAATGTGTGTTTTTTTTGTGCTGGATGAAGTGGATTTATTAGGAACTTAAACCAAAAACTTAACGAAAATCGGCCATCAATTCTCTTGGTGGAGAATATATGGCCGATTTTCTTAGCCAAGTAAAACTTTTGACTGTCCACTTTCAAATATACCACGTTCGTATCATTAATATAACTCAAGTACTAGAAAATTTAATAATTAAAATACAATAATTTCATTTTAAACATAATTATTTCTAGGTGAGTTTTCGTATTCTCCCTTTAAACTAGCGTGTTATTTACGTCTCTTATTGTAAGTCTCTTACAGACGTTTTATTTTGAGGTTATACAATAAAAACTTATTGAACTTTATTTTAAAAAAAATCCTTTATAACCTTCTTATAAAACTGGATAAGTTGCTAACAACCAGTTTCACTTTATTTTTGTCACAGATTAATCTGTTTCTTTGTTTTACTTCGTGCCATCGTCCTCGGAAGACATTTAAAAATAATACCAGTATTTTATCCTATTTAAAATAACAATGCTATGTGTTTATAGTATAAAAATTTTAAATTAAAAAAAAAACAATTATATTTTTAAAAATATAATTAACCCTTCTTTGCATGATTTTTTCTTTATTGGTGAAATAAATCAAGGTGATATAATTCATGTTCAAAATTAAAGGAAAAATGGTTAAAAAAATCTTAGTATATCTTTATAGTATAAATTTAGTAAAAACCCATATGATAGAAATTACCATTGTCAGGCAAAGTAAGATCATTGGCTTAGTACTAAATAGAAATAAAAGAGGATATCATTAGATTAGATGTTATTCTTTATGATAATTAACTAAACAATTATTATTTTTACTACAAGAAATTGTAAAATATAATAAAACAAAATCATACGTTTATTGCAATTACAACAAATAGCGGAATGATAACTTCAAGCTCGTTTTACTGACAGTGACACTTGCTTATTTTTGACAGCTATGTTTTTTTTATGCAATGGACATTAAAAAGGTATCCAGACACGATCAACTTGAAGTGAACTTGTTCTTTTATATAATTTTTGGGCATTCAGTGTTATGATGGCAATTTCCACCATTATGCAAAGAAGGGTTAACGCTCTGTATTTAGTAAGAATGACGAGCAATTGGCCCAGTGGCGGGTTTGCCGCCTACGGAGCCAATGGTCGTGGGTTCTATCAACACATCGGGATAAATATATATACGTATCATGTGTACGTCAAAAAAATATTAAAACTTCTTTATTTCGACATAAGGCATTACATTTTATTTATCAAACGTCAGTCTGTTATCAATAAAGCTTTACCATCCTTTCGTAATGAGGTACCTCTGAACGGAGAAGAAACTGCGAAAGAAACTCCGCATGTATCCTCTATTTTTCTTTTAGTTACCCCGCTAATCTGCATTGGACAAGGGTATTTTCTGTTCTTCCAGAAATAGGGCGGTCCGTGCCCATCAGTAACATATATCTATGGGTTGTAAAAAAAACCATACATATAATATAACAATATATAATACAACCCATAGATATAAGATAGTAGACTAGCCATTAAATTTGAAACAGGTTAAATGTTTAAGCCATTTTTAAAACTGGTTCTTCAGCGGTTGAATTCCGTCGGAGATAAGAGTTAATTGCAATACGATTAAGTCTGTTTATAAGCCTGCGGTAGGCTGAGACCGCAGATCTCCATCTGCTACGATCCCGATGGTTAAAAATAATTCCTACATACGCATATAACAATATTTTGTAACTACAGACACATGGACGAAGTTTCTGGAACTAAAAGATGCTTTCATGAACAAAGGCTCTCTCTCAGAACAAAAAAGCGGGGTGAAGTGACTGCACGAGCATTCTTGAGCGTGCTCACGTGTTCCCGCAGAATGTCGGCAACGGTCGGTGACACAATGGCCTACATTGTGATCACGCGGTTAAGCGCGCAGCCAAATCTAGAACGTGGCCTTTAGATATATCCTATGGCAATTATATGAGACCTTGGATAGGAATATAACCTGTCGAAAATACGGCATAAGTAATTACTTGCAATTAATTAATTACCTTTTGTGAAACTGGCTAGAAAGAATTTTTATATGGAGTTTATTTAAAAGTGGTATTACTGCTGCATTGCATACTTGTCATATATATATATATATATATATATATATATATATATATATATATATATATACATATAATTAAGAATATATTCTTAATTACATATGTATGTAAATTAGTATTGAAACCAATAATACAATTGGGTTTGAAATAAAGAGATAACTATGCAAATCGAAGTTTTGTAACTCTAAAATTACAATTTCAAAATTACACAGTTTAGTTTTTTTTTTTATTATTTTATATGTTCACAATGTCAAGCCAATCTGTTTTCACCAGCAAGTAATATAAATATGAAAATATAGGGAAGATTATTATGACAATATTATAAGTACAGGTCATTTATTATATATATATATATATATATATATATATATATATATATATATATATATATATATATATATATATATATATATATATATATATATATATATATAATTAAGAATATATTCTTAATTACATATGTATGTAAATTAGTATTGAAACCAATAATACAATTGGGTTTGAAATAAAGAGATAACTATGCAAATCGAAGTTTTGTAACTCTAAAATTACAATTTCAAAATTACACAGTTTAGTTTTTTTTTTATTATTTTATATGTTCACAATGTCAAGCCAATCTGTTTTCACCAGCAAGTAATATAAATATGAAAATATAGGGAAGATTATTATGACAATATTATAAGTACAGGTCATTTATTATATATATATATATATATATATATATATATATATATATATATATATATATATATGGTTTTAAATTAATAAATAAAAATGGATCAACTATGTGGTATAATTTTAAAAGATAAAATATTTTTTGGTTTTATGCTCCATGTTGTTGGTTGCTCCATGATTTTTTGTTATATCCCAAGATTAGCAAGATTGTTGCGTTCGATTATTAATTATGATTTCCCGCCTATTTTCATAATAAATAGATTTCTTATGAAATTTGGCGAGATTTGTTCCATGTTTAAAAAATATTCAATAATTTTAAATAGTGGATATTCAACTTGCCTTACTTACTATTAACTATTTAAGTTATACGAAGATTATAGCGTAGATTTTTATTGAATACCAATATAACAATGAATTAAAAATATACGCCAAACTTATCCCGTAACTAACTAACCATTCCGGCCGTCATTCTAAATAAAGATTTCGATTGAATCCTCGGCGAATTCTATACATACATCGTTCATGTGGTTTCAGTTAATGGTTGCGTTCTCTTTTACGATTACCTTCATGTTAAAATGGCAATGAATCACCTTTCGCGGAATCTCGTTAAAAGCGAAACATCAGTGCTGTTCGTTGCTGGAACGCCCGGTAACTGAACTCTGAAACTGATGTGATAAGTGATACATTGTGTGTGCACAAACATATATGTTATTACAAACACGTTTTAGGGTCAGTGCACGCTCGCAGAGTGAAGACAAAAGATTGTTTTTTTTTGTATATAATAACAATAAATATCGCTGTAATAAATTAAAAATATCACTTTTTTTGTTAGCGTAGTTTGAGGTTAGGTTAGGTTAGGTTAGGTTAGGTTAGGTTAGGTTAGGTTAGGTTAGGTTAGGTTAGGTTAGGTTAGGTTAGGTTAGGTTAGGTTAGGTTAGGTTAGGTTAGGTTAGGTTAGGTTAGGTTAGGTTAGGTTAGGTTAGGTTAGGTTAGGTTAGGTTAGGTTAGGTTAGGTTAGGTTAGGTTAGGTTAGGTTAGGTTAGGTTAGGTTAGGTTAGGTTAGGTTAGGTTAGGTTAGGTTAGGTTAGGTTAGGTTAGGTTAGGTTAGGTTAGGTTAGGTTAGGTTAGGTTAGGTTAGGTTAGGTTAGGTTAGGTTAGGTTAGGTTAGGTTAGGTTAGGTTAGGTTAGGTTAGGTTAGGTTGGGTTAGGTTAGGTTAGGTTAGGTTAGGTTAGGTTAGGTTAGGTTAGGTTAGGTTAGGTTAGGTTAGGTTAGGTTAGGTTAGGTTAGGTTAGGTTAGGTTAGGTTAGGTTAGGTTAGGTTAGGTTAGGTTAGGTTAGGTTAGGTTAGGTTAGGTTAGGTTAGGTTAGGTTAGGTTAGGTTAGGTTAGGTTAGGTTAGGTTAGGTTAGGTTAGGTTAGGTTAGGTTGGGTTAGGTTAGGTTAGGTTAGGTTAGGTTAGGTTAGGTTAGGTTAGGTTAGGTTAGGTTAGGTTAGGTTAGGTTAGGTTAGGTTAGGTTAGGTTAGGTTAGGTTAGGTTAGGTTAGGTTAGGTTAGGTTAGGTTAGGTTAGGTTAGGTTAGGTTAGGTTAGGTTAGGTTAGGTTAGGTTAGGTTAGGTTAGGTTAGGTTAGGTTAGGTTAGGTTAGGTTAGGTTAGGTTAGGTTAGGTTAGGTTAGGTTAGGTTAGGTTAGGTTAGGTTAGGTTAGGTTAGGTTAGGTTAGGTTAGGTTAGGTTAGGTTAGGTTAGGTTAGGTTAGGTTAGGTTAGGTTAGGTTAGGTTAGGTTAGGTTAGGTTAGGTTAGGTTAGGTTAGGTTAGGTTAGGTTAGGTTAGGTTAGGTTAGGTTAGGTTAGGTTAGGTTAGGTTAGGTTAGGTTAGGTTAGGTTAGGTTAGGTTAGGTTAGGTTAGGTTAGGTTAGGTTAGGTTAGGTTAGGTTAGGTTAGGTTAGGTTAGGTTAGGTTAGGTTAGGTTAGGTTAGGTTAGGTTAGGTTAGGTTAGGTTAGGTTAGGTTAGGTTAGGTTAGGTTAGGTTAGGTTAGGTTAGGTTAGGTTAGGTTAGGTTAGGTTAGGTTAGGTTAGGTTAGGTTAGGTTAGGTTAGGTTAGGTTAGGTTAGGTTAGGTTAGGTTAGGTTAGGTTAGGTTAGGTTAGGTTAGGTTAGGTTAGGTTAGGTTAGGTTAGGTTAGGTTAGGTTAGGTTAGGTTAGGTTAGGTTAGGTTAGGTTAGGTTAGGTTAGGTTAGGTTAGGTTAGGTTAGGTTAGGTTAGGTTAGGTTAGGTTAGGTTAGGTTAGGTTAGGTTAGGTTAGGTTAGGTTAGGTTAGGTTAGGTTAGGTTAGGTTAGGTTAGGTTAGGTTAGGTTAGGTTAGGTTAGGTTAGGTTAGGTTAGGTTAGGTTAGGTTAGGTTAGGTTAGGTTAGGTTAGGTTAGGTTAGGTTAGGTTAGGTTAGGTTAGGTTAGGTTAGGTTAGGTTAGGTTAGGTTAGGTTAGGTTAGGTTAGGTTAGGTTAGGTTAGGTTAGGTTAGGTTAGGTTAGGTTAGGTTAGGTTAGGTTAGGTTAGGTTAGGTTAGGTTAGGTTAGGTTAGGTTAGGTTAGGTTAGGTTAGGTTAGGTTAGGTTAGGTTAGGTTAGGTTAGGTTAGGTTAGGTTAGGTTAGGTTAGGTTAGGTTAGGTTAGGTTAGGT